>PYHX02000495.1:64323700-64572711 GCA_004302925.2 Cochliomyia hominivorax | reverse complement strand
TGTTATTAGTCTGGCTTTCTGTCCATGTGAAGATTGTTGTCAAAGTAAAGGCCGTAGTTTCGAAGATGTAAAATTTTTTTTATGAAAAATATTATTATGCCTCAAGGGCAAAATCGATTACCATTAGATCGGACCATTAGATTACCATTAGACCGGACCATTATTTCTCATAACTCACATTCAAACTTCTCTTCTAAATATTCTTTTAAAAAGAATAAATCTCAAATTTACGTTATTATTTTTTTAATATTTGATTTAAATAAGACAAATATAAACTGGAATCAATGTTCAACATTTTACAAGAGTCAGCTTATAATAGTTCCATAAATAACATACACGGTGATATCACATGAATGTATTAAGCCTTTTAGCAGAAATCGGAAACCCAACTTATATGATGGTCATACCAAAATTTTTCGCAGATACTGTTAATAACTAATAATGTGGTGTTGTGTATTTCGTAGTCTGACCTTTCCGACTATACTTTTATTACTTGTTTTTTATATTTCTTACTATTACTAGTAGTATAAAGTATGGGTGAACGGTGTACTTAAAGGATAAAATGGTGTTATTACCCATAGTATTTTATTTAAACATACACAAGGAATACCTGGACATATGAGTTATAAAAATATATATTTTATTAAGTACTATAATATGACTATGCCAAATGTTCAATATCATCCACTACAAATGCCTGTGAATTAAAATTATGATTCGTTCATATACACTCACACATACACTTACAAACATATACAATACATAAAAGTTTTTCTTAAATATAACACAGAAACGCTTAATGAGTTATATTTTTGACTATAGATTTTTTTGTCTACTGAACCGATTTTTTGCTTTTAAACAGGAAACTTTTCAGGAATATAAAAATATTCAAGCCAAATTTCATTGAGCTCTGTCAATTATTGTAAACGTGAGCATGCCAAAATCAGACAGACAGATGGACATAGCTATATCGACTCAGAGTTGATTTCATCTTAGCATTACCTATGAAATTACAAAGTGAATATACCACCACAAATGGTGAAGAGGTTTTTTTAGCTGTGGATAATATTTTAGATTTTACCTCATCAGATATAAGAGGTGTCAAAATTCTTTTACCGATTTTTTTAATTTTATGTTTTTTTATTTTATATTCCAATATTTAGCTGTGTGAAAGAACTCTGAGATAAATTTTCTATTTTTGCTTATTTTTGTATGGGAACAAATCACTTCCGGTTGACAAATATATTAGTTTCCATTATTTTCCCAGTGGCTTCATTCTTTTTATATGTTTTGAAACTATCAATTTTACAACGTTCACATTATTAAGTATTCGAAAATCACAATTTGAAGCTTCTTTCAATTTGGTTCTAGTAAATTTTTTAAGAAAAAAAATTTAAAAAATCAAGGTCTTATTTGAATAGATATTTTTAATCGAATTTTATCATTAAAAAATTGAGAAAACTTCTTTGTATTTTATTATATAATAGATATCATTTTTAAGATATTGTGTATAGAAAAAACAAATTCAAATTTTGGCTGATTTTTTTTTTAATGTTTGAAACATATAAAGAAAGTCCCTGAAAACAAACAACATATTATACTTCCAAAAACAATTTGATAAAATGGAAATAAATCCTTTATTTGCCCACAGATCTGTTCTCGAAAATTAACTGACATGAAAAATCTCACATAAAAAATAATAATAATAAAGTGAAATAACGAGCGATAAAGTTACCTGCTTGCACACACCCAAATGTGAACAGCTGGATTCCAATTTAGAAAATTAGTAGGAATGAATCATTTAAGTTTAAAGGAAATATACGAACTTCTGAAACTTTTATAATAAGAATTTCTAAAAAATATAACTTGTTTCCTTTTTTTGACAAAGAGGCCTAATTCTTTCTTATTTATATCAATAGAGCTCATTGAAACTGATTAAAACTTAAATTTAATATTTTCTCGAATATTAGGAAAATTAAAGCTTGCTTTAAATTTCTTGTCCCAAATAGACCAACACTTTTCTTGTAGCATTATTGTCTGAAACTTTTTGGACATTGCATGTTTGTATGATTGAATTTCCTTTCAAACGGACGGACGAAACGAACATTTCTTCTTAGCGTTACATAGTAATAATTTATACACCCTCTTTACTACTTTTAGTGGTGGATCTTAGATGCTTTGATAATGACTGATTTGTTGCTTGCACGATCGTGATAAAATAAATAATCCAAACTTATTGGAATTTGGCTTTTAATAACGAAATATATCGATTTTATTAAAATGTTTTAAAATATTCTTCTTAAATGGTTACTGATTTTCGTGAAATTGTAGCACATTAAAAACAAATAAATATTTACATCTATTTTAAATTCCCGTCATAACTCTCTTTTAAACTCCAAAACTATTTAAGAGATAATTTCCGTTAAAACCGAATTTTATCACCAATTTTATTTCACAATAACCACAACTTTTTCTCAGATTAAAAATCAAGGAATTTATTTAAATCCGCTTAAAAAACGTTAAAAACGCTGAAAATTTTTCAATTTCAACTTCATGGCCATCAAAAAAAAATTATTAATACCATAAAACTTAAATTAAATGATTTTAAACCACTCCACTCTGCAAAAATATTCCTAATGGGTAAAATTTGCCACAAAATCAAAAAGTATACATTTTTTCCTATAAAAATAAGAAATAACGAACTCCACAAGTAAGTAAGTGGCTTATGGTATTAAAACTGTACCATTCATGTATATTATTGTCGTAATAGTATTAGTTTGAGTGAGTGTATGTATGTATGTATGTGTGTTGATCATGTTGTATGTATTTATATGTAAATGTATGCAAAATGGCATTTCGTTTAACCATAAGGTTAAATTTCATCTATTGTTATACTTTTAATATATTCATTTTATAGAATACAAACAAAATGGGTAAAAAATATTATATAGAAAAAGTTATTCTTTATATTTATTACTCGTTTTTAAGGATTTTTCAGTTTCTGTGTGGGTATATAGAGTGACAAATAATATGGAATACAAATAAAAATTTGGTGAATTAATAAAAATTTATGTTCATTTTTTTCTTTTTTTAAATAATCTGTAAATTTTGATTGAATGGTTTTATTCATTTGAACTTGGATCATATAGGGCTCTATGGACGGAATTATGGAACTTTAAAATAAGTATCTCAACTATAAGCTAATTTTTTATTTGTTATTCCACTCAAACAATATTTTCGTCTTTAAATCATTTATTTGAAATTTTCAGAAATGTGGAACTTCTATTGTGTTAGAAAAAATTGTTTATTTTATATAAAAAAACAAGTAAACGTGGTATTTTCAGATTTGCCAAATTTTTTAATACTCTTCACCATCTAAAATATTCCAAGAAGGGGTTTTATATAAAAGCATAATCTAGTTTTTATATCGGTCTATAGGTTTTTTGCTAATGGATCAATATAGTTTTCATTAGGAAAGTGTTTAAAATAACAACATACAATGTGGCCAATATCAATGAATTCGGATATTTAGTCTAGACATAACGGACTCAGACGGACATAACTGATTCGCCGAGTTTTTTGCGGGTATAAAAGAATTCCCATGTATTTTTAAAGATGTAGATTTATTGATAGATCAGAATTTTCAAACTGCAGTCTATTCTAAGACTCTAGGATTTTATAACAGATCGGTTAAAATTATAGTTCTTATAAAAAAACAGGTCAAATTCGAGAGTCTGACCCCATCAGAATTTTATATTGAAATTAAAGTAAACTTTTCTTTATAAAGAAAACTTTTAGAAAATTATATTTTTGTTTGTAAATATTGGTGTCTCTGACCCATGACAATATTTGTCCATAGGAGCGACATCTTTTGATACCGCTCCTATGAAAAATGAAGGAGCTTTCGTTCATATAATCGATGCCGATTCTAAAATGTTGCAAATTTAGTTATATAGAACCGATCTTAATAGAAGGTACCTTTGTTTTTACAACGGTAAAAAAACTCCTTTTCGTTAATAAAAAGCAAGATCACTCACAAGCTTTGCAAGCGAGCGACTATCCATTTTTCACCCGATATACAGTCTTTTGGTTGCTGATCCTTAGACACTGTATTACCAAAGAGTCATAACCATATTTTATTTACCCAATAATTTTTCACGTACAGATCAATTTAGGCCTTCCAAACCTCTGCTATAGCAATAATACAAGCATAAACGGATAAAAAAGCCATTTGTTGTTAACCCGTAGACCTACAAATTGTAGACAGTTTTATAGAACAAAATTTGAAGCAACCTTGACTAGCGATGTGTAAAATCAATTCGTGATCATTGAACACCATTGAACATAAATACTTACTTTTCATAAGCAAAGATTTATGGGACATTCAAAAAATTGAAACAAAAATTTGGACATCACTATATCCGATTTGGATGAATTCGGCATATGAATTCACTATATGAAAACAAAATTTGAAATTCTGGAAATTTTGAAAATTCATCACCATTTCGATTTTATCTTTATTTGATATCTTTATTTTTATCAAATTCTTTATCAGGTATCAAATTTGACCTTAATTTTCATAATTTTAATTTTTGTCATGATGAACTTCTGGATTATTGATAACATTTAAGGAACATAGATTGGATTCCAAAATAACTTAAAAAGTATCTTTTGGATTTAATTTTCTAGCATAAACTTTGTATAATAATATTTTTGTCCCTACTAAGTATATGTATATATACAATTATTTCTAAAGTATCATGGATAGAGAGAATTTAAAATTCAACGAGTACATCATTTCCACTACTCCAACAATGTCTGTTATTATATTTTTATTGTTATTTATTCTTAAGAAACTAAAATTTTATATATGAGTGTCTGTTTAAATTAAAAATCATTAATATTACATGACTAACAATGCCATAACAAACATTTTTTCATTATCCACTTCCTCCACATCTCTTTCCCCCTTTTGTAATGAGAAAAATAAGAAAACCTCCTCTTCCTTCCAAAAATATAAAAGAAATAAGTGAGAATGCTTTATTCGGCTATGCCGAATCTTTAAAATCCTCCACTACAAATGCGTATGAAATAAATACGCACTGCACAATTTATGTACATACACACTCACATATACACTAACAAAAGCATACAATAAATGAAAGAGTTTTCTTAAATGTAACAAAGAAACATTTAATGAGTTATAAAATTACTTATATTTTTGCTATAACTTTTTTCAACTGAACCGATTTTGATCATTTTTGAAATAGTAATGAGGTATATAAAGCTAAATCTTACAACCAAATTTAATACCAATAGTTCAGTTTATAATTGAAAATTTTACGGATGATCTTTTCCTGAATTTAGAGACAGCCTCAGATATCGGTCTATATCTTTTAATAAACTAAACACATTTTACTGGTTTTAAATAGAAAACTTTTTAGAATAATAAAATATACTCAGGCCAAATTTCATTGAGTTCTGTCAATTATTGTGGAATGTGACAATGCCAACAACAGACAGACTGACAAACGATCACAACTAAATCGACTCAGATTTGATATGTTGCAAGAATATACATACATTATGGGTCCTTGATAAATACTTCTTAGAGTTACATATGAAATGACAAAGTTAATTACCCTCTTCACCACTTATGGTGGTGAAGAGTATAAAAACCAGTAATCAAAAACGCATAAATACAAATATAAAATGACATGTTTATGAAAGTGAACAAATAAAGAGGTTTTAACAACAAAACAAACAAAAAGAAGGAAAATAAGAAAATCATCATATTGTTTTCTTATATATTTATTTATTGTTTTAAGTTAGTTATTTGTAACCTTGAACTGTTTCCTTTCCAGCCTTCATTTTTATACCCTCCACCACCAAAAATGGTAAAGAGGGTATATTAACTTTGTCATACCATGTGTAATGCTAAGAAGGAATCATCTCATTAGCCATAATGTATATATCAAAATCTGGGATGAATTAGCTAAATCCGTCTGTAGTTCTATTGTTGACACGCTCACCTTCACAATAATTGTCAAAGCTTAATAAAATTTAGCCTAAATATTTGTTATAGTTCTGAAAAATTTCCTATCTAAAACCAGCGAAATCAGTTCAGTATATTAAAAGATATAGACCGATATCTAAGGCAACCTTTAAGATCAATCAAAAATCTTTCGTAAAATTTTCATTTATAAATCATCAAATTAAAATGAAATTAAAGTTTTCATTACCATTTCAAAAATCATTAAAATCAGTTCAATAGAATAAAAATTATAGCAAAAAATATAACAATTTTATGACTCATTAAGTGCAGCGAGTTATATTAAAGGGAAACTTTTATATGAGTGTATGTGTGTCCGTATGTACGAAACATAAAGTACTTACTTAACACGCATCTGTGATGGAGGGTATTAAATATTCGACATTATCGAATATAACATTCTTACTTGTTTTCATATACAACCAACACTCCACCTCTTCACCATTCTCCCCTTTTTATGAGTGACATATTCATTTTCCTATAAATTCTACATTAAAAGGAGAAAAAGTCAAAATGGCAAAAAATACATAAAAAAATTTAATTCAAAATGTTTTCAATTCAGTTGTAACGCACTTTTTTCTGTGTAAAACACTCATGTGTCCATAAATTTATTCAAAAATAATATTATCATGTTACATGTCACGCCTTAACTTTTTTGCTTCTAGAGAACAATATAACAATTTTTCGAATGGAATATTTTGTATTGTTTTTATTATTTTTTTTTTTAATTTTATTGCAGAGATTTTTGGAAAATGGATTTTTTGATTTATTCCTCTTTTTATGTATGAAGATTTTACTTAATGGAGGGTAGCAAAAATATCAAAATAAATACACACCTCTCGATTTAAAATAAAATATTTCCAAATAACCAAAGTGACAACCAGTAATCTACTATATGTTCTCAGTAAATCTGTGTCATCACTTAAATTTTTCAGGTGAAATGCTTTTATTTATCAAGACTAAATCCAATTTCTTCATTAATCAAAAGAAAATCATGGTTTAATAGGTTTCACATGAAAATTGCCAAATCTCTTAACTTTCTTAAATAACCGTACACAATGGGGCAGAATATATATATTTTTTTGGAAATTGAGGAGCACAAGCATCTATATGGTCAGAGTGTTATCGACAGCTATCTAAAATTGTCCACCACGTATATATACATTTTTATACCCTCCACCACCACAAGTAAAAAATCATCTCAGATCCCATAATGTATATAATTTCTTGCATCAAATCTGAATCTGTCTGTCCATCTCTTCATCTGTTAGTTGCTGACATGTACACACCCTCAAGAATTAAGGAGCTCAATAAAACTAAGCCTTAGCATTCAATATAGTCCTGAGAAGTTTCCTAATATATCTGCTGAAATATCATTAATGAGTTAAGATATAAAAAATATTGCTACAAAAACATAATTACGTATGAAGGTTCTTTGGTGTTCCGAATCTTCAATACTCTCCACCATACTACAACCTTATGCATATTAACACACATACTCTGATAAATACAATACAAACATACTTATAGCAAACATACTTCTGTTGTATAAAATAACTGTGATTATAATTGCTCACAATTACAGTATAAAAAATCAAAATTTAAAAAAAAAAAACGTATTTCGAGTTATTCGAAAAACAAGTTTCTTTATAAAAACCGTTTTCGAAAATTAGTTATAAAATTCATTGAAATTTAGAATTTAAATTGTAAAATTCTATACCGAGTAAAGATATCATAATCGAAATGTTTATTTCGACTATAATTAAATTAAACTTTTTCCATATCGTTCTTTATAAAAAAATGATAAATGAACCACAATATATTTTTATTTATTATTATGTTTATTTTAATATTATTATTTTTTTAAGTAAAATAATTTAAATTTCATATTTTTATCTTTGTCGTAGTAATAATCGTGATAAATACTACTTTAGTTCATTAAGTCAGCACTATGAGCGCATACTTAATACAATTATTATAAATCACACGCATCGATGTTCTTGATTTATGGTTTTTGATTAAAGTGATTTACAATTTATTTTCAAATAAAACGCACTGATACATAATACTATAAACGCAAAGAAAGCATTTTCGTGTATTTTAACAAATTAAATTATATTAACTTATGATATTGGGTAAACAAGTTAACAATGTCAGATTGAACAACTAACGATATGAATTAAAAGATTTAGCATAAATTCAAGATTTAGCGAGAGATATTGAAATGTAGATTTTCATGGTACAAAATATGTAATTTTTTATATTATAAATCTGCAATTACGATTAATCACGACATTTGCCGAACTCATAATATGTGTTCACCACATTAAAATTTTTAATTCATGAATTCTAACAAATAAATTTTTATAAACAAAAAAAAACAAATAAAATGAGTTATGACAAATTTGCACCAATTCAGCGATATGAAAAGGAAATATATTTGAAATTATTGCATTATGAAAGAATTTTTATAGGTATCGTTCTTGGTCCAAAATAAAGATGAATTCATCATATTTCATCAATACATCTTTAAAACTGTAAACTGTATTTTATTCACAAAGTTCACATAGAGAGTCGGATAAAAGAATATAGTTAAATCGACTTAAAAATTGATTGTGATTCAAGATTTATCTAAAAATAGTGTTAGCACAGTTCATTCTCTCCATTACAAACACCTGAAGGTGTAGGATTTACCATGTTGAAATCGAATCAAAAATCAAAAAAGTTCAATACTAAAGATATTGAATTCTTCTGTAAATAAAAAATTAACAAAAAAGATCATTCTATGTTTTGTGAAAAGATCATTCTATGTTTTGTGAAATCCACCTGTATATCCACTCTAATTTGTAGGAGAGCTTTATTTAAAAGTTCCATTAACCACCACTAGTGGTGGATACTCTATGATATATTTTTAATCAACTCTGTCATTCCATGTGTAACGCTGAGAAGGAATCATATATATATATATTCTTGCATAAAATCAAAATCTGAGTCGATTTATTTTGTCTGTCCATCTGTCTGTCTGTCAGCCAGCCTTAAGTAATTGTTATTGTCCTGAGAAGTTTCGCATTAATTGTGCTATAACAATAAAAGATATAGACCGATATTTGAGACAACTTTTTATTCCAGCGTAGAACTTTCGTAAAATTGAGAATTATAAATTTAAAAATAATAATGAAATTTTGCCATAATATTTAGTCGTATATACTTCCTTACTGTTTCAAAAATTATTAAAATGGGTTCAATAAAAGTAGTTATAGCCAAACTTTCATTACACTATGAAAACTTTCATATAAATGCAATTAATTAGTCAATAGGTGAACATTACATTATATTCTGTTTAATACAGATATCGGCACAAGCCACATTCCACCGAAAAATATATAAAGAATATAAAGAAAAGTTTATATCCATTTCTGTTGAAGGTGGTTTATATTTAGGTCTCAAAAATTTATCTCATTTTGAGAATATATACTTTGAGCTTTTAAAAAATTAGAGAATTCAGGAATGTCAAATAGTTTTTTTTAATCTGTTTTACCGAACACAATATAGGACGGATAGAACCGAAAGGGGAGAAAGCCCCCATAATAAGCAAATATTGATTTGATATGATTTTCAAAATTTCCCAATCACTTTCTCGAGGAATAGTTTTATTGGCAAAATGTGGGATGGATGAGATCATGAGAAGAGATAGCACCCATACAAAGTAAATATTAATAATTGAATATCTAATGAACTGTTGAAGTGGGAGTATCAAGATTTTAACTCAGTTACTTTTTCTTAGAAATGTTTTACTGGATTAAATTTTCCAATTACTTCCTTAATGAATATGAAATATGAAAATATGAAACAGATAGGACAATGGAACTCTTGCAGCTATAATTTATAAATTTAGACCCAAATCCTCAGGGGAATTTGGCAATTTTTTCAATACATATTATATTTTCTGAAATTTCTTTCAAGATATGGTATTGAGGAAAATTTTTGTGCAACAAAGCGCACCAAGTAAAAGTTAATTACAAATTACAAATCAAATTATTAAATTGAAATAAATTTAATTGTTTTAAATTCTTTTTGTTAAAAAAAAATGTTCATAAATAATTTTGTTTCCCATTCGAATTTGAAATTTGGAAATAAAAAGAATATTTAAACATGAGTTTAATTAAACCAAAAAAAATATTGTTATTTATAGCACAATTGTACATTTGTTTTTGTTATTCTCTTATTTACCTAAATAAAACAACTAAATTATTCCTTTAATGTAACAAAAATCACTTTATATACTCGTCTATATATACAAACGATTTGTTATTGTTATTTTATAATGAATACAAAATTAGTTTTTTTACGTAAATTTAAACATGTATTTGTAATTGTTTATATGTATGTATTTAATATTCTATACATATATAAACATTTTAGTAACAAATTTTAGGTATTTTTGTGTAAAAATGTTCTGTGAAAATTTTAAATTTAACACAAACAAATAACAGGAGATAACATGACATTTTCTATTTACAAATTGTCAAATTTAGAAAAAAATTAATTAAGAATACTATATTCGGCTGTGCCGAATCTTAAATGCCCTCCAATACTAACACTAGCATGAGTTAATGATGGGCTGAAGTTATAATACTAAAAAAAACTTATTCGTTCATCAGTTTAAACGCAGATTACAGAAAACGGCCCCTACAAAATTACGGTGAGATATGGTAGCATATTTTTCAAATTATTTACAAATATTGGAACCGGGCTATAGGTTTAAATGGGTCATATAATAAACCAATTAAGGAAAGGTGAATAGATGCGTATGTGGAAGCTAAAGTAGATATATAACATATATTGAAGACCGTTAGAAAAATAATTGTACCTAATTTCAATAGTATTGTGCATTATTTACTAATTTTATAAGCCCAATACTGATTTTTCGGAAAGAAATGGACCAAATGAGTAATATGTATTAAAGACAGTTCAAAAAAAAAACGTTGTGCTAAATTTCAATGGAATTGGTCCAAATTTAAGTGTTTTTTAAGCTAAAAACGTTTTCCGGGAAGGGATGTTTTATGGAATCTATATCAAAATATGGAACATTATTGTTTGTTTTATAGCCGATTTTGATGACTGTACATTATAGTTAATTTTTTGTTTAAAACCGATTGCCTTTTGATGGAAAAATTAAAATAACTTTTTTCGAAATTTTGTGGTTGTCCCAGATATCAGTCATTACCTTTTTTAGCAATGAACTGATTTTTTGTTTTAAATAGAAACTTAGGACAATAAATGACAATGTGACCAAATTTTATTCATTCGGATAAATACTCTAAGCGTGAGAATGCTTCCAACAGACAGAGAGATGGAGAGACTAAGATTTTTGGTTGCATTAACCAATAATAATATTTATACTTTATGGGATCTTAGATGATTCCTTCTCGGCATTACACACAAAATGAAAAATTGAATGTACCCTTTTCACCACTTGTAGTGGTGGAATTTCATTAAATTCGGATAAATGCTCTATGCGTGAGAATATTTCCAACAGACAGACAGAAGGATAAAGAGAAAGACGGACAGAGAGACAGACATAAGGGAGACAGATGGGCAGAGAGACAGACGGGCAGACACATATAGCTAAATTGACTCAGTTTCCAACAAACAGACAGAAGGACAAAGAGAAAGACGGACAGAGAGACAGACATAAGGGAGACAGATGGGCAGAGAGACAGACGGGCAGACACATACAGCTAAATCGGCTCAGTTTTTAAATTGATGCATGTATATTTATCCTTTATGTAATCTGAGATGATTCCTTTATGGCGTTACATATAGAATAAAAATTGAAAATACCCTCATCACCACTTGTGGTGGTGGAGGGTATAAAAAAACCCAAAGAATAAAGGTAAATAAAATTTATTTTATAATTACAAGAAATTTTCTTGTAGTTTTGTTATTTTACATCAATTAGAAATACACATACACATGTTATGTCCTTTTTTTTATGGAACTTGTTTCAAATAATTTGAAACCTCAATGTTTATAGTAAAATGAACATGTTGGGGTCAAAGGACTTTTTAAATGAAATAGAGAATATTTTAAAATAAAAATCTATTGATTGGAATATTTCTTGTTTCACCTAAAAGCGTAATAAATAAATAGGGGAATATTGGAATGTTATATAAAGTGAAAATAAGATTTTTATTTCTTTTATCCTACAAAAAAGGTGTTTTTTTAATTTATTTAGGCAACGAATAATTCAGAATCACTTCGTGAATCAATATATTTATGTGAGTTTTTGATATCTGAATAAATTTGTGTAATTGAGGTATATGGGAAATACTCTACACCACAATGTTGATTAAAAATAGTAGCAACAAAAACTCAATGCTAAAGTGTGCGTTACTATGACATTAACATTTATTAGAAATTTATGAGTTTTGAAATGATTAAGAACCCATCCTCGTAAAATTTCATACATTGATATATAAGCAAAAATCAATGTACAAATTTGTTTATCTTTTGTCCTTCAAAGTTGTATTTGTATAGACTCTACTTAATACCCTTTTTAAGGAAATTAATACCCTTTTGAGGACACAGTTTATGTAGAATCCATAAACAAATATAGACCGATTTTTATTATATTAGTTACGTATATTTAATTAGTTTATATTTTAGAGTTGTAAGTTCATCTTTAAGAGTTCTAAAAAAACCCCTTTTTTGGGACGGTGGTAATAAAAGGAACTGTAACCAAATATTTGTCAATTTAGTTACGCATATCAAAAAATATTGGGAAAATAATTGTAAAGAAATTTCAAACAATAAAAAATGGATATTTGAGAGCTTCATAGGCTTAAACCCCTATTCCGAAACATCGATATTCATCAAATAAGTTACGAATAATAAAGAGAATTGTGACCCAGATGACATGTTGATTTTAATCTTTAAGTCTGTAACATTTTTCTTATATTTATGAGTTTTGATGAAGTGAGTGCAGTTGTATATAATGTCTAAGTCCAATTTGTTGTAGTCAGAATTCTGAGATAATTCAGATATCGGTTTATAACTTTATTACTATAGAGCAAATAAAATAAAAAAGGAAACTGCTTATAATCAATTTGACCAAATTTTATTAGATACGGACAATAATTTTAGGCGTGAATGTATTTCCAATAGATTGATAGACATAAAAAACTTTCATTTGATGCAAAAATTTTATATACCTTCATCTCTATTTCTGATAATATAGAATATAATAAGTTAGTATGCTATGCCGAATTTTCAATACCTTCGACCACAAACACTGTGTAAACAGTGTACAATTTGTATATATATTTTTGTTATAACCTTTTCAAATGAACAGATATTGATCATTTTTGGAATGATAATGAAGTACCTATATAAAATTTCATTCTAATCGATCTATGTTATGAAATATACTGAACCGATTTAATTTTTTTAAATAATAAACTTCAATAACAAATAATCATGTTACATTGAACTCTGACCATGGCCGAGAACATATAAACGTATAGAAAGTATAAAACTTTAAACTTTATTTAAGTCTGACGGAATATGTGTTTTCCTCGGATTAGTTTTACATCAACTTAATTTAATTATTCATTCATAATTATTAAAAAATATTATAATCCAGTCAAAAGGCCAGTCAAAAAATTTACATTTTTCTCAAATAAATTAACTTTTCTTTGGATCCACATAAATGTACAATTTTTGAACAAAAATTATTCAGAATGTTGCATAGAAAATATTAAGTAGTTTAGAAAAAATTTTGGACCCAAAAAGACTCATCAACTAACTAAAGAGGTCATGTCTAAAATAAGTCAATTTCTTTTCAATCAAATCTTAAATAAAATTTTTTTGGTGAGTATCTTTGATGGTTCACCCTTCACTCGCTGGACCCAAAAAAAACGTATACTTCTCCAAATCAAATTGTAAAATTAAAAGAAGTTAGAATGCTATATTAGGTCATACCGATCTTTAAAACCTTCCACCATAAAAGCGTTTTAAGTAAATAAATTTTGTTTCTTACATACACTTTACGCGCATACACACATATACACTTACAATTTTTATTCCCCCCACCACAACAAGCGGTCATTCCGTGTTTAATGGTAGTAAGAAGTAATATCAAACCCCGTACTGCATATATATATTCTTGCATCTAATCAAAATCTGAGCCGATTTAGCTATGTCCCTCTCTGTCCGTTTGTTCGTTGTGTGTTGTTGGCATGATTACATTCACAAAAATTGACAGGGCCTAAGTATTCAATTTAGTCTTGTTTCGTATTTAAAAGCAGCAAAATCGGTTCAGTATATTAAAAGATATTGACAGATATCTGATACAACCACAAAGTTCAAGCGATGAACTTACGTGAAATTTTCTATTATAAGTTGTTAAATTTGAATAAAATTTTTAAATACTATTAAATTATGTGAACTTCATTACCATTTTAAAAATTATTAAAATCGGTTCAGTAGTTATAGCCAAAAACATAACATATTTTATGACTCATAAAGTGCTTTTGTGTAATATTAAGAAAAAGCGTTTATATAATTTATAGTTTATGAGTGTTTGTATATGCATTTTATATCAACGGAACCTAATTTATTAACTTCACACGAAATTGTAGTGAAGGGTATTAGAAATTCGGAATAGCCGAATTCAGAGGTAACCTCAAACCGATTATAATGGTGTTAAATACAAAGCTTCTCAGGACAATGATAAATGTTTAGTTCCGTCCATTATTGTGCATGTACTTACACTTTTAATTAATATTTCACATATTACAGCTCTTTATCCTATCAAGAGGAACTTTATTTAGTAAATGAAGTGTTTAATTTTAGAACCTTATGGATTAGCAATCTTTACCTCAATTAAATTCAAACTCAAAACTTCAACTCACTTATACCTCTTTTATCTCTCTCTCTCTCTCTCTCTCTGGAATTCTTTGGAATTTACAAATTTGTTTCCAAAATTTCGTCACATATATTTACATAAAATTTATCATTCATCAATTTTTTCACTGTCTGCATTTTATATCATCTGTCAGTTATTTGACATCTCAAAATTTTAGTACACAAAGTTCGAAATATTTATTTTAAATTATTTATCTACCAAATAACACACAAAAATTTTTAAAATTCATTTAATATGTCTCTTTCCAAAAAAAATGAGGAAAAATATTCCAGTAAACTTTCAAAATTCAATCATTTGCAAATCTATCATTTTTCCCTCAAAAGTTCAATGTATTTTTTTTTCTTATTTCTTTTTGCTATTAAAAACTGTAAATAAATCATGTAAAAAAAGATTTTCTTTTTTTTCCAAAAATTTAATACCAACACACATTTCAACAGAATCCAATCAATTTAATGTGTGAAAAGTAAAAAAACTCAGAAAAAATAACATACATTTAAGAAAACACACAAACATGCACACTGATACCTTAAAAAATTTATTTTCATATTTTTATAGAAAAATACAGAAATAAGAAAGAAAATACAAAATGAAAATGAGGAAAAAATTAAAACATGACGTATACGTGTGAATCGATAAACACCATAACACTGTATCACTCATACGACACACAGTGTGTCCAAATAGATTTTTTCTTTTTTTTTGAAAATAATTTTGTAACTTTTAAACCGTTAGAGATATTCCTTATAGTCAGAGCTTAGGTGTTTATGAGTCAATTTGGAGGAATACAGTTCAGGGGCGTAGTCAGTTACCCTCCAAAGTTGACCACCTCGGATATGTTGACTTTTTTAAAAATTTGCCAAAAAATTCTAGTAAAATTTAATTAATTTTCATAATTTTTTTAACAAATGTGCTCTTCTCACATGCTTTATTTATGCAAGCAGATGTTTTGTTTAAATAATGTGCGTTTTATACCCTACACCACCACAGGTATGTGGGGTTTTATGCATACTACTTCTTAGATCACTTTCTAAGTCGATTTAACGATGTCTGTCGGTTTGTCCTACTGAATGGACAAAAAAGAATTTACTACTTACATCAGGATCATTTCCTGAGTCGATTTAACGATGTCCGTCTGTCTGGCCGGTTGATTGGCTGGCCATCTTTGTAAATCTTGTAAATAAAATATTCAATTGATTCTGATAGATCTATTATTTAACTTACCCCCATATTAATGTTTTCCTCCGAAATGGGGATTAAAGAGCATAGAAGTTCTAAATATACAGCGATTTAAAAAATGGCACAATTAGTTTTATAATATTCTAAAACGATATGCCAAATTATATGATGATGAGTCTATTATTTTTCATAGATCTGATACAACATCCTCCTTCCAAATAACACATGAAGGGCTTAAATCTCACATATTGGTTTTGTAATAAAAGTTGGTAAAATTAAGACAAAATCATGTTTAAAATTTTGACTATTTCATTAAAATAATCGCCCTTTCATTACAAGGGTTATCCGGCAGAAAATACATCTTCTGTGTTTACTTTACATATGTAACCAGTTTTGCGATTAGATAACCTAACAAAACAATCAAAATTTACCAAACCCTATCTAAGTTTGAGAACACGTCTCTGTCCCATTCACATCCGGATTTAGTTTACACACAATGAATAAATATTGCCACCATTCTGAAAAAAGTCTCAAAATTTACATATATCTTTTGTAGTTTTAAATTCAGATTAATGTAACTTTTTAATGGATTCATGTATTCGTATAGTTATTAGACTAATTTTTTGTAGGGAATCTTATTTCGACTTGAATGTTTCCTAAAACATATAAACATACTTTTATAAACATGTATAAGAAATAAATATATACAAAAGTCCTTTTCCCTAAATTCATAAATGGATTTTCGGTGAATTCTTTAATAATCAACATACTTGAAGTGGTATATTTAGAAGTTTACTAATTACGCCCCTGATTACTCAGAGGCTTGCATTCCTCCTAAACACTTCAGCTCTGGCTAAATGAAATTTCACTAAGATATCTCCAGCGGTACAAAAGTTCCATAATTATTTTTAAAAAAATCGATTTGAACACACTCTGCGACATGCAGTACAAAACAATTCACATATATATTGACAAAAAGCATATTTATTATTACATGCACAATTACATACACACAAAGTGTGTGTAATACACAAGAGTGCTTTAAAATATTTAAAGGCATTTTTTTATATTCGAATATTATTCGAAAAAAAAGTGGGTTGAATAAAAAGAACAGCTGGAATTACAGTTTGTTCCTAAATTGATTTAGTTCAATTTTCAAATCCTTAAAGTCTCTTAAAAATTGTTTACCCCAAAATTTAAGTTCCCTCCTTTTTCATTTCTTTTTCTATATTTATCACTTCACTTCGATTAATCGTTTAACAAAATTTTCAAAACATTTTGTTAAATTGTATAAATATTTACCAAAGAAAAAATCACAGTTACACAAATGTGAAAAAGTTATAGAAAAATATTTATAAATATTTTTAACAAAAATTATTCTTAACTGAACTGTATATTATTTTAAGAAAATTTATTAAATTTCTATATATACATTTATATAAATATATACTATACACACATGTATTTATGTGTATGTGTGTATAAACCAATAATAAAATCCTTGAACATTATGGTCATTCATGTTGAACAAATATTGAAAATAAATAAACATCAGGAAAAATATGAAATGTATTGAAATTATTTTATATTTGGAAAAAGAGGAATTTCTTTTATTAAAGCTTATATGCAAAAAGATGTGTTAATACAGGATACGTAACTGTTTGTAAATAGACTTCAGAGGGGTTAAAATTATGAAATTTTTAACAATCAAGTAGAAGTAATTGAATAATTAATGAAACACAAGATCAAAAATTATAAACGACCAATTTCTTATATTGCACAATTGGTCAGATCTGAGTAGATTTAGTCATGTCCTTCTGTCCTTCTGTTTAATTGATTTCATTATCCGAAATCAATCAAATATCAAATGAAAATCTGTAATTTTTTATCGGCTGCATAAATTTACATTAGTTTAAAATAATAAGAGCAGGAAAATGTGGAGGAGATTAAAAAGTTAATTTCTTGATTGATCCTGAAATATGTCTGGAATAAAAGCGATTCTGCCCACTTTTTATTAATTTCCGAAAGACTAAAATTTTGGAATTGCTATTTACTGAAAGATATCAGAAGAATTATTACAAAAAATGTTAATACAATATTAATTTCGGATACCAAATATAAACTAAAACATTCTGTGTAAGGAACAATTTCAAAAAATATTATTTTCAATATTTCAATTATTTTTTTAAATCTGATGGATCAGGACAATATTTTTAGATATTTTGATATTGAAAAGACTCTGACTCAAGATCTTAAAAATTTTGAAAACTTAAATTCAAATCTAAATAGCTAGAAAACTATAAGAAATAAATCATCAATTTGTATTTTTTAATATGTATGAATGTGTGACAAATTGTGTTATGCATTTATATAATAAAGGATACTTAATATTCGTCACAGCCGAACATATAATTTTCAGAAACAAGACTCTTTTCTGCTTTAAACAATATAAAAAATGGGAGTTTTTAAATGGAATAAAAAGTAACTGTCTTGTTTTTTCTCTCTGAAATTCTACGAAATCTATAAAAAATTTTCAAAAAAGAAATTATTTTTTAGTAAAAGTTATACACAAAATCTGTAAAAAAAAGTTTTTTATAAAAATAATAATAAATTTTTATTTAAAATTAATATATTTTTTCAACTCAAATCAAAGAACTTCATACAAAATTTACAATAACGAGTAAATATATAAATTTTTATGGTTTACACCATCATAGTACAGTGATACCAAATCATCGTACCATGGATAATAAAGTATTCTGAACGATCTGAACTTTGGTTTAATAATATTTGATAGCATTAATATTGAAAAATATACATTTTTAGAAATTTTGAGTTCCGATAAAATCCTCCCCAGATGCGCTAAACTCATATTATACTTGAAAAATTTAACTAAAAAGTATCATAATCATAAGGCTTTTCTTTTTGTATTTTTGTAAATTTTTGTTAATTATATATGTAGATCTACAATAAATCAGAAAAATCAAAAAATAACAAAATAAAAAATAAGCAAATGTTCACCTTAAAAAAGGGAAAACGTGTTATTATTATTATTATTATTATTATTATTATTATTAATATTATTATTATTATTTTTTATTTTTTGCTTTAATATAATTAAAATACCTTTAGACCAATAACTAAAAGAGAACAGCTGTCAGTTTTACCCTCCACCACAAGTGTTAAAGATGGTATATTAACTTTGTCATTCTATGTGTAACACTAAGAAGGAATGATCCCAGAATCTATAATGTATATATTTTTGCATCAAATCAAAATCTAAGTCGATTTAGCTATGTCCATCTGTCTGTCTGTTGTTGTGACACTCACATCCACAAAATCATTAGTTAGATTTTTTACTAAATTTGAGTGAAACGATTTTTTCTAAATGTAATATTTCTTATATTTTCTATAAAATTGCACAAACTAACGAATGTTTTACATGAAAAAATGCAAAACGTGTAGTTTTGTATTTAAGTTTTTATAGTCTTATAATACGTATAGTTTAAAAATCCAAAAAGAACAGCTGCCAGTTATATGTAAAGTTTGAGAAAAATTATTTTGTTTATAAATGTAATATGTTTTTAACAAAATTGAAATCTTATACACACATTTTACGTATGTAAGAAAATTTAAAAATAACATTATATCATCGGACAGTATGTATATCTGCCAATGATGAGATAATATCATCTAATTTCGTTGACTTTAAATTAAAAACAAAAATAGATTTAATGTTAGTCTTTTATTTAAATCATAAACAAAGAACATTTAGACGAATGAGTTATATATGTACATATACATATACATATACATATACAAAGAATAATTAGATTAAAACTTGTAAGAAAACTGTAGATAATTACAAGTAATAAATATTAAAACGTTAGCACTTTATATCAAACAATATATTTTGCAATTAATTCATCTTTTGAAATTGTTAAAAAATTTTAAAAATTTTATTTACATATTTTTGAAAATTTCACAACTTTTTGTAACACCCTGTAAACATAAACATTCCCAACTTAACAAAATACATATAATTTCCTTCTTACATTTATTTATCTTAGTTTTTTCCATTCCTGTTTATTTTCTGATCATTTTTATTAAATTTCATCAAAAAGATGAACAATTTTTATTTGTTGTCTTTTTCTTCTTTTCATTTCAAATCACAACTAAAGATACGAAAAAAATAACGAAAACATTTCATTTGTATTTTGGTATTTTCTTACATCTACTGCTGCTTCTACATCATTCATTTTTTCAGTATTCATATTCATGTTATTCAACTCTTTTTTACTTCTTCTTCTTCTTTTTCTCATTTTAATAGTGTGAAAACCGATATGCTACCAGGACGTGCTTTTAGTCGTCTCTATATAGCCAATGCGAATCGTCATGATACTGGAAACTATTCATGTATACTTGGCAATGATATCACTGGAACTGTTATGGTACATGTTCTAAATGGTATGTATATGTGTGTAAAATACATAAAAAATCTAATGTTGTGTATAAATATACGATTACATACACCAACTCATACTCGCTTATGTTTACACCAACACACATTCACACACACACACACATTTAGCTTTAACCGATTCAAATACTTTTATCTAAACAAACATTTCAAATATTTCGATACATTCAAATGTGCAATATTTTGTTGATGTTGTTGTTGTTGTTGTTCTTTTTATACCCTGCACTACCACCACAAGTGGTTAAGAGGGTATATTAATATTGTCATTTCGTATGGAAGGAATCATCTCAGATTCAATAAAGTGTATATATTTTTGTTTTAAATCAAAATCTGAGTCGATTTAGTTATACGTCCGTCTGTCTGTTTACCTGAGTATTTTTATATTTCTGAGAAGTTTTTTCTCATACTCAATAATGTACATATATCACATCAAAATCTGAATGAATTTAGCTATATCTGTCTGTCTATCTGTCTGTCGGTCAGTCAGTCCTTTTGCCTGCCTTTGGCACGCTCACATCCACATATTAACAGAGCTCAATGAAATTTGTTATAATCTTGAGAAGTTTTCTATTTAAAACCAGCGAAATCGATTCAGTAAATTAAAAGATATAGACCGATATCTGAGACAATCTCTTAGTTCAAATAAAAATCTTTCGTAATTTTGTCAATTATGAATTTAAAAATTCGAATAAAGTTTTGACATAATATTAATCTATATGTTCCTTATTATCATTCCAAACCGAGTGTATATGTATAAAACATAACGTACTTACTTCATACGCATCTGTGGTGGAGGGATCTCATCAAAAATACGATCTGACATTGATTCCATTAATTTCTTATAAAGATCGAATTCAATTTCCTTTCCAAACTTTCTATATTTTTATTTTAGCTCTGTTAAAGTCATTATGCTTCCATTTTGGACATTATTTAAGTAATCTTTATAAGTCATGTATCCCCACAATTTTATGACTCGTAAAGTGTTCCGTGTTATATATAAGAAAACTTTTATATCTGAAATACATCTGTAAGTGTATTTACTTTACACACATTTGTGTTAGAGGGCACTGAAGATTCGGCACAGCCGTATATAGCATTCTTACTTGTTTTTTTTTCTATATATATTTTTTTGCATTTGGCTTTTATGCAACACACAACTATGCTTTAGCTTTTAACTGTATCTGTATTAAAATCTGTATTGAACTTTAAAAATGTTTAAATGTTTCATCTGTGTGCAACAGCCAATATGCTTTTTGAATATTTAAAATCACAAACACAAACATAAAATTTTTGTTGTTCTACCCTCGTTTTGAGGGTTTCAGGAAAAATTCCATGAAGTTTTTTTTATTCGGAGCCACAAAAACAAACAATTTTTAAAATCAGAGCAAAAACAAGTCGTTTTAAACTACTTGTTGTGAGTATTTAAATATGTATTTTAATGGATAATTACCATATTGTAATGTTTATAATCTGATAATGGCAGAGAGACAGAGAGATAAAGAGAATTTTAAACGAAAACGTTTATTTCAGATTTTCACTTAAAATGCAAGAAATCACATAAAGTCGTTTTAAATAACAATTCACAATATTGAATTTCTTTTTGTTGATAAAATAAAATTTTATTTTATTCTTTAAATAACAATTTACATTTTTGAATACGAAAATAGATCTCTTTTAAGTAATGAAATTTTTATTTTAATTCAATAATTTTAAAGAATTGAAGGATTCAATTTAAAAAAATAACTAAATTTAATTCACTTCTTAATGACGTTTTCTAATGAGTGATCTCGCAAAATTATTAACACACATTTTTCATTAAACTTTTTAGACAAGTATTATTCTGTTATTAACAAGTTACGGTTTTGACTCTTTTTTATTCTTCAAAAAATTGGATCTCTCAAAGAGTTTGATTTTAATTTTTAAAAAAGATTTTTATTTTTTATCGCTCTTTAAACAAGAGTTTAATTCAAAAACTGTTAAAAGTCAAAAAAAGAGCAAAATCTATAATATGTGTTTGTAAGTATTACACTGTGTATGTACGAAACATAAATGCATTTATTTTACATGCATTTATGATGAAGGGTATTATAGATTCGGCATAGGCGAATATAACACTCTAACTTGTTTTTATTTTCAAAAATTTGCACATTTGATTTATATACTAAAATTTGTTTTCAGAATAATTGCTCAAAATACTATAAATTTTCCTCCATTAACATTATTATTCAAGTCATTTAATTTCCATTCAACAAGACCACAAATGTATTTAAGACAATTTCACATATCATTTATATGTACAACAATTCCTTCTAATTAAATGTCTATTCTCTTTATTTATTTTATTTATATATTTTACAGGTGAAGAACCAGCTGCCATGCAGCATGCATCAGGTTCATTGGTGAACCCAATACTCTCGGTTGTGTTATTTGTAGTATTTACTGTAATTGTATGTCAACGATGACGATACTAAATACTATTAAAGATAAATAACCAATGTGTCTATTAGATAATTAACATTAATATTAATATTTTAGTAAGTAATAAGTATTTGATATAATGAAAAAAAAATAAACCAAAAATATAATTAATATTAAATACAAGTACTTATGTATTTAAGTACATAAATAAATATAAACAAAAAAAATAAAACCAAAATATAATAATTTAAGTACCAAACAACGTACTGTGAAAATTACAATTATTTTACCCTCCACCACCACTAGTGGTGAAGAGGGAATATTAACTTGTCATTTCATGCGTAATGCTAAAAAGGAATCATTTCGGTATTCATTATGTATATGTATTTTGCATCAAATCATAATCTGTCCGTATGTGCTTTTGTCTATATGTCTTTTGTCTGTCTATTGTTGACACGTCCACCATGAATTCGCTGAAATTTGACCTGACTATTTATCTTTTATCCTGGGAAGTTTCCCGCGTTTTAGTACAATTTAATTATATGAAATATGAAATTTAAAATATTATTGGTTTAAGGAATTAAATTACACAAAAGTCATTTAGATAACCTATAACTTTGCTCCATCCTTGGCACCACTTAACTATTGGTTACTTTCATCTATCTCTTTGTAGTTCACAGCTCGTTATCACCTTCTAACTTGCCATTTTATTTTGTGTTCTACGTTTTATTCGCTTGATTTACTTCTAGCGTCGCATCGTATATATATAGTTATCCTAATTGCTGATATATATAGTATGTACTGCTATGCGACACAAGTCCTAATATATTTGAATATCTGATCAGAGACTTAAATCTGATATTACTTCTGTGAGTTTATGTGTAAGTGTGAATGTACAAAGCACAATGTATTTATTTCACACACATTTGTGATGGAGGGTATTGAAGATTCAGCATAACCGAATATAGTTTTCCTACTTGTTTCTAACTAGAATTTATGATAATAATTATTATTAGTAAAATGTTTGAATAATTTATAGTAATTTGCATAAATACATTCAAATATATTTACAAATGCATGTTTGAATATACATATATATGTGTGTATGTATACTTTTGTGTTTGTAAGTACTAAGTTTGCATAATTAATTATATGAACTAACTTAAATACAAACAAACAAATCTAAATAAATTTTGGTATAATTTAAATATATATTCATTCATTCATACATATTTATAATCAAAATTCTTTTTAGAGTACAGTAAAAGGAAAAAGTATTTAGCAGTTAGGTATCAAAGGACTTTTCTCTCGTTCCTTAGGTGCCTGTTAAATTGATTTTGTTATAAAGTTGAGTTTTTGTTCTTTTGTTCTTTTTCAAATCAATATCTATTGCTTGTTTTTTGGGAAGCGGAAAATTGTGAAAATACTTTTTCCACACACTGTATACAACTTCGAAAGTTAAAAATTGTATGTCAACATTAATAGTAATTACATTAAAATTATGTATTTGTTCCTATGACAGTGTTGGCCAAAAATGGTCAAATATTTCGATAGCTACAAAATAATAATAATAATAATAATAATAATAATAATAATATATTATTATTATTATTTTGTTATTATTATTATTATTATTATTATTATTATTATTATTATTATTATTATTATTATTATTATTATTATTATTATTTTGTTATTATTATTATTATTAATATTATTTTATTATTATTATTATTATTATTATTATTATTATTATTATTATTATTATTATTATTATTATTATTATTATTATTATTATTCGGAATGCAAAGTCAAATTTATTGTTGATATGAATTTCATCTTTGTGTTTTTATTTCTTAAGGCTTAAATGATAAATTAATTGTGTACTAAAACATAGGGAAACTTCTCAGGATAAAAACAAATAATCATTCTAAATTTCATTGAATCCTGACAATTAAAGTGGATGTAAGTTTGTCAATAACAGACAGACAGGCATTTAGACAGAAGAATATGCAGGCAAATCTTAATCGACTCAAGGTTTTGATTACAAGTAAAAATATATACATTATGGGAAACCAGATGAAAATGTTAATCCATCTTTATGGTAGTGGAGGTTATTAAAAATAAGAAACATGTTATATAAGAGTAGAAAATTACCTTATTTTATCTTTTCTGTTTTCATATCATTCCATTATAGATTCAATGGTTTAAATTTCTAAATTTAAACTGAAAAGAAAACAAATCTATAATTCACAGAAATTGTAACCTTTAAAAATAGCTTGTACGTTACAAAAGGCTGAACAGATGCAGAACAGTTAAAGAATTGTTTCCTTATTCATTCAGCTTTAACTGTAGACATACTTTTACTGCATATAATCCAGGGCGACAAATTTAATGACCACATGATTGAGTTTCTGACTTGATGAATTTGGCATGTTAGGAAATAAAGACCTTTTTTTATGATGGCAAATCTGACGGTCCAAAGCAGACAAATGAAAAACAGACAAAGACCGTACCTATTTGGCTTTTTACTTACAGCAAATAACTCACTTAATGTATCTTTAAATAGAATTCAAATATGGAATGCACATAGGGATTATTAAACTGTGTTTGTACTATGTTAACATTAAAAATTAAGGTAGTTCAGGGATTTTAATACGACTTTAGTAAACAACAACTTCAAGTTGGACGATTTTAGAAAGTCTTTGATTGGATATGTACTCTGACCCAAAGATCGGTTAAAAACAAAATGCTTTTTAAAATTTTAGAGATATCTTGATAAAACTGACTCCGTGTAATTGTTTTAACACAAGGACAATGACTATTGAAATTGGTGATGATGGGTCCATTATTTCACCAAGCCCCCATACAAATGTTCCTCTCAAAATGAAGTTTTAAGGCCATAAAGTCCTAAATATAAAGCGATTATAACGAAATTTGGCACAAATAAGCCTAATAATACTATTCTAAAGTAATGTACCAAATTATACGAGAATCAGTCCATTATTTCTCATAAATTTCACACACCACCTATAGAAATATATCTTTGACTTATACGTTGGTGTGGTGACAAAAAATATATCTATACGAGGATCGTTCAATATTTTGATATATACCTTTAATAACCAAAAATGTGGTATGAGGTAGTAGAGCCGAACTGACTTTATTTTTAACTTGTTAATAAATATTTTACTAACGAATTTATTTTATACGTATACTTAATATAATTGTTTGATATTGCTCATACGCCCAAATGATATTTATTCATGGGTTTTAATATTAATGATTTATTATCTTTTTTAATAAAAAATAAAGTTATGAAATACAAATTAAAATTTGGTTACATTAATTTGTCATTTCATATCGAAATGGTGAATTTTCACATTTAGATAAAATTTAATACCTAACAACTGGCCCCTCCTCACTTAACCATCTCTGTTATATGAGATTGGAAATAAATGTATTATATGTATGTATTTAAGCATAATTTGAATTTCTGATTTATGTGTGAATGTATTTCAAAAAATAATTCGATTATTCACATTCAACATATAAAATATAATTATGATCATTATTATGATAACGTTTGATATTGTTATTGATTTTATTGTTGCTTTTGTTGTTAATATTAATAAATTCTAACACGTTCACAATTGCAAAAATGACAACAAACATATACACACATGCACACACACACAAATATTTATTCAATACATTTATTTCAACATACAATAATTGATAATACAAAATATTTCATTATAATCATTTATTGTTTTTGTGGACATATAATGAAGTGATATCAGAAAATTCTAAACATACATATATGTTAATAACAGTTTATTTATTTAATTGAAATTATTATTACAATTCAACAGCAAAAAAATATTTATATAGTTTTAATCACGTGTAATGAAAAATTTTTGAAAACCTTTTATCATTTCAATTTCGAACTGGTAGTGCATCTCTATTTAAAATCTAAAACACTTTTAGACATCTTCTTTATGCTCTTCACGTTTTTTTTAACAAGAGACTAATTCTGACCTTAACTCTGGGTAGTTTTGTACAAATACCACATTACTGTTTATATATTACTTAAGGGTTTGTTTGCTATAGTGATAGGATTCCAAGTCAATTAAAAAAATAAGTGGTCACATTATGAAGTCTTATGAATGAGAATAATTTTCTTAAATAGCTCGTTGTAAGAACTTTTTGAAAAACTTTTACTGCTTCTGAACCTAAACTTTTCTTTAGTAATCCCTTGAGCATTAGCACCATAAAACTTTTGACCGGAAAATTGTCAAAGAAATGTGCCAGAACGTACATTTCGTAATCCATATTTTTTAAGGCAGCAGTGTTCCTGTCATTATTTTTTTGGTTCTGGTATATTTTTAAACCTGCTTAGCTTCAACTTTTCGTACCAAATTATCCGAGCACTGCTTTTCAACAGGATGTGCTGGGAGCCCTTTTGGAAACATCATAAGGATCATTCCTTTACCTAAACCAGGTTTTTCATCTTTCTTCCGGTACTGTATAATAACATTGGAAACATTTTGACGGTAAACCATTGAATCCTCGGCCAAGAAAGAATCATCCTTAACCCCATAATATACATATATTCTTGCATCAAATCAAAATCTAAGTCGATTTATTTATCCACTTGTGTTCTTGTTGTTGGCACACTCACATCCACAAAAATAGACAGATCGCAATAAAATTTAGCTTGCTGCAACCTTGAAAAGATTTTTATTAAAAACCAGCAAAAAATCGATTCAGTACATTAAAGATATAGATTACATCTGAGGCAACCTCTAAGTTTAAGCCGAAAAGTTTCGTAAAATTGTCAATTATAAATTGACAAATTAGAATGAAATTTACCATAACGTTAAACTATATGTATTTAATTTTCATTCTAAAACTTATCGAAATCGGTTCAGTAGAAAAAAAGTTATAGCCAAAAATATAACTAATTTTATGACTCATTAAGAAAATCTTTTATATCTGATATAAATCTGTGAGTATATGTTTGAGTGTGTATGTATGAAACATAAAGTATTAACTTCACGCTTATTTGTGGGGCAGAATTTTCAAAGTTCATTCATTTAAATTCATTTATTTGACATAAAACTTAATAAATGATAAGTTTTACAGAGATAACTTTTTTCAAACGAAAAAAATGAGTTAAGAACTTTTGAATCTCACTCACATGACACATATACAAAGATATATAATTTTAACAACAAAAACGATAACACATAACATAACAAACATATGACACATATACGCTGACATATGACAAATAAATTTATTAAATATTTATTTAATTTCTGAAATAAAAAAGAGAACAAAACCTGATCGTTGCATATTTTATTTATTTTTATTTTTTGTTTTAATGTGCAAAATTTCATAAATTTAAGTATAAAAAAATTTAAAAATTAATTTTCAAATTCAATCAAGCATTAAAAATGTTCACATAATTTCAAAAAATAATTTATGTCGTTATTCAAAGCTGTGAAAACATGTCATAATGCAAGAGATGGGTTAGCGGAAACGGAAATGAAAATTAAATTTATAATAAATTTAAAATGAATTCTTGAAAAGAAAATATTTATGGAATTTATGTTAATTAAGGGCAGTAAAAATAACTGACCGGAAAAGTAATAACTTAAAGGTTCATAGTGTAAAGATTATATTATAAAGTTATTTTGTTCTTTTTCAATTAATTAAATGTTTGATTAAAAGGAAATAATATTGAATTGATTATCGTTTTGAGCTAAATAATCGTTTGAGTCATAAATTGAATTTGGGGATGAAAAAATAAAAATGTGTAAAAAGTTATATTTTTTCAAAATCAAAATAAATATGAACATGTTAAAATATTACAGTCAAGCCCGGCTATGTAATACCCTACACCACAATATTGGTTTCAAATAACTGCTATGAAAAATTTATGAATGGCACTCGTATAATTCGCGAAATTTTTGTGTGTTTTAAAAGCAAAGGTTTATCTGATTTATAATAAATTATCGGCCGACTCCCATATAATTTTGCACATTGGTTTTGTCTTATATTTATCTCCGATTTACGAGTTTGAATGTGATATATGGAAGGGTATTTGTATGGGAACTTCAAGAAATATTAGAATGGGCCTTCTACAATATAACACATAAGAATTTTTTTCGCAAAATTTTGTTAAAATCTTTTTATATGAAGAAATTTTATGCGTTAAAGACACCATTTCGGAGGCACATTTCTATAGGGTCTATATAAAATAATGGATCAATCACAAGCAATTTCAATAGGCTTCGTCTTTGGGCCAAAAAATATAACATACCAAATTTCATTAAAAACCGTGAACTATACTTTGAAGTTTTTTTATGTATTAAATACTTATTTGTATGTATATTCCTCCTTTTTGAACCTGCTTCAGTGCTCTTCATCGAGTATTGTTGTGGGCCGATACAATTGCTTTAAACAAATTAGAGTGCTCAAAGCAGGCTGCAAATGCCTGAATATTTTGTGCATGGAATAATGAATATTATTTCATTGCTTTTTAGATTAAGAGGTTATAATTAATAGAAGCAGTTTGGGGGCATTAGTATAACGACACGAGAGGTGAAATTCTTGGACCGTCGTAAGACTAACGTAAGCGGAAGCACACTTTGTGAATAAGCTTTATACAGACAGTCAGTCAGACGGACTTTGTTAAATCGACTCAGGAAGTGTTTTGAGTCGAACATTATACTTAGAAGTGGTGGCACTAATTTTTCTGTCCATACGGTGTTATAGAGTATAAAAATTCTTAATATATTAAATAAATTTTAATAAAAAAAATGTTGCATGAATTTTCGAAAATTATAATGCTACACTCCTTTGCTTTTAGTATATTAAATTTCATGTAAATCTATTCATTGGAACCGAGCAAAATTACCAGATATATTTGTTTGTGCATTTAAAACACGGTTCACTGCAACTTTTTAAATGACGATTTTTTGAAAATTACGTCCCAAATTAACTGCACATAAACCGCTCTAAACAGTAAATTTATTTTGAGTATTCAGCAATTGATTCAGCAATATTCAGTAGATTTTAAGTCTTAAGTCAGTTGAACCTCCTTAAATTCTTATTAGTGATGTTAGAAAGACGTTCAATTTCTGTGCACGACCACATGTTGTAATAACCAGCATTTCTGTTGTAATGAAACTTTATCACCATAAATTCGGAACATGGATACGTATGGGTTATATCAGCTGATATAAATAGTAAGAGTAGAATATTAAGTATACGCATTTGCTCCTCTCGCAGCACAGTGTTTCCATAACACTTTTTGCACTTTCTGTAACTTTGGAACTAAAATTTCACATTTAAATTCGTGAGGTATTTTACAAATAATTTGGAAAAGCATATGTTTCTAGTGAGTCCTGGGGAAGGGGTGTGGATCTCCAAATTTGTCATTTAGGTTATGATTATAATTCTCTACAAAAAGTGCATTTGTGCATAGTAATTGTCTTCTTACGTAACACCTTGTGGCGATAAAGCGTTTACACACATTAGTGTCATCTGGCAGCATTCTTTTTATTGTATTTTCACAAAAATTTTGTGGAAGATTTCTGTGATGTTTATGTATGTAACAAAATGTTGTTTCTTTACACTTGTATGAAGTAGAGGGAATTAAATCTATACAACAATATATAGATCTTAGTTAATTTTCCCTTGTCCAAAAACGTTTACATTTTTATTTATTATTTCTTCTGGGTAATAAGGCGTTCGATCTATGGGTGGATTTCTCATTCTGATGTGATTTTAAACTTTTACATTTTGAAAGGATTCTCGGTGAAAATATATATTTATATTTCTCAACCTTTGAGTTTAATTTCCTATTAATTTTTTCTTTTAGATTAGGTTTTTATACCCTACACCATAGTAAGTGGTTAAGTATTATGCGTTTGTGCTAATGTTTGTAACAAACAAAAAAATGTCATTACATCCTTTATTTATTACCGTCCAGCTGGTTGTTCATGCAAAGTTGTGGATACCCTGTAGGTCGCAATTTTGAGATATCTTGCTGAAATTTGGTACATAATATTATTTTGTCCCAAGGACAAAACCTATTGAAATTGGCCATTCTAAACTCCCAAGTACCTCGGATATAAATTTCCTACCGGTATTGAGATTTTAAACTCAAAAAAAATCCTAAATAAAAACGATTTGAACAAAATTTAACAGAAATAAATCGTATAGTGTTCTAAACTGATGTATCATATAATACGATGGTTAGTCCCTTGCTTCTAATACAAGCCCCTTTCAAATACAAGTTGGTATTGCAATAATTATTGGTCAAATTAAAATAAAAAATTTAATCAAATTAAAAAAAACGAAGAGCAAAATTATAAGAGAGTCGGTCCATAACTTCTTGTAACTTCCATTTAACTCTGTACAAAAATTCATTTCGAAACGCATAAATTTCACATAAATATTAGTTTCACAATAATGTGCTGCACACTTAAGAATAAATCAGAGGGTCATTACTTTTTCGTAACTTACATTTATAACAAAAATTTATGTATCATAATCGGCTTGACCGATTACAGTATTCTTACTTGTTTATTTTGTTGTTTTGTATTGACCTTTATAATAATATATATACGGATATATTGACGTATTTATTCTTAACCTAGGAAGAAACCTATTGCCCATTTCATAATCTCTTCACGATACGATGAACATTTTGCGGCCAATAATTGAACGAATTGTTTTTTTATCACTTCACTATATATTTTTATACCTTGCACCACCATAGATGTAGGGGAAACGGGAAAAAAATAGTCCTACCGCCATTTTTAAGTATACCGTTCAAAATCACCTCCTGAGTCGATTTGAGCTGGCTGTCTATGTAAAGCTTGTTCGCAAAGTACAGGTCGCAATTTTAAAGATATCTTAATGAAATTTAGTCCATGGACAATGCCTATTGAAATTGAGATTGATCCCATACAAATGTCTCTCTGGAATTGGGTTTTTAGTCCATAAAATTCCTAAATATGAAAAATAAGTCATATTATATTCTACAACGATGTGCTAAATTATATAAAGATCGGTTCATTATTTCTTATTGGTCCCATACAACCACCCTTCCATACATTACTTTATAAGATATTTAGTTATATATGAGATAAATACTAGACAAAACAGTTGTGGAAAAGTAAGAAGGGTCGGTACATAATTTTTTTTACTTCCCATATAACCCTACAGAAAAAATCTTAATAATTTATTGCAGCCATAAACATATTAAGAAAAGCAAATTATATGAGGGTCGTTCATAAATTTTTTGTAGCAGACATTTACAATCAACAATGTGGTGTAGCTTATTATATAGTCGGGCTTGACCGACTATAAGATTTTTACTAGTTTTAATCTTGGTGAACATTTGCTTACGCACACAATATATTTATAGTCTCTTTTTAGGGCACCACATGACCTAAAATTTTTAATGTGTATTCTTTAACTTATTTTCGTACGACAAACCTGATGTTATCTAACTGTATAAGAAGGAGATATTGTTTCTATACAAATTTTAGCATTCTTTACCAAAAGACAATTGCATTTTCGATCCAACTGTCCTATAGGGTATTTTTTAGAACAAATTTTTAGCATTACAAATTTTACATAACTTTTATGTATTGAAACCTTTGTATTTCAGGCCAGATTAATGATGATCTTAATAGAATTGTTACTAAAAACAGCACTTAGTCCATGTCCTTATAATGATTTATTAATTTCCCCTGTTAAATATAGCATTTTTTAATACTTTAAATTCTTTTAAATTTTAAATTCAATCAATTTCTAAACTATTAATTAAATGATAAATTTAATTATAAAACTTTAAATTAATTTTAAACACATTCTAATAATATCTAATCAACATGTAATATAAATACTAATTGTTTTCCTATTTAAATTTAATTAAATTTTTCTAAATTAAAGTACGTTGTTTAAACTTAATTAGAATTAAAATAAAAATTAAAAATAAAAATAAAAAACACTTAAATTTAAATGTGACTACTAAGCGATAACTAAATGGAACAAACTTTTTTTTTATAATTATACTCATGTGTACAAGAAAATAAAAAATATATATAAAACAAATATTGTATTAATATAAATTTAATTATAAATAATAATGAAAAAACCAAACAATTTAAATTAATTATACATAATTTTTATAAATTAAAAACAAATTATTTAAAATAACTAAAAAAGATTTGAAAAAAACAAACAAAATGAAGGAAAAATTAAAAAATTAATAATAAAATAAAACAAGTACCAAATGTTCATAGAACATGAATAAATAATAAAATTAAAAATAAAATTTCAAATAATTAATACCGCACAGTGTGCCGAAATCGATTTGTATACCCTCCTCGACCACAAGTGATGAAGAATGTATATTAACTTTTTCATTCCATGTGTAACACGCTAAGAAGTAATCATTTCAGACCCCATAATGTATATGTATACATATATATTCTTACATCAAATCAAAATCTAAGTCGATGTACGTCCATTTGTCTTTCCGACCATCTATTGCTGGCACATTCACAATAATTGATATAGTTCAATTCAATTTAACCTAAATATTTTCCATAGTTCTGAAAAGTTTCCCGTATAAATAGAGCGATACCTGAGGCAACCTCTAAGTTTAAGCAAAAACTTTCGTAAAATTATGAATTGTAAATCGAAAAATTAGAAATTTGAAATTTTGCTATAATATCAAGCTAAATGTACTTCATTATCATTTCAAAAATTATCATAAACGTTTCAGTAGAAAAAAGTTATAGCAAAAAATATAACTAATTTAATGACTCATTAAGTAATGATGTATTATATGAAATAAAAACTTTTATATATGGTATATGTCTGTGATTTTATGTGTGAATGTACATACACATAACGTAACCTCACACACATTTGCGGTGAATTAAGAGAAAAATTTAGAGCAAATAACAATATTTATTTCCATACGGAAACACCCAAAATCTAAATCCATATTTATGATGTTTAAAAACTTTACTTTTTTCATTAAATTATTGCCCTTTTGGGTGCTTACATTACATACGTAGTTCTATATTAAGGATAATTAAAAAATGATTCCAGAGAATAATTTTTTTCCAACACTTCCCAAGTTTGGATAGGGCTTATGGGCATGTCTATGCCCCAATGACATCCGGCTTTAGTTTACACTCATTCCAGTTAAGATTTCTTTATGACACGATAAAAAATATAAAGCTCAGAACAAATACATAGTTTTAAAAAAGAATAAATGTTGCCACCTTTTTGTAAAAAATTCCCAAAAACATAATTTTTTTAAAGTTCCAATAACTTTTTTAACGGATGCACACTTTTATAAAGTTATTGCCCCAATACTTTTTAGAATTTAATAAGGAATCTGGTGATATTTAAAAAAAATTTTGGACATACAATAAGTCCGCTTTTTAAAAATATATGCTAAAAATAAACAGTGCTAATAATAGATTAAAACTGTACTTTTTTATAGCGAATGGATTTGTTACGAATTTTAAAAAAAAATCAACATACCCGAGGTGGTCAATTTCGGAAGATCACTGACTACGACCCTGACCATATAGGAGATTGTATTCCTTCAAAAAAATCTCAGCTCTGACTATCCAAAATTTTTGTTAAATTATCTCTAACGATTCAAAAGTTACAAAATTATTTCAAAAAAAAATCGATCTGGTCTCACTGTGTACTGAAATAAGAACTAAATAAAATTACAAATTATACAAATTAAATGTTTTTATGTTAATTTTCATGCATAATTTATTGTAAATGATAATAAAAAGATTTAAATAGAATTAAATTTTTAAATTAACAAATTTGTTGTTTTTTTTTTTTTTTTTTGGATTCAAATGATTTATTTTATGACATTTTAAACTGGCAAAAAAACGAAAGAAGGGAGGTTATAATTTGATACACAACTAATTAAATAATAAATCATTTTTTCTATGTATTATATAAATAAATGTATATGTATATGTATGAATCTAAGTGTAATTTTTTTCTTATTTAGTTTATTTCCAATACACAGGGTTTCCAAAACGGTTAATTTTTTAAATTATTGTGTGACTTATGACTGATGGAATATTTTAATTAAATTTCACGAGGTCAAGATGAAGGTATTTTTGAGTTGATTTAAATAAATAATAGATTCCTTATGGGTTAAGGGATTTGTAGCCAATTCTCCAAATTTTATCGTATCGGTTATATAGATAAGAAAAATTTAACAAGTAAGAGAGATATAGTCTGCCAAGCCTAATTATGATTTACACCACATTTTTCGTCATTAACAGTTCTTACGAAAATAATAAAACGATCCTCTTATGATTTGGTTTTCCGATTTCTGCTATTAGATATTAATCATATTTATATATAAACTTAAATTTGTGTGAAATTTTTGCAACTTAATTTTTCTCCAGGGGTGTTATATAGGAGCTGAGAGAAATAATAGGTCGACTCTCGTAAAATTTCGAATATCAATTTCTATGAACATTTATCTTATTTTAACCAAGTATGAATACATTTCCAGTTTTTATATGAGATTCATACACATTGAAGTGATAACTAGAAGTGGAGTTTGTATGGGTGCTATGGGAAATAATGTACCGATCCTTACAGAATTTAGACTTTGTTTAAGATTATACTTATTTGTGCCGAATTTTTATTTAGAATAGTTTTATATTTAGCAATTTTATGGACTAAAAGTCCCATTCCGTGGGCATTTGTATTAATTCGGTCATTAATAATTTCAATAGGCATCTTCTTTTCGGACCAATTTTACATGGAAAAATCGATTCAAGGAGTGATTCTAAGTCGAACGGTCTACGAGTACCTTTTTTTACCCGTTACTATATTTTTGGAGACTTCAAAAAACATTTAGACTTTAATCTTATTTGCTGAAAAGTAAACTTTGACGAAATTCAGTCAATGCTTCGGGCCATTGGTACAACATTGCCATCCACCGTGTCTTTAGTGGACCTTAAATAAAGCCATTTTTAAATATGTAAAATTAGATTTACCACTAATTTAAACTATATTGGACTGATCATCACCAATTTCAAAAGACTTCATTACGGCTTAAAGAAATCATTCGTAACAAATTTCTCTAAAAGGGAAAGCCAAACGAAAGGGCGGCATCGTTCAATCGATTCAGAAAGTAAATATGAGTTTAAAATGATATTGCCTAATTTTCCTGTACATTAATAAATTCTGCATTACATTTTAATAATCTCTAGTAAGATTAATTTGGAAATAATTGTACGAACATTTTTAAAATACCGCCCGTAAGTTAATACCACTGCCCCAAGTCCTAACCTAAAATAACGTAGTATGTAATATTACTAATGATTAAGGATACCACTGTACCGAGTCCTTATCTATAATTATCCATAATTCTTTGTTTTTATTGCCTCATCCATTTGAATTTGCGGTAAGAGTTTCAGTGACATGCGATAATAAAAATATTGTTTGTATAGGGAATATAACACCCCGCGACCTATATGAAAATTTTGTAATATAATTTATTTTGTTATAAAGATTTTATTTATATTATAATTTTTTATTCAAATTTAAAATTCAAATTTATAAATTTATTTAAAGAAAAGTTATATTAACATGATTCCTACGACAATACTAATTTGAATTATAATAAAAATTTGTGCAATATTATACCCACTAAATTGGAAAGCTAAACATATTTGGGTAAAAATATGATCAATATCTCTTGTTCTAAAAGCTAATTTCTTATAGAGAACGCTTAAGTCTATCCATATGCACAATTTGATTCATATTATAAATAAATTTTCAGCGAATTTTCAAAAATAATTTACACACGAGATATACAAGCTTGGAAGGGCACACAGAAGCCGCCTGATCCGCAAGCAATATTTCTTTTTAAATCAATTTTCAAAATAACTCATTTTTTTGTTTTATGTCCAATGGTTCCATAGTTACATAATTGTTTCCAGAACAACCGTTTCGGACTCACTGTCGAATAGCGATTATTTGCTAAGTGTAAATATGATTTATTTTAAATAAATTATTATTAGAAAATACCAAAAATAAGTAAACAGAGATAAAACCTAAAATAACTAAAATTAATATAGATTAAAACTAATATTTATTTATTTATAAAATAAAATATTTGTCAAAACAACCAAAACAAAAAAAAAAACAAACAAACAAATGAACAAATAAACAAATAAACTATTTGTACGATTATTATTATGATCTGCATTTAAAATTGAATGAACAAAAACTAAATTTAAATAAATGAATTTTTTTCTAATTTCTAATTTTATTTTTGTTTTTTGACAAAATGTTTGAGTGAGATAACAAAACAATACTTATAGAAAACAAAAACAAAAGCAAAAAAAAAAAAAACAAATAAATATTACAAAAAAGAAAACTAAATTAAACCAAAAATATAAATATAGTTTTTAAGCTCATTCATATAAATAAATAACAAAACAACAACAACAAAAATATAAATAACAAACTAAGAATAGAAAATAAATATAACTAAACAACATAAAATTTACATTCATATATAAAACCATAATATTAAACCAGAGAAAAATAGCTAGAATGACAACTCCTTCGCAAAACTTCTAAACTTATTTTACTCCAACCTTTTGTATTTTTAAACCCTCCACCCAAGGCAAAGTCAGCGAGGTAGTGTCACTAGACTAAAAAAGTTGGCAACTCTACAAAAAAATATTTTTAAATGTCAAAGACAAATATCAAAGTTAAAAGAAAATTTGCGAAAATTTTGAATGTATGCGAAATTTTTTTACATTTTCATTTTTTAAATAAAAAACATTTTGGACAAAATTATATTTTAATTTTTTATATTAAAAAAAACATTTTATCCTGATAATAAAATATTTAATATTGCAAACGCAATTTTCTTTCAACAAATTCAAAATGTTTTTCTGTGTTTTTAAAAGAAAATTTGAAATCAAAATATCAACTGGGCTACTGACACTACCAGGTTTATTTCGCCTTGTGTCCACCACCACAAGTGGTGATGTGGGTATATTAACTTTATCATTTCCTGTGTAACACCAAGAAAGAATCATCTCAGAACCCATATAATATATATACTTGTATCTAATCAAAATCTGAGTCGATTTAGCTATGTCCGTCTGTCTTTCGGAAACATTCATATTTTGCTAAGCAATTTCCTATTTATAATCAGCTATATGGGTTCATTGGCAAGAAGAAAGTTATGAACCGATATCTGAGACAATTCAAAATTGTGAAAAAGAACTTTTCTAATTTTTTCATCTTACAAAAAAAGCCTCAAAATCATATCAATGGAATAAAGTTAAAGGCTGACATACGCAAAATGTTGATACACCCCAAATATATAGCTTGTAATTTTTAGCATATATTTTGTGGAATTTTTCATATATATTTATTTTGATACAATAATAAACTCAAAGAAACTAAATTGTGCTGGAGTCCTTATTTGACCTAGTTTCCATATAAGGCCCCTTCCCTGATTATGGTTCATGATTTACAATAATCTTAAATATGAACCGATTCTATTGAAATTAATTTTCTAAACGTCTTTAATGTGTGATATTATTTTGACCAATATCGCTCCATATTTTTCTACAGCTCTACTCTCTGAAAACGAGTTTGAGCTTGTAAAACTATTTAATAAGGACATATTTTATTGTCCTTAGTTAGTGTATATTATTAATTTAATCAGTATCGGTACATTTTTTGCTATTGCTCCCATTTTACGCTTCTTTCCGGAAAATGCGTTTGAGCTTAAAAAAACTCTTAAATTAATCTAAATTCTATAGAAATTCAACACATTCTTTTTCTATCTTCAATATATATTATTAATTTGGCCAATCTCGGTGCATATTTTGCTCCCATTTAAGCCTCCTTCTCAGAAAACAGCTTAAAGCTTATAAACTAGTGGAATTCGGTTGAATTATTTTTTTAATCGTTTTGAATATATGTTATTAATTTCACCAATATTGGTCCATATTTTGCTATAGCTCCCATGTAACGCCATTTAATCCATTTTTTAACAGTCTTTAATATATGAAACTAGTTTTACAATTATCGAGATATATCTGGTTATTACTCCTTTACAATCCTACTTTCCAGAATAGTGTTCTAGACTTACAAGACAATTTAATCGAAAGTCAGACATTTGGATAATTCTATCTTTAATATTCATGTCTAATTTCATAAATATTGCCTCTAACGTAGGATTTTTTTTAATAAAATGAACCATTTGAAAATATAGCTCGGTACAAGAATATATATATAGGTAAATTTAATAATATTTAACTAAAATTTTCATAGGGGCCTTTTTCCGTAATCGGCGTTTAAGCTAATGAACTCAGTATTTGCATTATGTTAGTAGTTGAGGATATTTAAGATTCGGCACAGTCAAATATAGTATTTAAACTTGTTTTTGTATTTGTGAAATTTTAAATTTTCATTTTAATAAAATTAGTCTTTTTACCAATAAAAGGGAGTTGTCACTCTAATTATTTTCTATGGTAAAAAACTATCGTACATTTAACTTATATACAAAAAGAGAAAAAAACTAATACTAATAATAAATATAAAACATAAACTAAAACGTAAATATTACATACACCTATAAATATTAGGGGTATACCATTTTTAATGGCGACAAAAAGTCTAAATATTTTAAAACTAAAATAAAATATTACTTAATTTTAATATAAGATTTTAATCAAAATTTAATTTTAACCTATATTTCCCTAAGATGGGAAAGGGTCTAATATTTGACTGACGATATATTATTTAAATTTTCTATAGGTCACACTGGGATTTGTGTACAATTTTTGCCACTTACACTTCACTTTCATCTAATGTGTTTTCAGATTTGTACACGATATAAGTATTATTTAATTAAAGTTTGACTAGGGACCAATATACATATATACTAGGGACCCGAAGTTAAAGGTATTTTGAAGTCATTAAAATCATTTCAGACAAATCACATTAATTCTTGTAAATATTAAAGCTTTTTTCGATTTATTTCTGTTTGAACTTTCACTTCTCATATTTCCTACAAAATTTCATTCTGTTTCTAAAGATACCCAATGTCTGGTTCCCGAACTTACTTTGCACAGTGGTGCAAATGTATTTTTTCGGAAATAAATTGATAGAATCGTTGGATTTATATATTATTAAGAACACTGATAATATTATGTAACCACACAGTTCGATATATCTACTCGCAAGGTTAGACCAAGATTGTCAGACTTTTTTACCTCTAATTTAATATTATTTTTTCCAAAATAAAAATCGCCAAAAGTAATTAAAATTATTTATTTAGGTTCAAATATAATAATACTCTTTAATAAAAATGTTTTTAGTCTGTTCCAAAGCTTTAGAAAGCTTTGTTCGACTATGCCGAATCTTCAAAACGCTCCACTATAAATACATGTGAAATTAACACGCACACACTCACATATACGCTCACAACACCATACAATATAAAAATATTTTTCATAAATACAACACGGGAACACTTAATGAATCATCGAGTATTTTTGGCTATAACCTTTTTTCTACTGAACCTATTTCCATAATTTTTGTAATGTTAATGAGGCACATAAAGCTTTATATTATTTTATTATGATCTTTTGATTTACAATTAAAAATTGTATTAAAGATCTACAATCGAATTTAGAAGTGGCTCCAGATATCGTTCTATAACTTAACCAAACCAAACCGATTTTGCTAGTTTTAAAATGGAAACTTCTCTGGACTATAAGAATACTTAAGGCAAATTACATTGACCTATTGTGAATGTAAGCGTACCAAAAACAGACAGACCGACATAGCAAAATCGACTCAGATTTTGATTTACTTTATGAGTAATTTCTTCTTAGCATTACACACGGAATGACAAAGTGAATATACCCTCTTCATCACTTGTGCTGGTGAACTTAATTTTAGTAGAATATTCAGCCAAAGTAAAAACTTCTTAGACAAGTATTTGGTATATAGAAATGTTGGAATCTGAAGATTCGCAATTTTTAACGAAAAAGTAATAATTCGAATTTTTGTTGTTTTTTAAGAAAATAATATTTTTACTTTAATAAAATCGAGATAAGATATTTGTGTGAATATGAAACAGAGAATTTAAACATTTTCACTTTTCCATGCGGAAATCTCCAAAACCTCAATATGGATAAATTATGCTAAAAAATTTTACTTATTTCACTTAAATGATCGCTTTGTCATTATAAGGACCGTAAAGCAGAAAATAATTTTTAGGTGTTTACTTTACAAATGTAGCCATTTGTTAATTGGTCAACTTTGGATAGGGCTTGATCTTTGACCCAAGTTCATCCATATATAGTTTACACGTATTCCCGTACAAATTTCTTTATAAAACAATACAAATAGAAGACTTTTTATAAGGTTCTTGAAGCCATATAAATTAGAATTTTATAAGGAATCTGGCATATATTGTAGGGGCCATATTAATTGATATTTTCGATATAGAAAACAACCAATTTTGTTGGTAAACATTTAACAATCTTAGTTTTGTTATCACCCTAACAAAAATATATATAAACCTTTATATATATTAAGATAAATACAATCATGGATATTATTTTATTATTTACGGATTCGTTCCAAAAAAAATAAAAAACAAGTAACAATCTAATACCCTACACTATATTGTCGGGACGACCCTCATTTAATTTGATTTTCTGATTTATTCTTAAGTATATTATTATAAGATCAACATTAATGTATTATTAATGCGTTTTAAATGGGGTTGGAGCTACAAGAGAATATGACTCAATAATTTTTATCTATATTTATCTTAATTTGATCAATTATTATTACAATGCCAACGTATATGGGAGATATATACTATTAAAAGTGACTTAAGAGTAAGACTTATTTGTGCAAAATTTCATTTAAAATGCTTTATATTTAGAACTTTTATAACCTTAAACCCGGATTCTGGGAAGAACATTTGTAATGGAGTAGAAATATTGGATCGAACATGAACAATTTTATTCGGCTTTGTCCTTAGACCAAAATGATATGAACAATATTTCATTGAGATATTTTAAAAAATTGCGACCTGTAGACAGTTCACAACATTTACATGAACAGACAAGCGGGCGGACATTGTTTAATCGACTCAGAAACTGATTCTGAATCGAACGGTGTAACATTATTTTTTTTTTTTTGCATGTTACAAACATCATCAGCCACCAATTACCTTCAGTGGTGTAGGGTATTAAAAACTAATATAAACTTGTAAATTCAATAATCAATTTTCTTAGCTGCATAAAGTTCAATAAAACCTAAATCTGAAACCCTAAAATATTCTAAAATTCTTCATCTTCTTTCCTACCATTAAACATACCATCAAATATTTACATCCATCTGAATGTAAATGGGCATGTGTGTGTATGTGTATAATACAGAGATGAGAATTAATTTTTTTTTGAAACACAATTGAAAATTGATTGAGTATTTTGGTTGACCAAAGACAATGGAAATGTATTCACTAATTGTGACAAACAGGATTTTTTTTAATTCAACGATTTAAATAATTAATGAAAAATTTGTGTTGAAATAAAGAAGGGAAAGGAAAAAATAGAAGGGAAGAGAAATAATGTAAATATAATAGAAATTCTGTCATTGGGGGTACTATGCATATGTCAGATGTTTGTAAAGGGCAGAAAAATAGCCCTACCCCTACTTTTAAGTATACTGTTCAACTCAAAATCACTTACTGAGTCGATTTAAGCAGGGTCCGTCGTCCGTCCGGCTGGTTCTATGTTAAATCTATGGCAAGTACTATTATTTGGCCAAAAGACGATGTCTATAGAAATTAGTTATGATCGGTCCATTATTTCATATACAAATGTTCCCGCCGGATGGAGTTTTAAATATCAAAAAATCTTATATTATATTCTACAGCGAAGTACAAAGTTATACGAAGATCATTTATCAATGGTATCAAATATCATCTTGAAACTAATAAATCACATATATACGTGGGTATTGTTAAAATATTTACTCAGATAAAGATATGCCCGAAAAGGGTCGGTCCAATATAAAATTTCTCAAAAATCATAAAAATTCAACTTATAAGCATAAATAAAAAAACGAAAATTATACGAGAGCCGTTCACAAATTTTTCTCAGCAGTCATTTATAACCAACAATGTGGTGTAGGGTATTACATAGTGGACTTGGCTGACTAGAATATTTTTATTTGTATTAAGTTTTTCTTTTAGAAATCCAACATTTAAGCTAAATATTTCTTAGAAATTTAATATCACACAATTTCATAGCTATAACATTGTTAGCCCTACCCAACTATCGGGTTAGAGTATTATGTGTTAGTGCTAACGCCACATCGTAGTTCCAAAATGATTTTTCTTTTTGATAATTCTATAACTATTGGACAGTTTGAGATATTTTCATAAAACTTAATATGGCTATGAACCAAGTGTGTTCGAATTGATTTGAAGATTCTTAGCTGATCAGAAGTTTAGTGGATGGACCCTAATTTCCTTATTAAATGTGTGTCAGATTTACTATAATATTCAATCAATCTTTTTAAACCTTTTTGTATACCCTCCACCAGCGCAAGTGGTAAAAAGGGTATATAAACTTTGTCATTCCGTGAAGCGATTTATCTATGTTCACCTGTCTGCCTGTTGTTGACAAGCTCACATCCACAATAATTGACAGAGCTCAATAAAATTTAGCCTGAGTATTTGTTACAGCTCCCAAAAGTTTCTTACTTAAAACCAGTATATTAAAACATATAGACCGATATCTGAGGCAATCTCTAAATTCAAAAGAAAAAATTTTCGTATAATTGTCAATTATTAATCGATAAATTAGAATAATATTTTGCTATTATATTAAGCTTCATGTACTTCAATACCATTCCAAAAATTAAATCGGTTTAGTAAAAAAAAGTTATTGCCAAAAATATGAATAAATTTATGATGCATTAAGCATTCTTGTGTTCTATTTGATAAAAACTTAGGTAAGTTTGTGAGTGTATGCATGAGTGTGTTTTTACGAAACATATATTTTTACTTCACACGCATTTATATTGGTGGGTATTGAAAATTCGGCTTTTGTTTGTCTTTAGAAACATCATGTGGACCATTTCTTCTACCTGAGACAGGTTTTAAGAGATTAACGTAATAACTGACATATTTTTCAAAGTAATAATTGGGTTGAAAGTTTTAATGTAAAACGTGTTTTAAGATTTTTTTCGATCTCACTCCTTATTATGTACATATTACTATTTTCCAAGTAATTAGCTTTCCAAATATAATTTACATTTATTTAAACGTTTAGTTGGAATAATGATAGGGAATTTTTGAAAATGGCATTTTGGAATCACTGCGCAAAGTATCTTAATCACTTTCGAACTCCTAACTAAATTCCAACATTTAATAAGATAATGCTTACAATTTAAAGGAACTATTATATTTAATTTGGAAAAAAAACTTTTAATAAAATCCAACTAATATTTTTTTATTTCTTTGAATGTGTGTAAATCCCCTACAAAGTTAAACAGATTTTTAAATAAAATAAACTAAAAATTGATGTTGTCCATATTTTAATCAACTAAATATTAAAACAAATATATATATTAAATTAAGAGTAATTTAAACAACTATTTAGCATAAAAATTTCCTCTTTAATAAAATATTCAAAAACAAAAAAAAACAAATCTTAATTAACTGATTCTTATAAATAAAAAATAATAAAATAAATTAAAATTGCAATATTGATTTTTTTTAATATGAAACAAATAAATTTAATTAAATTAGTAAATATTGTATATGTATTATAAAATAAAAAAATGTATTAAAAAAATAAACATTTATTTTGTTAAGAAAATTTAGTAACTAAAAACTTTGTTAAAATAAGAAAGAAAAGAAATAAATTATTGTTATTTAGTTAAACTAAATTGTTTTTTACGAAAAAAAAAATTTAAAAAAAAAACTTATTTTAATAATTTTCTAAATTTTATTAAATAAAAAACGAGAAAAATTCAAAAAGACATACAAGATGATAAAACCTTTCCCCCTCCAAAACTTTTTTTCTCTTTTTCTTAATAAAATTTTTTTATTATAAAATTTTTGTGATAATAAAAATGCTTTTTATATCAAAAAAAAAAAAAATAAAATAAAATAAATAAAAAATGCTCATATCATCGAATCAAAAATGAAAGAACAACAACTCTATAAAATTAATAAAGTGTCCAATGATTAATTTAAAAAATAAAAGTAAATGGAAAACTAAAAAAAATATACTATAACATTGTTGTTTTATTTATATTATTAAAAATTTATTATTTTATATATTTACAACAATAAAAAATTGTAGTATTCATTTTTTATTCATAAAATATTTAATTTCGTTTGTTTATTTCAATTTGATTTAAAAATAATATTATAATCTGCTATTTAATTCACTCGTAGCCAACATCTTGATCTGTGTAGGTTTCCATAGGCACTGCCGCTGTTTTATTATCACATTCCATCATTTCAACATCACGACAAGTAGCCGCCAATAATTCTCTGCGTATTTCAGGGGTAATTTTTGGATGAGATTGTTTTCTGTGAAAATATAGTTTAAAATTAAGATCATAAAAATAATAATGACATAAGGAGTGTAATGGAAATATTCTTAACATATGCTCTTCATTAAAACCTTTAACACAATTATTATTAGATTTTTTTGATTAAACAATTCTTGAAAAATTTTAAATCTTTAAGTTCTAACGACTTCACTGGTACCAAATACTTGTGTAGGAAATTTACCTTGCTGAAATCCACCCTAAACTAGGATTTTTCTAATAATATTAAACAAAACATTTGCGTGTGTAAATAAAGCGTTAACACGCATTCTCATCAAGATTTTTTTACAAAACAATACAAAATTTATAAAGCCAAGAACAAAAACTGCTGCTAAAATTGTAGGGGTCCGAAACAAAACTTGGAGATTAATTCAAGTTTTCAAAAAATATTCTTGCTGCATAATGGAGGACGAAACGTACGTTCTGCAGATCTTTCGCAACTTCCTGATCAAAAATTTGATGTTGCTGATGCTCGCGAGTTTATAAACATTTCCCCATAAGACCTTGATTTAGCAAGCAATATGAGGTTGTGTCAAAAGAAGTTGCTTCCATTCATAAGGCTACATAATGTAACCAATTATTTTTAGCCTGACTTGATGTTTTCACTATAGTAAACAAGCCCTAGAGTGATACAAGAACAATAAGATGATAAAGGTGAGGCAAATCCTCTAAACTGTCCCAAACTGTCGCTGGTAGAGATTCTATATAAGAAGACGAAGATTTTACCACAATAAAATAATTAGTAAACACTTTTTGCATGCCGTTAAAGGTACCATCCTAACTGACCATACTCACGAATGTGCAAGAACCTTTATTGAAAAGTGTATTTAAAGGAGACGCTACAAAGTCCGCCTCATTATGTTACCTATGAAGGTGTAGGTTATAAAAAATTTGCTCATAAACACAAGAAATAAAAAATTTTTTATGAAAATATCAAATCTTCATCTGGAGTCTTATAGGATCCATTATTCTACAAAAATCTTAGTTTTGTTTTGTTTTTGGGTTCATTAGTACCGGCGTATTCACTTCCATCCGCATTCTAATTCAACTGACTCCAGCTCAGTTCAAACTAAAATGAACAGTACAATTTATAATGAACTATTTGAAGTAGCTATTTATGGTAAAAATAAGGAATCAAGATAATGGTGCAATTCAATTTTAATCCAATAGGAAATCTGGATGTCGCAATACTTATTCGATTAAATTATTTAACGAAATCATTATGACTATAACAAAGTTAGAACTAAAATTTAAACCATACTGTAAAAATGTGGTCATGATTTGCTACAAAATTATTAGAATGAATAACAAACTTAATTTTATCCATCAGATCTATAACGTCTATTTGTTAAGAACTTAATGAAAAAAATAATACACTTTACTTATCTTTAGCCTGATTTTATGTTAAATAAAATAAAATTATACAAAAAGTTACCTTAACAATGCAATTAAAGCTTCTCTTTGTTCCGAAGAAATATCATTCTTGTAGCGTTGAACAAATGTTAACAAACTTTGGTGCCATAAAACGGGCATTTCACGTTTATCATTTTCAAATCTGAAAAAAAGTTCAATTTTAAATAAAACCTAAGAAAAATTAGGATTAAAACTCAACGACGTACCTTAAAAAGTGGAAAACTGCTGCATCAACGACACGATATGGCAAAGCATAACGCTTATCTAGGAAATAACGTATAAAGATTGAATTAGCTCCAGTGTAACCCATTTCACAAATCTTTAGAAGACAAGCCGATGAATGCAATACAGGAATAGAATTACGGGCAATAACACTACCAAAAATAATAGCTTCACGTAGTGTGCAATCCCCAGCCTCTAATAATGGTAAAATAATACCCTTCATAAAAGCAGCTGGTTTGAAGAGAGCTCTTTTTAAAGCATTATACAAGTGCATATTTAATTTTTTATATTCAGCCAAATCATCACGAATACGTGGTAATAAAACTAAATTATAAAAACGTTGAGCCATAGCTTGTGATAAGACGGAAGAGAAAATTCTAAAAACAAAAGAAAAACTAAAGGTTTTTCTAAATTACTTTATGTAAGTCAATTACCTGGCCCCTTGGAACATAGCTGCAGCACTCCAATTATGTGGTTCTGTTATAAATAAAATTTGTTCCCAGTTACGTAGTTTGGGTATAATTTTAAAAGCTTTTGGCACCTTTCCACTACGATAACGTTTCATGACATCTCGTACACCCTCATACATTTCCTTTACACGAGGATCAAGGTCTTCAATTTTTAAAGAGCCTTCATCTGAAAGCTTAGTTTGTATATCAGCCTGTTTCTCTTGTATTTTATCCATAATAATTTCAGCCAGTTTTAAGGTACGCTTGCCACCTTCAGGATTTTGAAATCTTTCAAACGCTTTGGCATCTTCTTCATCGATATCCAAATCGTCCATAAAGTCATGTTCATTAACATTAACGTTTTCATCATCTTCATTAATATCTCCTAGAGAGTTTAATGTTTTTTATAAAAATTATACTAAATGGAAAACGGCAGACTTACCCAAATCGAAATCAACTCTTTTCTTAGGCACTAAGCTAGGGAAATTATCATCATTCAATTCTAGTTGTTGTTTTTTAGCAGCCTCCAAAATCTTTTTACTAGTTTTACTATCCAAAATCTATGAAATATTAAAAAATGTATTTACAAATGGTTTTCTTAAAAAGTTTACAACACCTACGGATGATTCCTCTGCTCGGATGTGCACTTTGTTTCTATTTTTTTGTTTGGCCACTTTACCTTCTGTCAGTTGTTGCTCTAATGAGACCTTTTTTGGCGGTGCTACGTTGGATTTTTTTGCTTTACCCATTTCTTATTAAAGTATCTATTATATTTTATTAAAAAACCAGATAGATATTAGTATAATGTCTTCTGTGAAAAAATCCAACTACACGTGTTGTTGTTTTGATTTGTTTTGACATATAAATGTATAACTAGCAGCTTTTGTATATGTGATAGAATACAAAAATCAAAGATGTATTTTATGGTTACTTAATGCATAATGCGTGTCAACAATTCGTTCAAAAATAAAACGAGTTGTTTTGATTTGTATACATTAAAAAATCTTAATAAATATCTCATTTTATTGTGTTAACTATTAAAAACTTAAAAAATTCGATTATTTTCATAAAGGGAAAAACCAAAATAAGTTACAATAGCAGTTTATCTCACGGCCTCCAAGAATAGAGTTCAGTAATAATAGACACCAGAAGTCTATTACGCCTCCTATGGCATGCAATTGTCTGGTCATCTGAATATTATACCAAGGTCAGATAACGCGGAAGATTCGAAAGGTTAACTCAATCAACCATCTCGTTTGCGCTATCCCGATTAGTTTATCCTCAAAGCACCACCTGTAGCATACCTAAGGAAGTACAACCAGAAGACCGATGCAGTCAACACCAAGCGGCACTCGTTAATGTCGACATCGTATAAACATCTGCTATAGATCTGATCTGCTGTCGATAAAAATCCTGATATCTTCTGATAGCTTATACCTGAGCCAGTTGCACACCTTCTTAATGGCGAAAATCTCTGTCTGTAAAATGCTGCATTCATCCTTTAGTCTAAACGATGCTCTAACATCGAAGTCCTCAGTAAACTCACCTCCTATGAGTAAAATTATTTACTGTGCTGAATGAAAGAAGAAGTAGAAATATCAATTTGGTGTATAAAATGGGTATCAAATGCAAGTCTAAAGTGCTGTCTACAAATTTTGTTTTGAACGTGAGTACCGTTATATCAATGCCTTTTGAGAAATTGATACTTCTGTAAAAAGATATTATTAAATTTATCTCCGCATAATTGATATATATATTATTCATGAAATTTTGTCTGATTGGTCAAAACTTGCTAATAGGTTAAACTTGCTAATTTGAGTTACGATGATCTTACAGCAAATGAGCGATATGTCAACAGTGTTGTTTAAATTTATTGTGTTTTTCATAAAGCACACTAAAAACTTTATATTTGATCGTAGCATAAACTTTATGATTTAAAAAAGTATCAAAAAAGTATATATTTCCCAATATTTCATAATTTTTAAATTTACAGTTTGTATTTTTATTACAAATACAACACTGTAATATGTAATCACGCCATAACTGTCAAAAATCGGCCAGTTATGTAAAAACGCCGTATCGCCATCTCTCATCTGTCTTTTTTGACATCTTGCCTACTCCTTTTAGTTTGGTGTTCCTCCAAATCAGACATTAAAAATGAAGGTGTGTAATTTTTTTATGAAAAATATGTAAAAATTCCTTGAAAACCTGTGAAATACATGTGCAAAAACCCAATATGTACGCTTAATTCTTGAATTTTTCAAAAATTGTGTGTAATTTTTACGTGATTGATAAAATTTAGCACGATTAAAATTTGTTGCACTAGTAACCTCGGCGCATATATATTGTGTTATAGTGAATGATAAGCAAAAGCAATTTACAAGTGAATAAAAATTGTTTATTTACATGATGTTTTATTTTTCTAATTATAGCTTAACATTTCATATCCCGTAACGGGATGCCAAAAGCTTTTCGAAGTTGTCGATGAACACAAATTGCGTGTGTTCTATGAAAAACGTATGGGTCAAGTTGTCGAAGCCGACATTCTCGGTGACCAATGGAAAGGTTATATGCTTCGTGTTGCCGGAGGTAACGACAAACAAGGTTTCCCCATGAAACAAGGTGTCTTGACTCATGGTAAGTTTTAAAACTAAAATTTGAAGGAGCGAAAAAGTTTTATAGAAACTAATATTTATTTTGTTGTCCTGTATAGGTCGTGTACGTTTGTTGTTGAAGAAGGGACACTCTTGCTACCGTCCTCGTCGTACTGGTGAACGTAAGAGGAAATCAGTCCGTGGATGCATTGTTGATGCCAATATGTCTGTCTTGGCTTTGGTTGTTGTTAAGAAGGGCGAAAACGAAATTGAAGGTCTTACTGACACCGCCGTACCCCGTCGTTTGGGTCCCAAGAGAGCAAGCAAGATCCGCAAATTGTACAACTTGACCAAGGAAGACGATGTCCGTCGTTATGTTGTACGTCGTCCTCTTCCCGCTAAAGACGGCAAAAAGGAAACCACCAAGGCTCCCAAGATCCAGCGTCTTATCACTCCCGTTGTCTTGCAACGTAAACGCAGACGTGTTGCCCTCAAGAAGAAACGTCAAGCTGCCTCCAAGGAAGCTGCTGCTGACTACGCTAAATTGTTGGCTCAACGCAAGAAGGAAAACAAAGCTAAGCGTGAAGAAGCCAAGAGACGTCGTTCCGCTTCCATGCGCGAATCAAAGAGCTCCATCTCCAGCGACAAGAAGTAAATAACATCAACAACATTTAAACATATTGTTTATTTTTAAAATAAGAAAAATATTTTTAATGGGTTCGTGAGTTTAAAGCACGAAAAACAAGAAAAAGTAAACAAAAATAAAAATATTGTTTTTATTTGGAAAAAAGAAATTGTTTATTTAAAACGAAGGCTTTATGAACGGTTGATCATTATTCTGAAATTTTATGTTTTAATGGCAAGAATCCATGTTAAGTCTAAAACTTATGGAGTGATATTCCACTTAGCATCTTTTCTAAAATTTCATTGGAAAATTAACAAAAATGCGTATTATATACAACGTAAAACTAATGAATATATTACTACAATGAAAATGAGGGACCAGAAAAAAAGAGTGTACTAAAATTATATTTTTATAAAGAAAACCCAACTTAATCCTACAAAAAGTTGGCCAAGCATTCGAAGGCCTTCTGTTAAATTGTTTCAAATGTTTTTAAATAGTACCGGGAGAACTTTCCGTTACGTAGTAAACATGATGTTTTTAAAGCGAAAAGCTAGAAAGCATTTTCAAAATCTCCCAACACACTCGGCAGGATAGCAGTCCGTTTAACTCAGTCCTTGCACTATTTGTTACGAAAAATGTAAGCTTAAGCAAAAATTTACAGCTAAAAAAGTAAAGAAATAAAGTTTTAAAAAGATAAACCTTTGTTGTAGTAGTATTTGTACCAAGAGAGGCATTTCGTCCGGAGCCCGGAGCTAAAAGTAGTTGAAAATTGAAGAAAGGTTTCCAAAAGTGTATTAGATTTCAAACAGACTACCTGTTCAAACAAAATTGACATTGATTTCACAAATTTTCGGAAACAATTTCCTTCCAAACTTGCTTTATTTTAAGTTTTAGATCTGCTAAACTCGTTATGCTTTCGTTTTGGGGCATTATAAGAATAAACTTTGCGGGTCATGTATACTTCCAAGCACGTACTGCAGAATTATCTTGCTTGAAAACAATTTCCTTCCAAACTTGCTTTATTTTAAGTTTTAGATCTGCTAAACTCGTTATGCTTTCGTTTTGGGGCATTATAAGAATAAACTTTGCGGGTCATGTATACTTTCAAGCACGTACTGCAGAATTATCTTGCTTGAAAATACAATATTCATCCATAAAATAGTGAAGAGAAATAATGCTATTCAGTTTTGTTGGAACAAAAATTTTACATTTACCAACTGCTGAAAATCCATCCCAAAGCGTAAAACTACTACCGACACCTGACTAGGTCAGAAAGGTATATATAAGTTTGTCATTTCCTCAATTTTCGACTTAAAACCTTAAAAGTATATATATTCTGGATCGGTATGAAAAAAATTATTGAGCTGATTGATTGTCCAGAAGTCTTTATGAAGCCGACCTATAGTTGTCATATGTGATATTTATATCAAGCGATTCGAACCTTTTCGGGTTTTTCTATTCTTTGGAGACTTAATTTTTTCACAGTTGAATTTCAATTAATTTTACGGATTTATGCGCTGAAAACATGAAATGAATTGGGTCACTGGTTCCGGAGTTATAGGCAAAAACACATTTTCCGATATTTGCAACCCCCTATGAGACCTGTGGACTTCACTGATTACAAATTAATTTCCCAAATTTAATATTTTTTATTTTTCAAAATCGGTTCATAAACCGCCGAAATATGTTCAATTCTTTTGATTAAATTCCTGTAATTGTCCCATTTATAACTTAACTAATGGGTCAGAAATATTTTTGTAGATTTTTCATATGAAGACATTAACCCGATTAGGGCGAAATTCTGACGCTTCTGGGACAGTTACGGAGCTAGTTCACGCAGAAATACTATTTTCCTAATATTGTTTTTTTTTTTTTTTAATTTTCAAATCGGTTCGTAAAAAGCCGAGATATTAATAATTCTTCATTTTTCTTGTGGATGTTGTTGTTGGATATGGTATTGAAAACAATAACAATATAAGGCCAGACAATGTTTTCGAATTTTTTAATCGTTCTATTTAAGCTAAAGACATAATTTTTATACTAGCAGATCGGAAATATTTAAGTAAAAGTTTTGAGTTTAAAACATCACAGTAATCGGTTCATTAGTTTCGAGTTATAAGCAGAAAAGCATTTTCCAGAATTTTGTTTCTAAAATTTTCGAAATCGGCCTATAAATAGTCGAGTTATTTATTACTCTCTAATATTTATACTAGTATTATTTTAGTGAGAGCGAATACCACTCGTGATATGAATAAAATTTTGCATGTATATTGGATGCTCTAGAGAATCTATGTTGACTCATATAAAGGAATAGTAAAGATTGTTATTTTCTACTTCTAAAAATGATTAAATTATGAAAGCCTATTTATATTAGGGACTTAATGTTAAATGTTAAGTCCCTTGCTAAAAAACAAAAAATTCCACATATACCTTTAACACTTTAACTTGTTAAATTAAACTTATTTATTGCCCAGAACAAATTTAAATTTTTGTCCTGGAAAAACTCTCTTTAAATTAAAATTTCAAAGTATTCAACATATTTATAAGTTCATTTTAAAGATATAAACCAAACAATTCAAATCTTTCTTAAAATCTTAAAATATAATTTTCTAAAAAAGTACGAATTTTGTACTATTTGTGATTTAGTGACCACATTCCAAAAATGAAATTGTCAAAAACTCCTTTATACCAAAATAAATGATTTTGTTTTCAAAATTTGGAAATGTGTCTTAATAATTTTAAATATTTCGCAGTATCCCACTTATCGATCAATTTTAGTACTTTCAATGAGTTTCGTTTTCGTCCATAAATATAAAAAAGAAAGAAACATTGGAATTTTGTATTTCTTATTTCTTTGTATATTGTTTGGAAAAATATATCAGATTCTCAAACTGTTTCAGATAATATTTTTTCTCCCCTAAATATGCCGAATTTCAAAAAAAGTACCAAAAGCTTATCATTTTTTTTAACAAGAAAACGTAAATAATAAATCTATTTTATTTCTGTTTAAGAGATTAACAGTAACAGTAATCGATTTTTCCCCTTCTTTTCAGAATGATCAGAAGATATGAAGCAAATTGAACCATAAGTGCTGAACTGTGAACTTAGTTATGGTGCTGAATAAATACAAAATTTTGACCGAATTTTAATTTTTTTGTCTTTCACAAACTGTTCAAAAACTGCTTTAATTCGAATAATTGTTCCATATAGTTATTATTGGTTAGAACTAATAGACTCAATATCAACGTTTTCCATTGGAAATATAAATCCATTAGGTTATAACTAGTTTGCACAAGTAGCAGCCTCATTGGTTATGTCAGGTTTTGCATGAAAGCATCCGATAATCGCAAGATTCCTATAAAGTTCAGCTTCTTTAGAGACTCCACAGCGAACCGATAATCTCTTGATAAATTATCCTTACAGAATCTTGAAAACAGAAGTTTCTGCTTGGCTAAACCTTTCGGTTTGGATTCCACCGGAAATGTGGGTAGTAGAAGAGATCAGAACAGATCTTCACATTTGGAGCACTGCTGCTCATGACAGCCACATAAAGGATATGGCTCTTCGTTAATACCCTCGCTTATACCATTAGGAGATAATCGTGAAGGTTGACGCCCAAAAAGGTTTTTAAATTTTTTTCTAAGTTCCAATTCTTGAACGTTAAATATCAACAAATACAAAATTACTCTCATTTCCAATAGGATATAATCGTGGACAATATATATTTATAAAAAATAATTAAAAGTTTCCATATTAATATTGTTTTATTATAGATTATATACTTAATATTATATTTTTTAAATCGTTATATTTAAAACATGTTTAACTTTAACACAAACTACTCTTCCAAAGATTTTCCAAAAGCCAGGCTTTAATTTTTTTACCAGAACATATATACGACGACTATAAATAAATTTTCTATATTTAAATATTATGCATATGCGAAGGACTTGAATTTTCTAAGGAATCTGTTACAACCGAGGGTGCCTGGTGTGTATTGACGTTTACATCAGCAACAGTTTCAGATTCTTCCGTCTCATCACTGTCATCTTCAACGGGCAGACCAGCCGCTCTCATTTGCTGAGCATAGCGTTGTATTTTATTTTCCTGATCTGTTAACAATTCTAATAAATCTTCTTGATCCTTTTGTAATTTATGATGATTTTCATTAGCTAAATTTGCCGCTTCAATGGCCTCTTGTAAACGTTTACGCATTGTTTCGAGTTCTTGATTTAAACGCAAGTTTTCGGTATAATAAAGATTGGTTTGGAATTGGGCAGCATTAAGGGCTTCTAAGGTGGCTTGGTTTGCATTATTATTATGAGAATTGTTTTCATTGTTAGGTGTGGAGGAATTGGTGGAAGAGTCATTACTTTTAAGAGCCGACAGTTGGGCTTTAAGCAAAGTATTTTGATCCGTTAATTGATGATTTTGGTTTTGTAACTCGTTAAGTTTTTGTTCTTGTTCTGCACTTTTTGTTTCCAATTTTTTCACTGTATCCTGTAAAGAAGTTATTTGCGCATCAAGACCCCGTATAATGCCTTTATATTGAGCAACTAAAGCTGAAGCCTCAGAGCTCAATGTAAGTTCGGTCAATTCTACACCATTTATATCAAAACCAGTTACTAATTTCACTACCAATGCTTCAAGACCTTTGAATAATTTACAATATTCGTAATCCAGCAACAGTTCATTGGCAGACTTGGCCCTTATTTGTGGCTGTTTACAGGCTCTACTATAGGCTTCATGACGTGAAACCTCGTTTAGTTTATTGCAAAAGTTTTCTTGGCCAATTCTTTTTATAATCAATTGGCAAATTTCGTCTCTTTTCTGGCCGGGTAGACTATTGTCATTAAATTGTATGCATAGACCCATAAGAAAAGCACACAAACCCTGAACCAAATATTCATTTTCATCATGTTCATTACCGCTTATTTGAGCTGTTAAATAGGCCATAGTACCTTGAGATTGTAACAAAGTTTTCACAGCAGTTGGACAATGAGCCAACCACATACTTAACAGCATTAAAAGGCCAACTTTGCTTTGTAATTTATAGGAATCTTGTTGCAAAAGATTAGTGCATTGTTCTAATAATGTTATGGGTTTTTGACCACCTGGTGTGGCCAACAATACTCTGAGTAACTCTTCTTTTTGCGAAGTATTGTCAACTAGAGTATGCATTAAGGCTACTGATGAAAACCAATTCGCCAGAGAATCAGTAGAAAATAAACCGGTACACAATAGTTGCCCTGTAGAGAGACTCGAAACGTCAGCCGCTGATGAGGGTAAAAGAGTTGAGACAACTGCTTGTTGGCCAGCAGTATTTCGGTATAAATAACATTGGAATGAATAAAGAACGGAGCAACGTAAAGCTAACATTTGTTTCTCATTTATCATAGACATTAATAGAACAACTATAACAGGTCTGGGTGGAGTACTAGGAGCCATAACTTTAGTAAGTTGTTCTTGATTATCAGGGTCACCTCTTACTACTTCTGCCACAGCATTAATGGTTTCAGTTAGAATATCAGCTGGTACACCACTACCCATAAGGATTTCACAAAGTGCCTCTAAAAGCCTTGATTGTTTCATGGCTTTTTGACATGATGCCACCACTTGTTGCTGATTGCTGGGTGTGACTAATGACCTCACCACTTGTAACATACAATGAACATTTGACATTTTTTGAGGTGCCCAACCCTGTTCTCCCTCCACTTCCCTGTTGGTTAATTCAAACATAGGGGCTAAGCGCTGTATATATGAACCTTCCTTAAAGAATTGCTGATTACTGGAATTATTTTTCAGTAAATTTAGCAACAATATTAAACAATCTTCCACGACTATGCCCCCATCTGCACAACCTTCATCACGTATAATGTCGAATATTTTATCGAAAGCATTTTCAAATGCCACTATTTTCTGTATATTGGAATTACCCTTGGTTAACTGAATAAGCAGCAACAAGGCATCGTTACGTATCACTTCTCGGCTATCTGATAGTAAATCCATTAGTTTTGAAACACCCATGGGACTAACTAATATATGTTCTTGTAAATCTCTAGTTTTATTTTGAATTAGTGTCGTCAGCAATTGTATTGCAGCACGTCTAACACGAAAGTCATACTCTTCCAAATAGCCCATTACTAGTGAAACATGTTCCGGATTCTTAATAAACATTTCCGTAAATTGCTCCCCCACATTTACCGAAACAGCTGGATTATCTGCTTCTTCATCAAACTCTTCTGTGGCCACCACATTGCACAGCGTATCTAGGGCATAAGATATTATTTCACAATCTTGACGATCATTTTGTAGCACTGAAACTAATGCTGGCATTCCTTGGGCTCCAACTTCAATGCGATACTTCTTTGATAGCGCTTTTAAAGCTCGACATGCATCACGTCTATCTTCCAACAAGGTCGACGAGGCCGCTCTATCTACGAGTTTTTCAACAGTTTCCGCTGGACTGGGTTGCTGACCCGGTTCTGTGGCACCCAGTACAGTTTTAATGCCACTTTTTAGAAAATCCATTAAAGATTTAATTCAATTCTTTCACTTTTAAAAATCCTATTTTAACTTCGTTTATTTTACAAAATGAAAAACAAATAAAAATACTATTTGCCAACAAATTATTTTGTCTTCGTTTGTCTTCTCCACCCTTCTTAAGTTATTGTACACGTCTCTTGACATTCGTAAACAGTGCTGCCATTTCTTTGGTATTAAAAATATATACACTCTACACCAACATTTGATGGGATTATATTGGTTTATAAAAGTCTTTGTAAAACTATACAAAAATACAAATCAAGGTTCTTTCAAAACACAGTTTTTAAATTTATTCTTTAAGGCATGAAAACTATTCGGTGTGAAAATAACTAACACATTTTTTTCGCTCTCTGAAAGTTTTCGAGATATTGGAATCCAAAATTTCGAGTTACAGGATCTGTGGGGGACCTTTCCAATGATATATTAATATTATACATATTATTAACACATGCGGGGACAAACGCATTTTTTTCATGACTTTTTCTAAAAAGCACTGATATCTGATATCATTATCATCAATGTAATAGTATCAATGTAATAGTATTACATTATTAAACTTGTAGTCAATACTTCAAGCGTTTATTTTGATGTTGATTTTATACCCTTAACCCATTAAATACCCAAGATATGGGTTATAAAAAGTCAAATTTACCTTTTTTCATGACCAATAATTGAAAGTATCAATTTTAAATTATTATTTCATTTTTATTATTACAAATTTCCCTTCCAAAATCGTTTTGATAGCGCCTTATCTTTGTCCGAACAGTTAACATGCTTCCTTTTCTATCTGGCCATCAGCCATACTATGGGTCTTTCTTCGCTTAATTTTTTTCAGTACATTTTGATTTATTATTCAGAAAATCCTATTTTTGGCGAATAAAATTATCAATAATTGATTATGAAAACGGTGTTTTTTTTTCATTATTCTTTTTAGTTCCATATCATTGGCACTTAGTGGTTTATAAAATAATTGAAGTGTTGTCTAAATGTTTTAAAGTGAATGTGAACACCTTTACGTAGAGACATTTTGAGATATTGATATTTTCTGCGCAATCCGACTTCCGGAAGGCTGTCCATTTTGAGACTAGTGTGATCCAAAGGCAAAACATATTGAAATTGGACATATTCAGTCCAATATTTTAGGTATCGACATACTGATGTCCTCATGGGATGGGGTTTAAAGCTCATAAAAATCGTAAGATAGAAATATGTCTTATGAAATTCTTTATCGATGTACTATATTATACGAGGTTCAATACATTACTTCACATAGGTCCCATACAAACCCTCTTCCAAATATCACATATAGGTTGGTATCGTTAAAATAATTAATCAAATTATACTAGCGTCGGTTTTTTGTATATATTGTTAATTGCTATTATAATCTAAAAAAATACATAAATTAAACAGCATAAAGATTTAAATTATTCCTTCAAAAACTAAATGATTCACAATACAAAATGTACCATAGGACTTTTTTAACACAAACATATGAAAAACTCTTTAATGTTTTGTAAGAACTCGCTCTCTCTCTTTTTCAATATATTTAAAATAATATGGCAACTCTATATTATCTTGTCATTTTGTTATTTTATTTTGTTTTGTTCATCGATAGCAAAAATGTTTTTTCGTATTTTAATTAACAACTTGTGAATGAAAAGGGAAAGTTTATTTTGCATGATAACATTAAAATATATTCTTCTATAACAAATAAACAATATGGATAAACAAAATGCAATAAATTTTAATCAAGAGAAACAAATTTCGAATAACGATATGAGCAGTAACAATGTTCTTGAAGAGAAAACAATAACAGTGATAAGAAAATCTCCTGCTGTCTCTTTGTTAAATTTGAATAATATGGATGCTCCAGTGGATGGTAATGGCGAACAAAATTGGTCACGTTTGTCACAGTGGATACAGTGCATGTGCATAGTAACATTTGATTTAAATTTGGGCCAGGCTTTGGAATTTGTTTATCCTACTGATTTTATACCCACAGAACAAGAAGTTACTAATATCTGCTACATGGCATTTCCTGATTCCAATTCTGGTTGTATGGGTGATACGAAATTCCACATGCGTTTGAGAATGTCACCGGACACAAGTAGAACTGTGAACTCTAATCAATTTCGTTGCTATAACAGTGATTGTCCGCCTGTGTTAAAAGCTGACCAATCACACTACTGGGGTTTTGTATATTTTCGTCAAAAACGCGATCCGAATTTACCTCGAGGATACTTTCAAAAAAGTTTTATTATTGTTACCCGTCTACCCTTTTTTAATCTTTACTATGAAATGCTAAATGTATTGGCTCAGAAGTATTTTAGTGAAGGAGAAGAAGTTTTAAAACAAGCCTGTAGACAAATCAATACAGAATGGCCACTATTACAAGTAGGTATAACTTACAATTTACCACTCTTCGATCAGTGTTATCAGATTCTAATACCAAGAGCAAGTAGCCGTAAAACATCTTCACAAAATGAAAGCCCAGAAAACAGCTGCCCAGAGAAAATATTTATGTATAAACCAGTTTCGATTAAAGTAATAGCTTCCGTCAATGAAGTAGAATTATTCCATAGTCTTAGTTTTATTATTGATCATATGTATACATTATGGGAATTGGTTTTAACAGCTGAACCCATAGTAGTGGTGGGTACCTCACCGGCTGACTGCTCACATATGGTGCAAACATTAGTGGCTTTAATTGCCCCCTTAGAATATTGTGCTGAAGCTAGACCATATTTTACCATACACGATAGCGAATTTAAAGAGTTTACACGAGAATGTGGAAAGGTACCACCTCCTTTAATATTAGGGGTTACGAATCCATTTTTCATAAAACTTTTAAAGGATTGGCCACATATGCTGCGACTTGTGGATAATCAGGTAAATTTTTAAATTTAGTAACAACAAATCCTGTCAAAAATATCTTTTTAAAATTTTGTAGCTCAATATACAAAAACAACAACAATTGGCTTTAAAAAATGCCCGAAATGCAAGTTCTGTAACATCACTTACCAATACTGGACCACTGAAAATTAATAATTCTATTCAAACTACATCCTCCTCTACTACCCTCTCAAATAGCAGCAGCAGTGAAGGTTCATCACCTGGTTTATATACAAAATATAAACCATTTCTAAAAAAAGATAAAACTCTTATTAAAAAAGTTATGCTGGGCTTGAAAACTAAACGTCCCGAACACGTACAAACAGCATTGCTTAGGCGACATCTTTTGGAATTAACTCAAAGTTTTATGATACCTTTGGAACGTTATATGGCGTCTTTGATGCCACTACAAAAAGATATAAGTCCATTTAAATCCGCTCCTAATGCAAATGCTTTTAAACTTGATGATTTTCTTGCCACCTTAGAACTCTCCGGGCCTCACTTAACATCCCCCCTCAAAGGAGACTGGAAGGGTCTTTACAGGCGTTTCTATAATTCACCCAATTTTAGGGGTTGGTATGATTCACGCCACAAGGAACTACAACTAACCTTACAAGATTTGCAGCTACAAGCTCTATCCGAAGCTAACTTGGAGCAATGGGCTCGAGACAAACAAGAAGTAGAAATAATTGATATGATATTAAAATTGAAACAAAAATTGAATCTCTATAATGATAAATTGGCCAATGAAACTAGTGGCAATTGGATAAATAGTAACGGTAATACAGCAACAAACACTCGTGATCAAATACGTGCTCAGATTAATTGTATGAAAGAATTACTTCCCAACGATTTAAAAAATGTCGTTAATATATGATGAAAATATAACATATAAAAACAATGGTGGAAAGCTCTATATATATTTAAGGATTTTAATTTTATAGTAATAAAAAACACTGCAACTAAACTAGTTTAAATATACAATTCTTAATTTGTTAATTTTAATGTTTTCTATATATAAATAAAATATTTCTAGTTAAATCTGTATGTATTATTTAAGAATGTAATGTATGAATTAATCATAATTCATATATCCTTTGTATGTTTTGAAATTATATGTATTTTTTAATATGATTTTAAATTGTAATTAATATGCAAAATTTACTAAAACAAACTCTATTAGATTTTTAAATAATGTGACAAAATAAATTTGAAACAAAATAACAAAAATCTTGTATTAAAATAAGAAGTAGTAGGGGAAACCGCTAGTTTCTACACAGTTATTGTGTAAATTACTCAAGAAAAAATGGCCTAAATTTCTTGGAGTGCTTTCGTACTTAAAGCCTAGATTTTTTGAGAGTTTAATAAGTTAGTTAAGTCGATAGCGAATCAGACAGAATTTAGTTCAAAATCGTTCCATTATTTCGCATACTCCCCATATATTCTCATAATAATTTCATCACGTTTTAGTTTCGTATACTAGAAAATCATACGTTGTGAAAATCGAAAGACCTAGTAGCCTTATAAATTTCCATTTCGAATAACGTTCATAATTAACCTAAAATAAGTTAGAGTATAATAGTTGGACAATATTGACTACATAATACACTACTCTGCGATGCAAGAAGGAAAAATTATGGAACGATTCTCTTAGAAATTAGTTTATGATTTTTTGCTTTACATAAAATATACTATCTTTTACCCGGTGAGCTTTGCTACACAAAAATTCTATTCCCCCATAGATTCAGAAAAAAAATTCATAAATCGCAACGTGAATTTAGAATATTTCATTCATTGGAGACTTGACCAAATTTGAAGTTTTTTGCTATGACAGTTCTTCAGAAATTCGATTACTTATATTTGCTTTGAATAGAGGGTACAACTTTTTTCCAACCCTGCCCGTTCTAAATTTTTCCAGAAAGTGACAAAATTTGAAAGCTCTCCTTTGCCCTATCTACCATCTATTTTCTCGGGAAAATAGTTGGATCTAAATTAAAGAATTCTAACTAAACACATTTATTTTCTTTCTTTTCTTTTAACACTCACTGTAATAGTTCTACAGAAAATCGATAATTAATATTTTAATTAATTTTGGACGGTCAGTTTGGGGATTTGCATCCCTTGGTGCAATACCACATTATTGTACTTGTATCACTCAAGGGCTTGTTTACCATATTGACAGGATGTCAAGTCAGGACAAAAATAAGTGGACACAATATGAAGTCTTATGAATGGAAACAGCATATATTGTAAACATTCCTTGATGTAAATATTAGTATTTATAGAGCCCAATGTAACAAATGACTGGCTTCATGTTCCGCAACTGCATATTGCTTGTATTACCAACAACTTTTTATGAATTTTTGACTGCTTTTGGAACCCAAACGTATCTTCAACATTCCCTCGAGCATCAGCAATACAAATTGTTGATCTGCTGAACATATTTTTCATCATTTTATAATTTTAGTACACACTTTTTGAAGGATGTAGAAGATTAAAAGTAAAAATATCAAATCAACTCGTCCAAAATGAATATGGAAATATGCCAAATATTTGTGTCTGTTACTGAAAATAACAGTTTCAAATATTTTTTTTGTTGTATATAACATAAAACTTCATTCCCTTTTAAATGTTTTTCTTGATTATGGCATCAAAACTACAAATCTCAATTAAGAAAATTCACTTTTAAATGCAGCATATTGTTGACTTTCGTGTTTGTTTTTTGGTCAGGTTTCTGTTTCCGTTGTGTAGCGGATAAAATTCTAGTTTTAAATAAAAAATCACAACAATTTAAAGTTTTTAAGTTTTTTTATTTATATTTCATATTCATAGTATATTTGATTATTCAATGCTATCTGGATTCTTTTATTAATACCAATATTTCAGCCAGACTTAATAAATGTTAATAATATATAATATTGTCATTAAAATTAATTCTAGGATTTCATTTATTTTTTTGGCCAAATTTAAATTAACAAAAAATAAATGAAAAGTATATTGTTTTTTAATATAAAAATTAAAATATGAGCATCACAAGGTGAGTTATAATAAACGCACATAAAATTTCACTTAAAAGCAATGAATATTTAGTAACAATATGACTTTAAATAATTTGGTTTTGAATATAGATATATTTAATTTAAATATAAAGGTGGCAATTACATGATTAAACATGTATTCAATTTGTAGGTTATAACTTAATTAAAGTTAGCATAATAATGGCAAACTAAAACGTTTTTTTAATATTTTTAAACTTAATTAATATTTAATATATCATTAATTTTAATTTAATTATTTAAGATTTTGGTTTCGATATGATGATAATTTCTATCAATCATATATGTATGTGTATTTTATATGTATATGTATTTTTGTAGCTTAAAAATTGCTTATAATTTAACTAACACTCGCTAAAAAATCAATATAGATTTTTATATGTATGTAATTTATATGTTATGGTTACTATAATTTAAATTTTAATTGATTCGAACATTATGACTTTTTATTTTTATAACTATTAAGATAAAATAATTGAAAAAAAGAAAAGAAAACAAGTTTATTTCTTTTAAAACAGCCTAATGAATTCTTAGCAAATAACTTTGCATGTGGAGAGATGTTGCTTAATATGGCCACAAATCAATCCAAACAAGGTAATGATATAACAACTTCACCTATTAGTTTATTATCATTACTGTCATTTGATACAATAATACGTTGGGCGGCATCTTGTTTATTCGTTTTTGAAACAATTTCATAACAACTGCTATCCTGGGTAACTTCAGTCGTTTCAAATGAATTTGGAGTTAAAATTTGTTCGGTTACCTCTAAGCTTTCTATACGTGTTGTTTCTAATCGATAAAAACCATTCTCATCAATACGATAGGTAAAACGACGATGACCAGAAGGCAATTGAAAATCATGTTTTTTAATTAGATGCGATGACAAAGTTTTACCATTCTTAAATGGTTTATCGCAGCAATGGCAAATATATATAAATGTGGTATTCTTGTGAATCTCCAAGTAATGCTAATAAATAAGAATGAATAATTAATAAATCAAATTAAACATATGGAAATATAAAAATATCTTTAAACACGTTTTTCATTAAAACTTTTGACACAAGTATTATTTGATTTTTATCATATTAATTTTGTAAAACATATATATTAATTATATTAATATATATGTTTTGCAAATGTTGAATGATCAGAAAAAAGTTCGTATTAAAATTATTAAATATTTTCAACAAAACCCAACTTGGTCCCACAAAAGGTATGCCAAGCTATCAAAGGTTTGCCGTCAAACTATCTACAACAGTAACGGGAGATATTGTACTTTATTAAAAATGCTCGGTTCAGAAGGAATGGTACATATAATGTTTCTAAAGCCTAAAAATAGAAAGCATTTTTAAAAGAGTTCCCAACACATCTGCTGGGAAAACAGCCCGGTTAGACCAGTACTTGGACTATTTGAAACGAAAAGTTAAATGCTCAAAAACCTCCTCACAGAAACGCTGATTTAAATTCAGAGGCCCAAGACAGAGCACGAAAATTAAAGTCAAGTTTTCTAAAAAAAATATTTTTGCTGCATAACGGATGGAGAATACGTATGTTGCTGATGCTCCGTAGAAGAGAGAGAGAGGCAAATCCAAACTACCAGGAGTTAGGGCCAGTGGAAAGATATTGGGTTCTTGTTAAAAGAGAAATGAAGAACATAAAAAAGTTATGGTAAATTTTAAAAGGAGATAGTCTACCTCTTCGAGCTAACTGAGAGAAAGCACCAACAAAACGATAATGAAAGGATTTCCGAAAAAAGTTTAGATTTCATCATTAGTGATTAAAACAATATTTTTTTAATTAAATTCGTTTTTTTAAGATTAATGTAATATAAAAATACTCTTTTTTGTACTCTTCAATTCTATTTGAACAAGAGTGCAAACTTGATTTTTATTTCAGTATGTATAGAGCCTGTTGAAACAAATGATTGGCTTCTTTTGCTGCAATTGCATATTGCTTACCATACCAAGAACTTTTAAGACTATTTGGCTACATTTGAGCCCTTAACTTTTTTCAAAATTAGCCAGAAAATGTGTTGACCAGGAAGTTGTTAAAAATCTGCCAGAACATCCATTTCATTATCCTTTATACAGTAAGAATATTTGTTTAGAAAACTTGACTTCAATATCCGTGCTCTGTTTTTGGCTTCCAAATTCTTAGCAAGGTTCCTGTTAGCAAATTTTTTTGTCTTGTATATTTTTAAACCTGAATTGGGTTTAACCTTTCATACCAAATTGTCAGATCACTGAACTAACCGGGCTGCTTTTCCACCGGTTGTGTTGGGAGTTATTTTTAAAATCCTTTATATTTTTTTCTTTTTCGCTTTAGTAACATCATGTGGACCATTCGTTCTTCCTGAACCAAAATTTCTATTGACCGCCAAGTTCTTCTTATACTGTTTAATAACAATGGAAAATGTTTGGCGGCAGACTTTTGAATGCTTTTGTAGGAACAAGTTCGGTTTTGTTGAAAATTTTTTATAATTTTTTTTTAAAGTAAACAATATATTAATTAGTTTGACATTGAACATAATAACTAACATGTTTTCAAAAGTACCTTGATCAAAAAAATAATAATAACAATACTTGAGTTAAAAATTTTAATGAAAAATGAGTATTCAGAAATTTTTGATCTCAATAAATTTGTTTATTTTGGAGTTATTAAAAAATCTTTAAAAATCTCTTGTAACTGGTTCGACTCTATATTTATATAGCTATATATTTTATATTATTAATAAATTTCATTGCAAATTATATATTTGTCGTCTTTAATCTAAAATTCTTTAATCTAAAATTAGGAAACAACACATTTTTTACTATAAAAGAATGAAATTACCGGAAGTGTTTTAAGAACTGAAATATTGAGAGAATTTCTAAATATATTTTAGTAACATTGTTTAAGTTCTTAAATTTATCTTTAAATACAATGAATTAAAATAAAAATTATCAAATTTATTTCCTGTTATTCGTTTTTACAACAACAATCAGAGATAAATATAAAGAAATCAAAATTTATTACTACAAAAGAATAAACTTAACATCTTATTGATTGTCGGAAATATGTTATCGTATTACGTCATGAATTTCAGGGGTAGAATAATATAATATAATCTGCTAGCTCCATATAAATGTTTTATGGAATGTAAATACAATATTATAGATTTTAACACTAATAGATTTAAAAAAATCCAAAGAGATACACTATTTCTTTTATATAACATGAAAAAAATCCTTTTAAACTTACCCTTCTTAAAGCTTGAAATGTTTTAACGGCATAAGTACAACCTGGTTCCTCACAACGATGTACTTCTTGGCTGTGTACCAATTGGACATGTTGATTTAAATCCGATTCTCGAACGCAACGATATTCACATTCCACACACTTAAAAGGCTTATCCTTTAAATGCCGGTATCGTACATGAGTCGCTAAGGCACTGGCAGAAGAACAAGTCATATCACACATACTGCATTTGAAACAATTAATATGCTTAATCATGTGAGAACGTAATAATTTTTCGGTAGCAAAATATTTAAAACATTGGGCACATTGATATTTTTGAGCTGTAACACACAAGAAAGAAAATTTTAATTATCAGAAAATATACGAAAAAATCGATAAGATGGTCGAAAAAAATGCATAATATTTTATAAACAAAAACAACCCTAGATTGTTCCACTTACTATTATTATCTGGTTGACGTCTAAGATGATCAAACAATGTAGTCTTTGTCCTAAATAATTCACCGCAATGAAAACAGGCCACTTGTTTTTTATTCGAATGTGTGCGTATATGTTCGATTAGGCGATATTTATTATCCATTTGTTTTTTGCAAAAATTCCAATTACATTGTATTTTTGGTCTCTCATCATCAGGGGATTTTTGTATCTCATATTCGAAAGAGGCATGCTGAACAATATGATCTTGAAATTCTACAATCGATATAAAGGTTCTCTCACAATCTGTCCATTCACAACGAAAATTTGTATTTAATTCAGGTATTTTGTCACATTCTCTAGGTGGTGCATTGCATCGTGGTATTTGAGTATTGTTTTCTAATTCATATTTTCCCAATACCAGGAGACCATTGTAATAGCCATGATAAAAGATATGTCGATGTATCTGAGTTATGCACTCGGTACTATAGTCACAGGCTCCCCAAACACAATTAAATTTACCCGTATTATCAGCCTTAAGAGTTTCTAAGTGTGTCTCGATATGACCATTTAATTCCCAGTCGTTATTGCATTGAACATTGCAGCCAATCCAGCTACACGGTATCGTTGGCAGTTCTATTTTTCTCCTTTTATTATTGCTCATTTTTCTCAGCACTTATGAATTTTATGATGAATAACTATTTTATTTGCGTTCGATATAATTTGCGACTGCAAGTAGCCAAAATGATTGCCTGATGTAAAAAAATGTATAATTTTCCGCTAGATTTTCATTTACGCCGCGTTCATTTTGTTTACTAAAAATGACAGAGTTGTATAAAATCATATGGTACCAAAGAACAGGGTTGCAGTCTTAATGGTTTAAAATACAATAAAGACGAGTGTCAAAAATCCTGAAAAAAGAGAAGTCAGGGTAGGGATTTCTTAAAATTTTTTACTGTTATGTAGAAGCTTTTACCCGGCGAGCTTAGCAAGACAAAAATTCTTCTCAGTACGACATCTCGGTACGAATTTCACAAATCATGACGTGTATTAAAAAATTTCATGCAACTGGAATTTTTCCAAATCCCCTTACCCTGTCCGTTTAAAAATTCTCCAATAACATCGTTTCACAGGAAAATAAAAACTTTGGAAACTTTAAGAGATATAGTTCGTTAGATATTATAAATTCTAGCTGCAAAAGTACCATGGTCTTGTCAGTCCTATATTTTTTCATTACATCAATTTTGAAGAGATCTCTAAAAGAAAGTATTTGAGATAAAATTTTAATACTTTCATTTCAATATTTCTTTAGATATACGATAATCAATATTTGCTTTGTATGGATCCATGGATCTAATCCATTACATATTTTGTCCACTAAAATTGTTCCTTGAGAAAGTGATTGGGAGCAAATTTGAAAATTCTCGCCGTTATAGTTCTTTAGATTTTTATTCCAGAATAAATTATATTTGATTTGTATGGGGGCACCCCTCCCCCTAGAACTATCCGTTCTATATTTTGTACAGTAAAATTGTTCCTTAAGAAAGTGAATGTGACTAAACTTTAGAACTCTTGCTGTTATACATAGCTCCATACACGATAATCAATATTCGCTTTGTATGGGGGATACCCCTCCCCCTGATCCTATACGTAATACATTTTTTCCAGTAAAAGAGACTCTTTATAAAGTGACATGATATTCTATTTTATTCCTGGAAATTTAAAAATGTCAGATTTATTAAAAAATCAAATAGTTAAATCGCTTACATGATATTATAATACACGTAAGGAAAAATTATAAGCACACTAGCAGCTAAAAAGGAACACCTCATCGAGATCTTCACAGAATTCTTTAAGCCAGCTATAAAAGGCCAGTAAAGTTGAAAAAACACAGCTGTCAAAAAGAAGGCTCATTTTACTTCATTAATGAATCTATAATATTAGGAAATGCTGACGAAGTGTACTTATATTATATGGTGGAATTTTAGCCCATCAATACAAACATTAGAAAATATCTCTTGATGGACAAACTTTTACCCACGAGTGATCTCCAGCCTGCGTCCGTTGGTTAATCCAAACGGATTTATCAACATGATTAGTATATATAGACTAGTCCTAAAACTAATTGATATTACAAGTGCTGTTTGTCTAAAGTGGTCTTGAAATTACCCAAAGTTGATCCATATGTCTTATTTTATTGAATCCTGTTTATTGTAGCTATAAAATAATCAAAAATTATAAATGATACTTAAAATGAATATATGTATAAAGAATTTTCGAAAGGATTCTACATTGAATTCTCAAAGTAGGTTACAAGTGCGAAAAGCTCAATAGAAATCTAATGACTAGTGGACATAATTTTGAAATGCTGAAACTTCATTTAAGCCGCTTTATGTGTTTTTCAACTTGCAGTAGCTTTAACTTTTAGTACCAAATAGTGCAATCGTTGAGCAAACCACGCTGCCTTCCTACCGAACGTGTTGAGAATTTTTTGAAAATGCTATCAGTTTATTGGTTTCATAATATTCCTTATATCTGAATCGGATTTTCCATCAACGAACAAGTTCTCCTGGTAGGGTTTAGTAACATTGTTAGTTTTAGTTTAACAGCATATATTTGAATGTTAGGCCAATTTTTTGTAGGAATAAATTGGTTTTTGTTGAAAACATTTAATACTTTAAGTACGCATTTTTTCATCACTTATTTTAATCAGATTTATAATTTTTCGAGTAAATAAAAAGACGAAAAACTAAAAGTTTAGTGGTTTTGTTTTTATTAGCATATATGTATGTTAAGCATTTTTTGATTTCACTTGTTAAATGGGGATATATTGAGCTCATTTTTTATTTATAAAAATGAAAATCAGTCAATACATTTGGATATATATTAAATAATTATTAAGCTTCACTTAAAAATATTATAAATTAGATTTAAGCCAAAATTATGCCATCGAACCGATTTTGGGAGACAACTTTATCTCCCAAAAAAATCTATTTGTTAAAGGCAATATCTTTGGTGGACTATGAAAAACTGCTAAAAACTAATAAAACTGTTTCAACGATGGATGTAGTGTTCATTCACAGTTCATTACTTAGACATCACATAAGAAAAAGTTCATTTGAACAAAACTTAAAGTTCATTTCCATGTCTACATAAAACCAAGTAGAAAGTGTACTAGCTCTCTTTAATTTCCTGTACTTTTCTTAATACGTACATTATTTATAACTTCAAAGTTTAAATATATCACTTTTTTAAAGAACTCGTAGTTTTTACATGTCGATATATTACAATTCCTGCGAATGCAGTGGCCAACCCACACATTACTCATCAATGTAAGCGCAGACAAATTCTATGTCAAGCAATTTTTATAGTATATATGCAAACAAACCCAATATACATTACTGTAGAAACTCTTTAAACAGTGCATTTTCCACTTTCTCATTTACATTTTTTTAAGTTATTTAGATATATGAACTTTAAACCGATATTTTAAAATTATTGATATAATTATTCCTTCATGTTTTTTATATAATCTGACCAAATACTACACAACATTGTTCTCAACACACACACAAATTGATACAATTTTAGTCAGTACAAATATTTTTTGTAATTTTTTTTATTCTTTTTTAGCATTATCACTACAGTATCTCATAGTAAAAACGAGGGAATAGTGTTATAAATACACTAAAAACATTAAAAATTCACTCAATTCCAAACTACACCGTTGCTAATTGTTTACTTGGTGTGGGTTTGAGCTTTTCTCATTTGAGTGAGGATGTTGGACAATTCTTCACGCTTCCTCTTAGCACGAATGTGTGTGCCCAAGCGGCGTTTCAAGAATTTCAAGGCACGCTTATCCTTGGAAACCTTCAACAATTCCATGGTTCTCTTTTCATAAGGAGCGTGACCAACAACTTCACGTACCAAATCACGCATGAACTTGGTGTGGCGGGTTTGGATCTAAAAACAAAATACACAAATCATTAGCGGTTTCTGTTTATACTAACAATACTATAAACAAAGTACAAATAAAAAATAACTCAGTGCCAAATTTTTAACCATTTTACCGTAACAAATTATTTCAGACTTACAAAATCCAAAAGAATATTGGACCCGCTTGTCTGTATAATAATTCTTATACGGTTGTCTGTGAATGGTTTAAATGATCATCATTGTTATTCTTTTCTAATTCCGTGTGAAATTCCATTTTCACGAAATAATTACTTACATTCTTCAAACGAGAACCACGCAAGCCTTTAACTTTCTTATTGCCAGTATATTTTACATTCCTGACTTTGGTGGTCTTGTGTCCCTTGTTGAGACCGACACAGAGTTCGTAGCGTACTGCCATTTTGGCTGCAATTGAAAATAAAATCGTTAAATTATTACATTTTCTCTAAAACACTTGTTAAATAATTTAAACAACTATTGTATGGTATTTACGGTGTAGTCATTTTTGTTTTTATCCAAGTGATGTTTAAAATATTTAATAATTTTTCCACTTTTTTATATTCGTTCACCTACCTTAGCAATTGTCAAAAGGCGGAAAGAGCTTTGACAGGGCATGTTGTTTAGTAGCCATTTTTTAAGGCGTTTTTACACTTAAATTATCCATTTTAGCTTTCTTCGAGTTGCCAGATGCTAAACTTTTATTCATAGAATTTCAGAACTTAACTCCAGTAAAATCATTTTATTAAAAATAAATCAACTGGAGATAAAACGAAAAATAATTGAAAATTAAATAATATTAAAATTTATTTTATTTAACTTAATTGTTATTTCAATTGATAACAAGTGCAAAATTTGAGATTGAAAATTTCCTTAAAGAAATCTATTGCATATGTTTGTGGGTACCTGCATATAACGTAAATTGGGCCTTAAAAGATGGCAGCTCTTCTTAAAATCGAATATCTTAGCTAAACGAAAATTAATGAATTTCTTGAATGAGTATAAAATATGTTTATATTAAAATTTTCAACAAAACACATTTTAAATTTAGAAGCAGATTTTTGAATAATAATGCAGATAAAAGATCTGTATTCATCTAATACAATATGTTTTCCTAAGTTTGAAAATTCAAACATTATAAAAGATTTTCAATACAAAGAAAATTTGGATATCTAGAAAAACGTGTTCAATAACACCAGGGCAACTGATATCACTTGTTTAAGAATATAACAAAACTAATTTATGCATAAAATGTTCAAATCGTTTTATATTTTGTAACAGCGTTTCTAAAATTATGGTTCGTTACCCTCAAGGTGGCGGTGTGAACGTTCCAACCTTTCCTTTTATCGTAAGATGGGAGTGAAAAGCAAATTCTTGTCAAAACCCAAACTGAGACAAAATAATATAAAACATTGTATATATAGTTAGTTATAAATGATAGTTGCGAAAAACCCTCGTATTCATTTATTTTACGATTGATTCTTGAGTGTGTAGTACATTATTTTGAAAATAACATTTATGTGAAATGTGTGCGTTTTAAAATTATTTTTTGTGGGAGTTACATCGATTCTTGCTTTGACCAATTATTATTTCATTAAATTACATCTTTGAGGAAGGGGACTTGTAAAGACCTAAGAGAAGAAATTTACCGATCGTAGAATAATTTGGCTCATCGGGTTAGAATATCATAAGACTTATTTCATTTGTATGAGAGTTACCTAAAACATTGGACCCGAAAGGTGTTTACAACGTTTACATGGACATTTAGCGGAAAAGAAAGAAAATAGAAAAAATAATACCAAATACTAATTATTTTCTATTTGCTTCAGAAATGGTTTACCTATGTTTTCTTAAAGAAGGAAGTAAAACAGAAAATTTGATAAAAACTAATACTAATACGATTACTGCTTTTTTGAATTTCATGAATTTTATATTTTTTATAATAAAGATTTGCAGTGTATTGCCAGAGTTGTTTTTAGTAATCATTAATTGTACCAACTATTTTTTTTGACAACTACTTAAAGAAATTTTATGTAACTCTGTAATAATAATACAACACTGTGTATATGTGAGCCGGCCATATTGTTATTGTGTGTAGTGAAATAAAAGTCTACTTTTCAATCCACGTGTTTAAAACCACAAACTTTTCAAGAAAAACAGTGAAAAATAACAAAAATATAAATTAAAACTATTAAAAATAAAACAAAATATTCATTATAAACAAAAACAATAAAAATCTTTTAATTTTTCGTGATTAAATAAAGGTAAGTTGTGGTTTGAAAAAATCGTAAAGCCTATCAAAACATAACCTAAACATTGAAAATGAAAAAATTCGCATAGATAATCAAATGGAATAATGGCACAAGAAAAATATAAAAAAGTGAAAGGAAGTTAATAATAAAAAAAAAAGAAAATCAAGAAAAAATAATTTCTTTAATGATATTGTAAAATACATTGAAAGTTGTATATGTATATCGATTGTTAGTAATTATAGAAAAATAAGGAAGTTATGAGACGAAATTCTTTTTCTTTTCAAGGGGGAGGTAGGAGAAGCAATATACACTGTTTTGAGTTGTAGAGTATCTTTTGTAGTGTATGAATCGTGTATAGCATAATCAATAGTGCCAACACCTCGTTTTTTGCGTTTCTTTTTATGGAAAGAACTATTTCTTCTGGATTTTTTATAATTATATGTGGAAAGTTAATTTCTGGATAATATCAATTTTACTTTATTTATAATTGGACAAAGTCCAATAGTGGAAAATTTATTTTTGTTTCTTAAAAAATGAAATCTATACATAATTTCAAATAAAAATTTGTTATCGTCAAATATATATTGGTAATGGTATGCATCTTTCGTCTATGTATTAATGATTGCACAATAATATTTTATGTATAAATGCTTTTTTTGCTTGTCTCGTGTGCCCTGTTTTTGATTTGTCTAGGTGTTGTTTTTGTTATTTTCCGGTTGTGTGTTTTGGAGAATCAGCTGTAGCTGATATTTATATATACATTAAAATATTATTAGTATTAACAATTTCATAAATTTCCTTTTAACAAGAAAGTGTAAACTCCTTATTATTGCTTTTCATTTAATAACAATGCGCATTTTTATGGAAAAAACTGATCGTTTTTCACTTTTTCATGCAACTAGTCATGTGTTTTTATTTCTATTGTTTTAGCTGTTAAACCATACGTTTTCTTTAATTTTTGTTCCATTTTCTTTTATTTATTCTGCACATCTGTCTGTCTCTCATGTCTGTTATATATTTTTCAATGCGTTGTTTTTATATTTTTTTCTTTTGATACTTGTAAGTATTATATTAAGTTTTATTTATTTATCATTAATTTACATTTTGTTTTGTTATTATTTTTTGTTGTTGTATGTTAATCATAGAGGTAACCTTCAGTTTTGCTTCTCTTTTTTTTATGGCATTGACTTAATGTCATGACATTTTCAGAGCATTTTTTATACAAAAATAGAGAGTAACTATTTTGATATTTTACATTACAACGTGTTTTTGTTCTTATGTTTCTTTGTCTGATTTAATTGTTTTTTTTTTTTTTTTTTTTTTTTTGACAATGTGGTTTTCTTAAAATATTTACTTGAACACATGTTTTGTAGAATATCTTAAATAAAAAAAGAAAACAACAAAACAAATGTTTCATATTTTTACTCTAAATATTAATTGTTTTTGGGAGGATTTTTTGTTTCGAACACATCGAATGCGAACATCAGTTTAAGAAATAAATTATATAGTGTACAATATATTTTGTCGAAAAATATTTTAAAATTTAAAATTCTTGTACCCTTCACCACCAGAAGTGGTAAAGAGGGTATATTAACTTTATCATTCCATATGTAACTCTAATAAGGAAACAATTTAGCTATCTGTCAGTTGTTGACATGCTTACATCCACAATAATTGACAGAGCTCAATGAAATTTTGGCTGAATATTTGTTATGATTCTGAAAAGTGTCCTATTTTAAACCACCAAAATCGGTTCAGTAAAGACTGATATCTGAGACAACCTTTAAGTTCAAGCAAAAAATTGTCAAAAAATTGTCAATTTTAAATCCAGAAATAAGAATGAAATTTTGCCATAATATAAGGCCACATGTACTTCATTTTTATGCTGTTCAATTCTGTTTAACAAGAGCACAATATCTCTTCATGGCCTTAGCACTGGGCAGTTTGGAGGATTTGTTTCTCTTGGTACATATACCACGTTATTGTTCTTGTGCCATTCATAGGCATGTTTACCATAGTGACAGTTTGGAGGATTTGTTTCTCTTGGTTCATATACCACGTTATTGTTCTTGTGCATTCATAGGCATGTTTACCATAGTGACAGGATGTCAAGTTAGGCCAAAAATAATTGGAAACATTATTAAGTCTTATGAAGCAGACTTTTTTGTAAATATTGCTTAAAGTAACTTTCGATATTTATAGAGCCCCTTGTAACAAAATTGCGAAAAGTCTGCCAACACATATGTTTCATCTTCCGTTATGCATTATCTATTAAATAATTTTATTATGTAATTTTTTCTGGCCACTAATTAATCAGATTAAAATCAATCATAATAACTGACATGTTTAACAAAGGAATGTAGTTTAAAAGGAATCAAACTCAACTTGGTTAAATTTAAAACTGATTTAATAATTTATCGATCTCCTCACTCTTTATTAATTTTTTTTCTAAATATTAATTTTAAAATTTACACTTGATGTTAAGTCCTCAAATCGAACCACATTTGTATATATTCTTTTTAAGACAGTGTAGGGTATGATATGTTCTTACTCAAAATTCATTTAAAGAAAATTTAACATTATACAAACCATGTGATATTGACCTTTGTCAAGTTAAATCAAATAGAAAATCAAACAATTAAGAAGAAATAATAGCAAAATTAAAATTTAATTTATGTATGTTATTTTAAGTTGATAATCAATAATAATAAAAATTTAAAAATATTTGAGATTTTCAACTGCTCGATTTATAAATTTTATAAATATGCATTTTTTGAAAATTTTAAACTAAAACGCATAAAACATAAATACTACGTTGTAAATAAAGGCGCTAAAAACTAAAATACATTGGAACCACGAAAATATGTATTTTCTGTTAAATCCCCCAAAATAAAAATAAAAAATTAAGAAAAACTATATAAAACGCATGTTGTTGCCAGATTATATACAAGAAATATCATCATGTTATAGAAATCTAAAATAAAAATAAAATAAAAAAAAGAAAATGAAAAAGAAATAAAAGCAAATTTGTATCGTTTTGCAAAATTAGAAAAGAATTGTATTTTCTTTTACTAAAAGTTTGTTTAACAAATAATATTTATAAGATAGTATTCTTCAGTCTTTAGTTTTCTTCTCCTTTAGTATGCCGACAACGATTACGAAATATAGTCGCCGTATACTGTTTAAATGTGAAGATTAATATAAAAAAATTAAACGATACAAATCTAAACTTACGAATGAAAAACGAGTTTTTAAATAATTAATTCAAATTAATAAAAAAAGAGTATTGGAAAAAGTAATTTTTTATTAATAATTTAAAATAAAACAAAAATTTTAATTACATACGAAAATAAATAATATAATTTTTAAAATAATCACACAAGTATTTTGTAACGATTTCATAATACATCGTTGTCAAAGTGTTTTTTTCTTCTTAAATAAAATTTTATACACAAGAGATATATTGATATTTTTTTTTTGTTTCTATAAAGAAAAAGTTTATTTTTAAAATTAATTTGTATTTGAAAAATTTTCCGCTGTTTTGTTGTTTGTGTCTTTCTACTATATTTTTTTCTTCAAAGAGTGAGCAGAAGAAAAATATTTTTTCTTCAAAATAAAGTTTGATAAATGTAAGTAAGTGACTTCGGTTTTATTATTAGTTTTAAAAATTATTTTATTTTTATCATATTTTTTGTGTTTTGTAACTATTTTATTTACATTTATTATACCTACACCACCGTAGGTCTTATGGGTTTGTGCATAAGTTTGTAACGGGCATATATTGCTACTAGCATTTTTAAGCATACCGTACGACTCAGTTTGACTTTATAATTCTATCTAAAAATATCCGCCCGTCTAGCTGGCTGTCCATATAGACCATGCGAACAAAATGCAGGTCGTAATGTAAAAGATATCTTGATGAAAATTGACATATGTTTTTGATTCAAAAGGTCCATTTTTTCATCTAGCCCCAATACAAAAGTTCCTTCCGGAATAGGATTTAATTTTATAAAAACCTTTAATATAAAGCAATTTGAACGAAAATTTTACACAAATATGATGTGACAAATTGCACGAGAATAGGTCAATTAGTTACTACACAACTCCCCTTTCAAATATTACCTTTATTGGTTTGTAATAAAAATTGGTTAAATTTGGATAAAAATAAGCAAAAACTGATGTGCGAAACTGTACGAAGGATGGTCTATACTTATTGTAGCTCCAATGTAATCTGCAAAAACATATTTTTAAAACGCTTGAATTTCACAAAAATGTTAGTATAGTGTGTATTGAACTTAAATATAAACCAGAAAAAATTATATGAGGGTCGTTTATACATCTTTCGTAGTTCTTTACAACGATCAATGCGGTGTAGGGTATTTCATAGTCAAGCTGACCATTTTTATTTTTTTATTTTGACTTTTCTGTCTTGAAATACACTGCAAAGTAATTGAATAAAGATCAAAATAATATTTATTAAAATAATGATTCTTTAATTAATTGATAACAACGTTTAAGAGGAAAAATAAGTGCTTTGGAAAGAGATTTTTTTTCACTTGGACTATTTATTTGTATATGTTTATCTTCGAAATTTTGTGAAAATTTATAATTTCTGGTTTTCAGTATTTATTGTTACCAGGAACTACCTCTTTGAACTTCTATACACTTTAAAGTAGTAATTTTGGAACCGATCTTTCTGAAATTTGTTTAATGAATTAAGACTTACTTAATGTTTATTTTTTATTTTTTAATTTTTAATTTATATTTATATTTAAGTTTTATGAGCTTAAAACTCAAATGTGAATATAAATGGAGGGACATTTTTATGATACCTATCTGAAATATTGGACCGAACATATATTTCAATTGCCTTCATCTCTCGCAAAAAAATTTAATATGAGCCAAATTTTCTCAATATATCTGCACAGTATTTAAACGTTTACAAATACCGCCTGCCGGACATTGGATCTCGGCTGCTGAAAGACCCGAATTATCGGCCAGTAACAGTTCAGTTGGTAGAATTTTACCAACTGAACTGTTACTGCAAGGGACATCGTTAAATCGACAAAGAAAGTGTTTATGTTAAAAATCCTGAAATATTTTTTATATCACACAATTTTTACGATTTCAAAATTATTTTACTTTGTTCGAATAAACAGTGGGGTATTAACAATCAACAGATGTGTTGGTGTTATTTTTTAGGATGCGAAAAATATTATCATTAATTTATCTAATAAAAAACTGCGTAAAAGTGTTTTTCTTTAAAACTTTTTTAAATATCTAAAAATATCTCTATACTTATATACAAAATGTAGGTACATTTAATTTGTATTTTATTTTAGATTTGTTGTATATATTTAAATAATAAAATAATTTTAGAATTAAAATAGATAATTATTTGCAAATGTAAAAAAGAAAACATTCACAAAAAATAGAGATTAAAAATAAAATATTGAAAAAAATAGTAATTATTTGAAATATTGTTTAAATATTTACAAGTTATGCAAAATATACAACAATTTAAATATATAAACATATGATTTTCTACACTTTCCTACGTTTGTACATAATTAAAGTTGCTGAGTGTGAAAAATTTTTTTCATTTATATTTTGTTTTTGGATGTGTTCCATTTTGGTCATAAGTGAAATAGATGTAGACGAATGCTAATGATCATGTACGTATTTTATAGTATAAAAATCTAGCACGTGATTCTTTTTTATCACAGATTTGAAGGTGATTAGAATTTTGTTTCTATTTTTCTACATATAAATTTTATATTTGACTCATTTTTTATTAATATTTTGTCTATTTTAATTGATTTTTTCTTGAAGGCTATTTTGTTGTAATTTCCCTTTTATTAAAAAAAAATATGCGGAACTTATTTGTGATTCATTCCATAGTAAAATAATTTTTCTTCATGTTTTCAGCGAGTAAATTTTGTTTATATTTTTATCTCAACATTAGAAAAGGTTTATTTTTAACACAGTTGTTTTCTTTTTCTTAAATTGTTCATGGAATGTGTCTATATTGTTTGTTTATTATATATACAGTGTAGGTTAATAATTTCGAATATGTTTTCACCCTACACCATCATAGGTGGTGGTTGTTGTAACAATTCGGCTGTATCTGGTTTATCTTTCTTGGGGAAAAATTTCCAATTGATACTGCTGTCATTGGGTTGACAATATTTGGCCAAGTCTGAGGCGACGTTAAAGACCTAAAACAGGCCAAAAATTCCGAAAAAATTTTGGTATGACAAGCAATATGCAATTGCGACAAAAGATGCCAATCATTTACCACAATGAATATATACAAAAAACCTGCTTCCATTTATAAGACTTTATAATGTGTCCACTTATTTTTGGCCTAGGCATCCTGTCACTATCGTAAACAAACCCTTGAGTGGAACAATAGATTGGTATTTGTACCAAGAGAAGAAAATCCTCCATACACTCTTCAGCAAAGGTCTATGTAGTTATTTTTGGGTTCTTGTTGAAAGAAATTGAAGAGCACAAAAAAGTGTCCAGACAGAAGTGTTGTGGATTCCAGAAAAGTGACGGAAATCTCCGTAAAAACGTTAAAATTCTACATTATTTTTGCAAATTTTAATAATTAAAATAAAAAATAAATAAAATTAGTTTAGTGGTGTCCTTTTTATTAACATGTGTGTATGTTAAAAATTTTTCTATCTTAACGAATTATGCCGTTTGCTGTTATTGTTTTTATATTTTCCAGTGTCATACAATCCTACATGTTCTTTATTTCCATTTGAAATGAAAATATTTGTTTAATTATTTTAGGATTTTTTACGAAATGAATCAGAGGAGGAATATATATAAGTAATTGTGAATTGGATACCTTTAATTAATGCACTTATGCATTAAAAATTTGATAATGCGAACAGATGAGTAATTTGTTCTCATTATCACATTTTAATCATCCAGACATAACATTTTTATTCTCAGCTGTAATTTTTCTTTATATTCGAAAATATTTAAAGCAAAATAATTTTTAAGCAGCCTAATTATTCTGTGGGTTAAAAGGTGATTATTTTAAGATTACAATAAGAATCGTGGCAGACTTTATACAAATTTATTATCAATATTTCAAAGAAAATAGCTCTCTACTTGTCGAGTTTTTATAGAGCACACCTTTTACATTACCTGTTTATGAAGAACTCTGGAATTTGTATTTATATTGAGAGATTCAATTTTGTTTTAGATGAAACATATATTTAGGCATAGAAGTTTAATTTCTGTTATCAGTAAAAAAGTGACAATAAAATTGTTTAGAATTTGGAAATATTTTTGATAATGATGTTGATAAATAGGTTAACATTTTGATTGACTTGCTGTTTTTGTATACATAAAAAGGCATAATAATTTTTTATATTCATAGTTCAATTTTCAAACAAACAAATAAACAAAAATTTCGTGTGAGATTTTAGATGTGCTTGATTATTTTGTAATGACTGTGCAGTTATTTTCACATATATAGAATTTTTTTATAGCGACAATTGTTTGTTTACATTATTTTTCTTTTAAATCATATTGTACCTTTTTGCATATAATTATTTTTTATGATTACAAAAATTATGTTTAAATGTTAACACCAAATTTCTGGTGTTTGTAAATTTCATTGTCTATAACGTATATAACGAATGAGTCACTTCAAATTAGGCTTATTATGGTTGTATATTATTATGGTTATGTTATTTTTATAGTTTTTCATTTCTTTTCAAGTAACTTCCCAGTTTAAATATGCTTTTTATTTTTCATTTTAGATTCTTCAACATTCAGCGAAAATGGTATCTGGTCGCCCACTTTTGTATTTGTCACTGCCTGGTGTAGCATTTATTTTGGGGGTATTTTGGTTTCGACGTCGAAACAAAAATCGTCTAGATAATGACACAAAAAAGGCAGATGGTGGTGGCGGCGAGAAAGAACAATTTTCATCAAACAACAGAACAGCGGTTAAAGAAGAAATTTTAACAAAAACGCTTGCAAATGGTAGTGTTAAAACAAATGCTGCTCCTCCAACACCAACCAAATCAATAACTATAAATGGCACATTACCTAATGATAATGAGGAAAATCGTGTATTTGGCAAATCGGCACCTATAAAAATTGTACAAAATGGTCGAGGTACATCACCGGTTAAACAATCTAAACAGCAAGTCGATTCAGAAGTATTGAAATCGAAAATTCAAGATGCTGAACACAAGCTATTAAGATCTATAGATGAGGATTTTGAAAATCTTTCATCTCCCATTGATTTACCCGATTCCGTTAACAATCGTATGTCTTTCTATTCACGTAATGTTGATATTAAAAAGGATAAGCCGGTTGTTATAATGGCCACAACAACTCCCAAAATATCACCAGAAAATTCATTTTTGGAAAGTAAATATACCAAAGAATGTGAGCAAAATAATAATTTAGATGATTCAAAATTATCGGAAAATATTAAGGAGAAACAGGATAACCAACCACAATCAAAATCGCCCTCAAAAACTAACAAAGATTCGGTGAAGGCTGAAAAATCGGTAAAGAATGTTACGGAAGATAATAAAAAATCTCAAATTGTTGATGACACAGAAATAGATACCACAAATGTAAATGAAAAACGTAATGTTGATGCCGCTAGTCCTTCGTTAAGTTTATGCAGTGTACAATCGGGCGATTCTGGCAAAGGTTCAAGTTTGCCACGTTCAGAGGCAGCAAGAGCTAAGACCACATATGAGTTTTTCCTACCCAACAGTTTGGTGGGTCAATTATATGGACGCAAGAGGTCATATATAAATTTCATTAAAACAAAAACAAATGCAACAGTTGTATTACGTCAAAAAGTGTACACAGGCAAGTTGCGTGTGTGTGCAGTTGAGGGTACCGAAAGTGAAGTACAAGCTGCATTGGCTTTAATACGCAAACGCTTGCATCGTTATCCAAATTTAACAATGGAAAGAATACACTTTGCACTTCCACAATCCGTAGTTCCTTTATCAACAGAAAGTCTGCTTAATCTTCAGGTGAGCAATAATATCCCCCCAAAATATACTCTATATGTGATTAACATTATTAATTTTATTTTCATTATTTTAGTTAAATTTAATTGAAGGTATCAATAATGATGTAGTTGTTAGTGCTATTATTTCGGGTGGTCATATATTCGTACAACATCCTTTACATCCAACACATCCTTCCTTAGCTATATTACAAAAATGTCTCTACGATTCATATACCACAACAGAGGCTCCATTGCTGCCCGGCATTGAATTGAGTGCTGTTTGTGTAATGCCCGTTAATGGTGTGTGGTATCGTGTGCAAATTGTTGATCAAGATCCAGAAGAGACAGATAGATGCATAGTTAAATTTTTAGATTTTGGTGGTTATATGAATGTACATTTCAATGAATTAAGACAAATACGTTCTGATTTTATGAGTGTGCCATTCCAAGCTACCGAATGTATACTCTCGAATGTTGAGCCAATAGGTAAGTTCTATACAAATATTATTTTTATCAGTTGGAAAGATTGTCTTAACGATTTTTCTAAATTTATTTTAGATACCTGTTGGTCGGCGGATTCTGCTGATATTTTATCAAAATTAACCAAAGGCATTGTTTTACAAGCACAAGTAGCTGGTTACAATTCACAAAATATACCAGAAATCTATTTGTTTGCTTGCTTAGGCCCCAATGTGAGTATTCTACTCTTTATTGTTTTAATAAAAGAGTTGAAAAATAAAATACTGATATGCAAAATTCCTACAACATGATTAATTGTATGAAAATCCAAATATTTAAAGGATTTTGAATTTTGCATGATGATGTATTATTGAAATGATCCAAAAACGGATCAATAAAAAAACATTGAATTTAAAATCTATGTTGAAAAAACCTTTGATATAAGGTTAAGGTTTTTAGTATTAAAAACCTAAAATAAGGGCCCCTACGTCTACACACGAATATTTAAGTAATATCCTCTTAAAGCAAACATACAATTCTGGAAAGGTTTTTAAATGTGTGTATATATGTGCGCTTAAGGATAAAGAAACTCTAGTTGAAAGTGTGTTGTGTGGTGGTGACCAAAAAAATTGAAGAGACTTGGTTGCTAGCTTGTTTGCTGGTAATGTATACAATAAAATTTATACCAAAAAGTTTGTGATTTTCACAAAAAAGCCAATCTATCGGATGAATAACTTTTCCAAAAGCAAAAGTATATTTTGAAGATGCTAGATGAGGCTTTTATTACGAACATTTTATATAACTGGTTCAAAAATATATTTCATATACAATTTACAGAATTGTTCGAAACATAATACATAGAAAGGGAGAAATGAAAACTAATTTTTGTTGAAATTTTTAGGTAGTAAGCATATTATGAAATAATTAATTAAGAACTCTTGTTTGCAAATCCATTTAAGAAGTACTTATTGAAAAAAAGTTTCTTAAGTTTTAAACTTTACTGTATAAGGAATTTTTATATTAATATATAATTATTAAAGAATAACACATCTCCATTAGAAAGTGGTTGAATTAATTCTTCAAATCAAATTTGATTTGAATTTATTATAAAATTATAATTTATTCCCCAATGGGTTATATATCAGATATGTTTTTATTAAATTTGAAGGAGTAAACCCCTTTATATGGTCGGCGCTGTCCAAACGTGGCTATTTTGACAAATTCGCTAGAAAGTAATTTGTTTTTATTTATATAACTCTTGAATTAACTGTAAGAGATAACCAACACATTTTTTGTGAATTTAAAAGTGCAAGCGGGGTGAACAAATTTGTTACGTCACCCGATCAGTAAGTAGTCTGTATTCATCCAAATCAAAACAAAATTACCTCAGCTCTAAAAATGTCTTATTAAGGTATTTTTAAACTAATTTTTTTTGCCAACGTAAAATTGAAATCCACGAGGGTCAGATTGAAAAATTTTTAACACACGTTTATCATTCAAACTTTTAAGCAAGTATTTTTTGATTTTTTGTATGATCAAGTTACCTTTGCAATACATGTCAATTTTGATCTGACTGAAATGAGTGACCAGAAAATAATGCGCAAAACCCAACTTGATATCTACGGAAGGAATCATTTAAAGGTCTGACGTCAAACTGTTTCCAATGTTATTAAACAGTTTCGGGAGAACTCGTCCGTTGATAGAAAACCTGATATATGTAGGAGTGGTTTACAAAAAATATAATGCATTTTCAAAAGAGCTCCCAACACATCCGGTAGAAAAGCAGCCCGGGAAGCTCAGTTCTTTAACTATTTTGTACGAAAAATTAAAGGAGCTCAAAAGCTCCTGACAGGAACACTGATAAAAACAGAATGTATGTTAAGAATTTTTCGATCTTCCTCCCACATTACATCATATAAAAGTATCGTGTATTAATATATTATTTTACATAAAAACCTGTAGGATAAACAATTTTTTTTTAATTTAAATTTTATTTTCAATTCCTTAAGCAGACTTATAATTCGTAATATTTTCTTTGTATTTTCACACTTTCTTTTTTAATTTTTCAGAATGTTATATTTATTAATAAGGAACTTGTTGCCAGAAATCTTGCAAAATGGGTAGATATAAGAGACTGATTATTCCCTATGGAAATGCAAATAGAAGATGAAACAACAGAGGCTGCCGACAGCAATAATAACAATTGCCATTATATCAGCAGTCAAATTAAAATAAATAGCAACCTTAATTAAATAAGTTCTCAAAAGTAATAACATTATGCAAACATACAACAAACACATGCAAACTAACAAAGAAAGAAATAATAATTTTTTTGTTTGCCACTCATCCATACATTACAACCATCTAATCAACTATATATTCCCCTTCCTACCTCTTACTTCCTTGATTTTCTACTTTAGATTATATAACACAAGAAACATTTAAACTCTCTTCAACAAAATAGAACAACAATAAAACAATGCACTTAAGAATTGTGTAAGCCATATATGACACTAACAAATAAATAATAATAATAATAAAAATAATCAAATGAAATAGAAATAGATTAATAAAAGAAAGTGAATATAAATAGAAACTGAAAAGAAAGTTTTCAGCAATATAATTTCACAAAAGATGAAGAACTAAACATAAACATAAACATAAACAAAAAGAAATTGATGAGCACAGGCGCAAAAAAATATTTAAAATAGAACAAATAAACATTATAAATAAAATACAATGAATTATAAAATTTGCTTTTAGAAAGCAAATTAATTGTTAAACAAAAATTTCAAAAAAAGTGCTAAAAATTAAATTGAGTCATACAGCAAACAACTCTAAACTTAAAGTAAATGAAATAATAACAAAACAAAAAAATATAATAATAATAATAAAAATAATAAAAGCTTTTATGTAGGCATCTTTTTGTAAATATATATAAACTTAGGTCTAGGATTTAAAACAAACAAAACAAGAAATTAATTTAAAAAATCTTAAAAAAAATTGAAACTACATAAAAATTATCATTTAATCAGCATAACAAACAAACTCAATCACTACTTGATTCATACATTATTTAAAATTTAACAAATCTTTTCTATTCTCCCCAGAACTCGTTGTGAATTGTGACCTCAAGAAAATGGCCCCAATGTGAAAAATGAAAGATGACCCCAAATTTGGGCCAAAATTAACCCGTTTTTTTAATGAAATATCACTCCAAAATTTAAAAAAAAAAAAATGTTCCATAAGGAAATGTCACCAAATATTGGGGGATTTTTGTCGGAAAGAAAAATTGCGCTTAATGTAATATATAAAGAAAATTTATCTATGCGACCGCCCTTCGGCCAGAGTAAGGGAATTCTTCTCTGTGGGGAAAACATACCCCGAATTTTGTGTTGTGTTGCACTCCATCTTTCATTTCTTACCTTGCAGCCATTTCTCTTGGGGTCACAATTCGCAGCGCTGCCCCTTTTCAACACTGTTTTATATACTGTTTTCTTTTTTATATATTTAAGTAACAAGATAAAACAGTCATTACTTACATACGTCCTTTTAGTTTTCTTTCGTTTTACAAATCATCATCATTTCCTTGAAAATTATTAATAATTAACAAACACCATGCTAATTATATTATTATTATTAATATTATTTTTTATTATTATTATTTTAATTTTAAACAATCACAAATTTTTATTGTGGTAGTTTTTATTTAAATTTGATGATAAAAAACAAAAAATGAAAAAAAAAAAAAAATATTTATATATATAAAATACATATTGAAAAGAAAGTAACAAAAATACATACATGTACATAAAAACATTTATATATTAAATATACCTACTATTATTATTATATTATTATTATTTTATTTTCTTTATTTCTATTTAAAGGAAAAAATTCTTGTAATTTCAAAAAGTTTTTAATTGTTATTAATAATTATAAAACAAAAAAATGTCATATTTTTTTCAAAAAATACAAAAAAGGCATTTTATTTTCAACAATAATAAAATTAGATATAAATAATAAAAATTGCCTCTTTTTAAAGATAATTCAAGTGAGATTTTAAGTTTATAAATAGAACATTTCAAAAGTTTTAGAATCTTCAAATTGAATGAAATTTAGGAAACTTATGCTCTACATCGATACAGAATTCGAAGTTCGAACAAAAGGTGGTTAGATTTGTTGTTGTAACAGCTCGGCTGTAACCACTAATTGGGAAAAGGACATTCGTTTGATACAGTTGTCACTGGGTTAACCAGTTCTGGAACAAAGATCCAATTGTCGTGGGAACGACAAATGGTGGTTGGAGTTATTGTTCTAAGAACTCGGCTGTAACTTGGTACATCTGACACCGGGTTGACAGTCTTTGGCCGAGTGTGACGTATACGTATGAGCAATAGTTACTTCTGTTGCTTCCACTAATAATTGTTTTTACCTTTCGCCGCAGAAGCACTTTTTCTGAGTCGATTTAACGATGCTCGTTCGTCTGTCTGCCTGCCTTACAGTACATGCATTAGTGTTGTAATAATGAGGGACGGTCCATAATTTATTTCATATAATTTCTGCAAAAAAGAATTCATTTCAATACGTATAAACTTCACATAATTGTTAGTGTCACAATAATGTACTTCAGACTTTATTTTAAATCAGAAAAGCAAATTATACGTGAGTCATTCATTTATTTTTCGTAACTACAATTTATAAACAACAGAAAAAAATGATTTTAAAACACAAAAATTTCAGGAAGGCAAATAAAAAAATATTTTAACGCGAAAATTTCACATAAATTAGAAAAACAAATTATACGAATGTCGCTCAATAATTTTTCGTAATTACTATATTAAGCAACATTGTGGTCAACCTAGTAAAAGCTGTATCATTCGATAGGTTTTTCCACAATAAATAGCAAGCAGATAGAGTCAAACTTTTACAAAAACAATAAGAACCATCATTGTGGGTATGACATAGTCGTACTTGAGAAACTATAATATTTTTACTTGTTATAATTCGCTTTTGTTTCGATTTTATGATGCTTCAACATTGAATTATGTTACCATTATCTTTTAAAAAAAAAATATATATATTTTTTTCCGAGATAATCAGTCCAATGATTTTTACATTAAATTAATTATGTCATATTGAAGTGAGAGTGTTTTAAATTTTTTCGATTTTGACATACAATAAATTCGAAACACAAGGACGAATTTTAAAAGTTTGTATAATTAAAAATTCTGTATTGATGTGAAGAATACGTGTACCGAATTTCAATCAAATCGGAGAGGGTTAGTTACGGTGTGAGTTCAAAAATTTTTGGAATGTTTCGTCTCTAATTTACTGCAGAACTATTAGCAGTTATTACAGAAATTTATTATTAAATTCTATGAACAAAATAATTTCTCTGGCATAAAGGAAAAATAACATAACTCATTTCTGAACTTCTAAAGTAACGTTTTTCAAAAGATTACATTGCTGATTAACTAAAGTATAATATGTGTGTTTATATAATTATTTTCGTACTTTTCTATACTTTCTTTTAAAATTCAAATATGCACCATAAAAACTCAAGAAATGAGTTATATTGTTTTTCCTTTTTGCCACAGACTTTTATTTAAGACAAAATGGCAATAAAAATAATATAATTGAAGTTACAAAATTTGTGGAATATTGCCTGAAATAGCTGCTTATAGTTCCCTACTAAATTATTTTATAAAGTCAGTTTTGCTAGATCACCTAAATATAACACAATATTTCTAACCACAAAATTTTAAATTTATAAAGAAAAACTGTTAGAATTTATTTTTATAGTTGTAATCCTTTTAACTCTTCTAAATTTAACTGCCTACCGGAAAAATGCCTCAAATATAATTTACTTATTTATTTACAATTTTTCATTAGATAAACTTTATTTTAAACAATAAAGAAGAACTTATTTAGAATAAAAAATAATACTTATATTTAAAATAAATAGTTTGATAAAAAAGAAATAATTTAAAAACATCTTAATCAATAAAATTGTTTAAAAACTAAAATAAAATGTCATTCATTTTCTATAAAAATGTTATACATAAGTTTTTTTTTATTTTAAATAAAATATAAAACCTGAATATTTCAGAACAAATAAAACAGCTAAAGATTTCAAACTCACAAATAATAATAATAAAATGAAACTTAATTATATAGACTGTAAAACTGAACTGTGTAAATGCCTGGAATTTAAGACATACAAAAAATTATTAAATATTTTTAAAGCTTTATTAGTTAAAAAACAAAAACAAAAACAAAATAAACTACATAGTAAAAATAATATGTATTAAAACAAAATTTAAGAAAACAAAAGTGAAAACTATTTTTTTTTTAATTTTTAACAGAAACTTTTTTGAAACAATAATAATTTATATCCTTAAAAATAATATATAAAAAGCCTTAAATATACTTATTTTTTGTTAATATTTTTTGTTTAATTTCTTTCCATTTATAATTTCTTTTAATTCAATTCTGTTGTGAAAGTAACATGATCTCTGAAACACTGTAACTTTTGTCGTTTATAATGATGTTATTGATTAAATATAAAAAAGTGTATTTGAAAACGTTGATCAAGAAATAATGTTATTTTTAAATTACGTTCAGTAATATAAAGTGGTAAAGAAAATTGACTGTATCGATAACTTAATGATTGTAAAAAATCGAAACTCTATTTGCTGTAGGCAGAACTTTGTAATTGTTGTTTTTTAAGCAGTTGGGGAAAAAAATCACTCATTGTGTTAACAGGCTTCCTCTCTTCCCTTGCTGGGGTGACAGCCCTGAAATGCTATATAACTAGTTCCAGATTTCGTATGTGACAGCTTTGAACGGCATTCATAGAGACGTCATAAATTCCGCGGTTTCAAGTACCATATGAATGTCGTGCTTGGAGGCCGCCCATCGCCTATTGTAGACAATGAACAGAATTTGCGCAGACAACTGAGATCGGGCTGGAGCAACAGGCTCAATGCCTATTAGTCTCGTATTGAGCGTTCCCTCCCAAACCTATAGTCTGCATGTGGCCAAGGACCACATGATACACGACATTTATTAATTTATTAATAAAGTTTTTTTTTGAAATTAAAATATTTTTTGAATGAAAATTTCAATATGTCTTTGTTAAGTTATTTTTTTATATTTAAAAATATTCTTTATTAAATTTTTAATTTTTCTTAATTAGTATGAATTTATATTATTTTAGTTTCAGTGTTAATTATTTTTATCAATAATAATTATTATAATTTATAATTTTTACTATAATATTTTTCATTATAATTTAGCTAAAACAACAAAATAACCAATAACAAATTAACAAATAATTCATTTAGTTGATGAAACGAAAGTTTAATTTATGTTTTAAAATTTTATAAATAATTTGTTTCATTTTCCGTTTCTTTTTTCTTAATTAAAAAATAAAATTTTCTATTTAAAAAAAATAAAAGAAATTATTTGTTGTTTTTTTAGTGTATTCAAAAAATGAAACCGAAAATGGTTTAACCGGTTTCGATTTATTTATATTTTCCGTCTTTTTTCAGTCGGTTAACCGGGGTTTTAATGAAAGTAGCAGGGATGTATCTGGGCTACTTTCAGTAAGCAAGGTCTACTGTGTGCTAGGAAGGTATGCGAGTAGACTTGTATTACCCTATGATGATTTGGATACGGTGAAAAGTGTTTATCATCTTCTTTGTAAGTGCTCGGAATAGCTGTTGGACTCTCTTTGTGAGGTATCACAGATCAAATTAAATAAGCTTTTTAGATACTTTATAGGTCTTGCATTTCCATTTAGTGACTTACGTGTTGTATAGTTATGTCAAAACGGGGTCATTCTGAATCTACTTGACAGTTCATAAACTTATTTAACTACCATAGAAACCTTACCTAACCTATAATCCGCCTTGAATAATAATAATATATAACATGAGCAAATGATGTCCATCTGTTTTAGTCATAAACACTTCGACTTAAAATAATTAAATTATATTCTACAAGATTTGTTAGCCATTATTCGGCAATATCCATTTTCTTAAGCAGACCTATAACTAAGACAAATTCAGAAACTAAAGAAAGAGTTTCCACATATTTAAAGACAAAAGACATGGCACCACGACATCAAAAATTTGTATACCCAACCCATAATTATTTTGTTATAAGAACAAACCACGTTCTGATAGTGATGGAACCATTTTTTCGTCTTCATTCCTCTTCATTCACTCTACATTTCTAATAATTGTTTCTTTAAACTAATCATGATCAAACAAGAACCGGTTAATCGATTTCGTACAAGTTTTTTGAGTTGATTTTTGAAAAGCCTATTTTTTAAATTACTCGTAGACCAGTTTACTAAAAATGACGGTTATTTGAATACACTACGTTTTTTGTTAACAAAAAAAAAAAAAGAATCCCTAAAATATTGGTTGTCTAGTTTTTCTTAAAAATCGAAATCGTGTAAATTATATTAACTTCTTTATAAAATAAAAGATATAAATATATATAATATATTCTTTTTTATATACAAATACCAAAACTTAAAAACAAATTCAATAATAAATAAAATAATATTTTGCATATATTTTTTGCTAAAATAAGTTATTTTAGAGTTAAAAAAGTATTATATATATAAAAAACAATAAAAATAAAAAATATTTACAGTGCTGTCCGAAAAAATAGGGACACATTAATTTTGAAGAGTTTTCCCATTTTAAATCTCTTAAACAAAGATTTGTATAAAAAACAAGTAAGAATGCCGAAATTCGTGTGAAGTTAATACGTTAGGTTCCATAGATATACATATACACACATACGTATATAGTATATAACACAGAAATGCTTAATGAGTCATAAAATTAGTTATAATTTTGGCTATAAGTTTTTTCTACTGAACTGCCTTTTTTCTACAAGGCCATTGAACTTTGTAAATGTTTGTGGATGTGAGCAGACAGACAGACAGATTGGCGAAAATCGACTGAGATTTTGATTTGAAGCAAGAATATATATACATTATGGGGTCTGAAATAATTCATTCTTAGCGCTACACACAGAATGACAAAGTTAATATTATCTCTTTACCACTTGTATTGTGGAGCGTATAAATACAAAAAATATGCTTGTTATAAGCTTAAAACTGTTTTCCGGGAAGGGGTCTTATATGGGAGCTACATCAAAATTTTATTATAGTTAGAAAAATCATTGTGCTAAATTTGAATGGAATTGATCTTTATTTAAATGTTTTATAAACTTAAACCCGTTTTCCGAGAAAGCCCGTTATAAGGGAGCTTAGGGCAAATTAATATAATATCTTCAGAACAGTTAGCAAAATAATTGTGTCGAATTTCAATAGAATTGGTCTCTATTTAATCGTTTTATAAGCTGAAAACTGTTTTCGGTAAGGGGCCTTATATGGGAGCTACATCATAATATGGACCGAGATTGTTCTAAGTAAATATATACATTAAAAATAGTTGAAAAAATGCATTGTACCGAGTTCCAATGGAATTAGTTTTTATTTAATTGTTTTATAAGCTTAAATCCGTTTTCCGGGTTATATGGGAGCTATATTAAAATATGAACCCATGTTAATAAAATGTATAAAATAGTTAAACAAATAATTGTGCCAAATTTCAATAGAATTGGTTCAAACATAAGAGTTTTATAAGCTATAAATCATATTCCGGGAAAGGGCGTTATATGGGAACTGGGTCAATAAATGATCCCAGAACAATATGGCTGCTTTGGAATTATTATTGTATCAAAATTAATATATGTGACAAATTTCAGTAAATTATTTTAAAAATTGCGGCCCATATGACACACAGAGTTTGGGGTGTATCATATTATAGCCTATAACTTATTTCCTGTTAATCAGATTTTGATGATGTTTTGCACGATGATGGAGCACGTAAAATGTATGCTAAAATTAATATTTCGTTTAAGTCCAATTAAATTTTTAGAAGAAATTAGATGAGTTCTTTTTCGGAATTTTGAGGTTGTTTTAGATATCGGTCTATAACTTCCTTGCTTAAAAAACCGATATAGCTGGTTTTAAATAAAAAACTGTTTAGGACAATAACAAACGATGCGACCTAATTTCATTGAATTCGGACAATTATTCTAGGCGTGAGGATGTTTCCAACAAACATCAAGAATTTTTAAATTTGGTCTCAATAATTTTTTTAAGAAACTTTTTCAAAATGTGGGACAGATAGAATCAGGGGGAGAGTTAGCACTCATGCAAATCGAAATTTTCAAATCAAATATTTCCAATCGTTTGATATACATATCATGTACGTCAACTGTAAGTTGGCTTTTTTAATTTGATTTCAACTGACACACACGGACTGTCAGATGGATATAAATCAATATCTTTTTTCATACCGATCCAGAATATATATATACGAAAATTGTGGATATTACAAACGGTATAAAAATCTTTTATATAACCTTCTGATCTGGTCAAATTAAGGGTGTAAAAATAAATTTAATATAAAAAAACTACTTTAATTTCGATAACCAATTTGGGAGCCCCTATTTTTATTCATTCCAATAAAATCGTACTTGTATTATTTTTACGCATATAAATATTTTTAAGTTTTGGACTTATCATGCCAAAATTTTAATTAAAGTTATTTATATTAAAATCTAATGAAAACAAATGGAAAAAGTGTAGTTTATAACGTTTCACTTGAATATTATAGAACAGCGTGTCCTTAATTTTTCGATCAGCACTGTTTAATAAACAATATAATATAACTAAATAAATCCCTTTATAAAATAATACACATAAAAAAATAATTATCTAAAATAAAAATAATGCAGGAAACATAATTTTAAAAGTGAAATTAAATGTTAAACATGTTTTTTTTTTAATTAAACTAAACAGACTTTTAAATTCTTTATTATTTTATATATAAATATACATTTAAAAAACTGAAATCTGATGAAAAAGAAGAAGAAGAAAGCAATAGTTGAAAAAAAAATACATAAAATAAGAAACAAAAACAAAAAATACACTACAAAATGCAAATAAAATTATTATCCAAAACTTGTGCAGAGATAGAGATTTAAATATTTAAATTAATAATAATTTAAATAAAAAAAACAACGGCAACAAATAAATTAAATAAAAAATTAATAAAAAAATATTAAAATTCGTTAAAAAAATATTTAATAAATGTTTTATTTATTTAATTTGAAATTATTATAAGATACAGTCTTTTGACTTTGACTTTTTTCTAGTTCTTTTAAAGTACAGTATTGTTCAAAAGTTAAAAATTCTTAACACACGTTTTTCATAAAAGCTGTTAACCCAAGTTTATTTTTCGATCAAGTTACCTTTAATAAACTTTACGTTTACACTGAACCAAAAAAGGTAGTAAATATTAAGAAAAAGACTGTACAATTGAAGAAAAGTAGGTTAAATATCAGTCAACGAAAACTTTATTCATCATAATGAATATTTTCGTTAATTTTTCGTAAATTCTTCAAGTTGACGAAAAATTCTCAATATGACTATTTGAATTCGTTAATAAATATGCGTTTTATTTAAATAAATATTATTCAATTTGAATAATTCATTATTCAAATTGATAAAAAATAAATTCTTTATATTGATGAATATTATTCAAATTTAATACCATATTTAAGTTAAATTTACGAAATTTTAATGGAATTAAAGAAAGAATTACGTTAAATAATAAGGACCAAGGGGAGGAGTACTTCCCATACAAAGTAAATTTAGATTATAGAATATTTTAAGAACTGTAACATTGAGAATATTCAAATTAGGTCCCAATGACTTCCTCAAGGAAGACGGATAAGATCAGGGGAGAAGTAGCCCCCCATACAAAGCCAATATTGATTATCGAATATCTATAGAACTATTACAACGAGAATTTGATCCCAATAACATTTTTTAATACACGTCGATTTGTGAAATTTCTTTCGAAATCGAGAACTGAGGGGAATTTTTCTGTAGCAAATCACATTAATTAGAATGTTCTTTAAAATATTTTCCTCTTTAGATTTCAATATTCACTTTAAATTTTGTTTCTCATATTTGATTAAATATGACAAAGAAAATATACAAAATTATTTGACGAAAAAAATAGTTAAATTAACAAAAATTTTATTCAAATTAATTTCATTTCATTATGTAGTATGAATTGAATAAATTTGTCTGTTATTTTACTTTCGATATGTTACTGTCATTTTTACTAAATATCTGTTAATATAACATATTTTTCGTATACTTTTTAACGAAACTTTATTCAATTTAACATATTTTAGTAAATAATTTTATTTTGATTACGTTAATTTACTAAAAATATTTGAAGAAAATTGTTCAATTTGAAGAAAAATTATTTTCATTAGAATAAACATCTCTTTATGTAACACCTTTTTTTCGTTAAATTTCTACGAAAATTTTTCGTTAATATTACCTACGACATTTGGTTCAGTGTAAGTACGAACTGCAAGGCGGCCAAGACAAGAGACTTGTGCTTGTAATTGTTAAATCATGATTTAGAGTGCTTTGTAAAATGTAGCATTATCTTGCAGGAATATGCAAAGTTCATCCGTTTTTTTGTCCATAAAAGAGTGAAAGCATCAGACAGCAATTCCTTATAAATTGTGCTCTTAATTTTTGTTAGAACAGGATTTGTTAGATTTGCCAACTGCAGAAAATAGTGCCCAAACTAAAACACTACCACTGCCGAATCGTGCCAATAACATGGGTGTGAGTCAGGACCACTTATATTAATTTTTTCGTCAGGTAAAATTAGCTTTTTCCACACTTCTGCCCATTTCATGTATTTTCGTGAGAATTTTAAACGATTTCCAAGATGGTGTTTTTTTGAGTATTGACTTGAACTTTGACTTCCTCAACTTTATGTTTTCTTCTCTTCATAAAATGTGAGCAACGTATTTTGAAGTCTCATGGAAGATTTAGCTTGTTCCTTATTTGTGTAGAATTCAATTTGCTTCTGTCTTTTTGTTAATTTTGTATTTCACGAACACCTTCTTGAAAAAATTGCGCATCACATTTTCAGAACCTTTAATTTTTCATCCAATTTATCTGTTGCATCATTCTTGGTCATGAAAAAAATTTATTTAGATTTTTTCTTGATCGGACAGAAAAGTTACATTGGGCTCTTTAAACGATATGAAATTTATCGATTAAATTAGAAAATTGAGATATTGTCATTAAAAAGATAATGACAATATCTCAATAAAAATATGCAATAATGTATATTTAGTTAATCTGATTAAAATGAGAGATCAGCAATCATATCCATCCTATAAAAGGGTGGCAAACATTCAAAGTTCTGCCGTCAATTTGTTTCCAATGTTATTTAGCAGTATCGGGAGGACTTGTCCCTTATTAGAAAACCTGATTAAGGTAGACGGAATAGTTCGCATGATGTTTCTAAGCCAAAAAAAAATAGAAAGCATTTTCCTTCTTATCCATCTGGTAGGAAAACAGCCCAGTTAGTTTAGTGCTCAGACTATTTGGTACGAAATGGCTAATCCAGGTTTAATTTAATTTTTGAGGCCGAAAACAGACATCGGAAATTGTAATCAAATATCAAATTTCAAAAAATAAAAAATAGCACCCAAAAGCTACCAAAATTGTCCAAAAGGAGCCAATAATTTCTTATAACGGGCACTATAAATACCGTAATTTATATTAAGGAATGTTTACAAAAATTCTGCTTCCATTCATAAGAATTCATAATATGTCCACTTAGATTTGGTCTGACTTGGCATCCTGTCATTATAATAATATAACAAGCTTTTAATTGTTACAAGAACAATAATGTGGTGTTTGTACCAAGAGAGGCAAATCATCCAAACTACCAGGTGCTAAGCCCAGTAAAGATATATTGGGCTCTTGTTAAAAGAGAATGAAAGAGCACAAAAAAGTTATTCAAAAGTGTGGTCGATTTTAAACAGAGATAGACTACCTGTTGGAGCTAAGCGACAAAAATCATTATAAAAACGTTCAAAAATTTCGGAAAAAGTGACAAAAACTATAATTTTTTTTGGTAAATTGTAATAATAATTTCAATCTAATAAAAAAATAAAACTGTAGGTTTAGTGGTTTCCTTTTTATTAATATATATATGTCTGTTTAGAATTTTTCGTTCTCACTTCATAGTAGTGATTGCATTTTTATAATCTGGTGAAATAAAATATTTTATTAAACAATTATGTTCAACTAAACAAATTTACGTATATTTGGACTGACATTTATTATATTTATCTACTTTTAAATTAAAAGTTCTTTAAAAATTTAATTAATTTATTAACAATTTTTAACAAATATTTTTATCAAATCTTCTTAAAGTCTATTGACATGTTTTGTGATTTTATTTAACAACAATAAAAACATAAGCACGCTTATTTTAAAAACAAATGAGAGGGGATGAACTTATAACGAATTTATATTTATTTGAGGTTATAAAAATGAAAAATCATCTATTACTAACAGTTAAGAAATAAAAAATATTTTTGTTGCACTCATTCATAAAGCAAAATTCAGAATATTTATAATAGAAATTTTCATAAGGACTTTTTTCGCGACACATTATACACTGAGCCAAATGTCGTATGTAATATTAACGAGAAACTTCCTAGAACTTTGACGGAAAAAAGTTGTTAAATAAACAGACTTTTGTTCTAATTAACATAATTTTTCTTCAAATTAAAGAAATTTCTTCTAAAAAATAAATAAATAAATTTTTTTGTAAAAGATGTTTAATTGAATAAAATTTCGTTAAAAAAATTTAAGAAAAATATGTTCAGATATGAGTAAAAACGGTAGTAACGCATCGTAAGTTAAATAACACAGAAATTTATTAAATTCATACTCCATAATGAAATGGAGTTAATTTGAATAAAACTTTTGTTTATTTAACAATTTTGTTTGTAAAATAATTTTTTTGTATATTTTCTTTGTCATATTTAATTAAATATGAAAAAGAAACTGTAAACTGAATATTGAAATCTAAAGAGGAAAATATTTTATTGAACATTCTAATTAATGTGATTGATATTAACGGAATATTTTGCATGAATTCATGAAAATGCAAATGGAAGAACAGCTGATCAATATGCATGTAAATAACTTTTAATCAAAAATACAAGTCGATCGGCTCATCACCGTCCTTTCAGATAGCTCTAATTTTAGTTGTCTAATACGTGTTTTATACTATTTAATTATTATCTAAAACAAGCTTTTACACGGTACGCTTTGCTGTACAAAAATTCTCCTTAGTCCTAGATCTCGAAAGAAATTTCATAAATCAATGTGTATGGGGGCTACTTTATCCCCGATCTTATCCATCTTACATTTTGTCCAGTAAAACAGTTCCTTGAGGAAGTCATTAGGATCAAATTGCAAAAAATTATCGCTGTTACAGTTCTTAAGATATTCTATATTCCCTTGGTCCCTAATAGTTTATATAATAGTTTATTACAATAATTTAATGTAATTTTTTCCCCAATTCAACTAAAATTTCGTAAATTTAACTTCAATATGGTATTTAAATTGAATAATATTCATCAATGTAAAGAATTTGTTTTTGTCTATTTGAATAATTTATTATTCAAATTGAAAAATATTCATTCAAATTAACCACATTTTTATTAACGACTTTAATAGTCGTATTGACAATTTTTCGTCAAATTGAGGAATTTACGAAAATTTTCGTTATGATGAATAAAGGTTTTGTTGGCTGATATTTAAACCGCTTTTCTTTACTTTTACACTCTTTTTCATTTTATTTACTACTGTTTTTGGTTCAGTGATGCCGACAAATTTTATTTTTTTTTCCCCAAAAAAACATATTTATGTTTTTAATTAAAATCACATTAAAACATAATCACATAATCACAAGCAAAGGCTTATGGGGTGAAAAATCCTCCAAATTGGGTATACGATTTCTTTAAAAAATTCGTTTTATATAGAAAATTGTGTCAGAATAAGTTTATTTGTTCCAATTTCTTTTCTAAAATATAGAAAATCATCTAGAATTTAAGCACTTTTCAAAAAAAAACTTTACTTACTTCACACACACTTTACTTCATACACCTGTTTGTGTTTGTTACAATTACAAGTGTCTTCTAGTCGTATTTTATCTAGCGATCTGAAATATTTTCATTTGATTCAGAATTAATTCCGCAATTAAGAAAGATTAATATTAGATAAACTACTTTCACGTTTACATTTATTAACAAGTGTAAACAAACGCGTTTAGGCATAAATTGAATAAATTAGTTATTGTTAAATAAATCTAATTTATTAAAAATTATAATTTATAGGTGAAAGTAATTTAAAGATTAAATATTTACCATAAAGATTTTAACAATTATTTCATTATACAAAGTGAAAAACATTTATCACTTAAAGTGATTAAAACATCGTTAAATTATTTAGCATGAAATTATGACGAATTTTGCATCTCTAGTTAAATGGAAATACGAAAAAAAAAAACGCTTATTAGTTCATAATAAAATTACGTTTAATTTGAATGTTAATTTAAAAATTGTTAACTCTTATTAAATTATTGACAGATTGGGAAGAGGATTAAAAAAAGAGATGTTTTGAATAGAAAATATTCTTTGTGATGATGATGACAACAATGAAAATGAAACAAGTGTGAGTGTAACAGTCTGTTAAGGTCGATAATGTGATATCCTACAAAATAATGTAGGCCAGAACAATTGTGAACGATATAAAATTTATTGATACATAAGAAATTTTGTGAGTTTAATGAGGATTATTATTTCTGGTTGTATAAGTATTAAAACTACAACCTGTAGACATGGACCGCCAGTCATGTAAACATTCTGAAATAGACGATCGGTATATTTGAAAGTGGGTGAAATCACATTTTTTATCAGCTCTAAAGCAGGTCCAGTCTTAGTGCTTCTTATAATAAGTACTATAAATAAAAAAATATTTTTAATTAAAAATATATTAAAAAATATATTTGTTTTGCAGGCGTATACTTTATGTTTTATTAATTTTTGAATATCACTCATCCGTTGTTATGTCATATGCTCCTTTTTTCAACAAGATTTTGCTTTAAGTTTTTTCTGAGTTTTGATTTCCATGTAATAAGAGCATAACAATTTTAATGTCTTCAAAGGTTATGTGACTGTATGTATGTTCGTATGTAACGTCTAAAACTGCTGGATCATCTTTGATGGAATTTTCACAGAATGTCCCAATATACCTGGACCAGGGGGATGGGGTACCCCCCTATACATCTTTTTCAAGAAACTGTTTTACTTGTTTGGTCCCTATTACTTTTTCAAAGTACAGTTTTACTACAAAATACAATACAAATACAAAACGTAGAACGGATAAGACCAGGGGAAGGGGTATACCCCATATAAATCAAATTTAAATTATTATTAATTTATTTAAATCGTATACAATACGAATGTTTGCAACGTCCTAATTTTTTTGGCAAAACAAAGTTTGTCGGGTCTTTATTAAAATTTTGAGGATTTAAAAAAAACGTATCCGAGTTGACCAAATTTGGAGATCTTCTTCCCAACCCAAGGACCCATTAGAAATGTGTCTTTTTCAAATCAGTTGGGACTTCTGTGTAGCGGTAACATTTTGAGGGCACCTTTTATCCAGAACACTGATTTTATAACAAATATGAAAAATAAAATTTGTACTTAACTTAGTTTTTTTTGGGGTGGAGGGGGGTAAGGGGAGGTCATAAAAAAAGCACACAAAGAACAAAATATTTCTTATTTTCGTCAAGGGTCCAAATCACTAAATTTTTAAAATAATTGTAAATTAAACCGTAATAAAAACGATTGAATATTTAAACACATACAAGATTGACACTCGTTTTACTAATACACATACAAATGGTACTTTTTTTTTAAAGCAGGTGTTAAAACGATTGAGTACCGAATGAAACAACTAAATACTCGAGTACAAAATGAGTATAAAATTGCTTATATTCGATTAGGAACAGAATCTGAGAATTTATTTATTTATTTATTTTTGTTCAATAAAATACTTTTACTTTAACATTAAAATGTAAAATGTGAAAAAGAAAAACTCTTTGTTTTAATTCAATTCTGTTCCATTCTGAACATTTGAGTACTTTTATTTTGATATTGTTGTTGTATTAGTTAGTGTTGTTATTATTGTTTTAGTATAAGTGTAAATAATTTCAATTATATGTTTCAAAAACTGAGCTTATTGTTGTTGTTGCTGCTGCAATAGAAAAATTTATTAACTTTTTGTTATTTATTAATTTTATAACTTTTATTTTGCATTAAAAAAATTAAAATTAAATTTATTATTGTTACTTTAATTATTGATGTTAAGTTGAAACAATCGGTAGTACGTTTCAAACCTTTAAACAATTCACATCTCAATTGTGGAAAAAAAATCACTTAACAATCGTTATTTTTGATTTCAATTTTAAAATTTAAATGCGTGTTTTCATGTGGAAATTACAAGTGTTTGGAAAAATAATTTTTTATTATTTAAATAATTATAATTAATAAAGAAAATAAAATTTGCAAAAATTCCCTAATTGGGATTTTTTTCATTAAAAAAAAACTTTTTAAATTATTTAAGGTTTTTGTGCAAAAATGTTTTAAAGTTTAAATTTAAATAAAAAAGAACAAAAACAAATAAATTAATTAATATTAAAATTGTTTAATTGCAACCAACCATTAAATTGTTTTATTTGTGTAAAAATTAAATAATTAACAAAACAACAAATTAACACCAAAAAATATTAAAATGGAGGTTAAAACAAATGAAACTAATGGAAGAGTTACAACTACGGTTTCAATTGAAGTAAATATAATTATAAATGCATTTTAATAATATAATAATTTATTATTAGTTAATAATAAGGAGTGAGATCGATTAATTCTTAACACACATATATGTTCATAAAACCGAAACCATTAAACTTACAGTATTAATTTTTTTTTGATTAAAATTAATTATTTAGTGATCAAATTTTTAAATCCTTTTCGAGAACCCTATCATTAATGGTTTTAAAGTATCACACTTCAAGACGCCATTTTGTGCTCTTCAATTTTCTTTTAACAGGATCTCAATATATCTCCACTGAATTTAGATTTGGACAGTTTAAAAGATTTGCCTTTCTTGGTCATTTTGCTCAAATAGGTAGTTAAGCTCCTATTTGAGCACACTTCAAGACGCCATTTTGTGCAGTTTGTAGGATTTGCCTTTCTTTGTACAAATACCACATAAAGAAAATGCTTAGGCCAAATTCCAATGACATACAGACGGACATAGCTAAGTCGACTCAACTTTTGATGTGATGCAAGATTATATATACATTATGGGGTCTGAGATGATACCTTCTTAGCGTTACACACGGAGTCACAAATCGTCACCACTTGTGGTGGTGGAGGGTAGTTAGTACCCTCCTCCATAAGCAGTGTCTAAAACAGACATATCACGTGGGTACAGGTACCCCAAAAAGCAGTCTGCCTTTCAGCGGTCCGCAATGATAATTCACCAAACCACTCAGTACCTGCAAGGAAAGAAAATAGCGATTTCAAATTAACATAACCAAGACGCATTGATCAAGAGTATGGGTTTCAAGAAAGATGTTTCTAATCTCCCTAAAAATAGGACAGTTACATAACAAGTGAAAAACTGTCACCCTTTTAGTTCGTCACGACAACTGCGACAAAAACCATAATGTGCCATAACCATCCTCCTCGTGTGGGCACCCAAGACACAGTGTCCAGTTATAATAGACACCAGAAGTCCGAAAGCAAAGGTCAGTCACCCATCTTGCTGCACTACCTCGAATAGCTTATTCTCAAATCATCCATGCAGTCATCATCAAGTAATGCACCACGGCTAGCCGGGCCATCCGCAATATGGCAGAATTCTCTGCCTGTAAGATACTTCGTCCATCCATTAGTATAAATGATGCCCTAATATCAGAGTCCTCATGGAAGAACCCACCTGCAGATCCCATCGTTAGAAAGAGTTCCATACCCCATCTCAAAGCATGATTCCAAGATGTAGCTTTAAAAGTAGATGTGGGTTTAAAAGTTTCAATAAAAAAGTTTATTAAGAATTTTTCGATCTCACTCCTTAATTTATTATTAGTTTATAATATTCATTAAATTATAATAAATTAAAAATCAATATATTTTATTATCGGGTCATAAATTCAGATAATTTTTAGCACAAAATTGAAATAAAAATGTTGAGATCTTTATTGAGGTTTATTTCTCAAATAATAACTCTTATGCAAAAATGCGACAAAATATCAATTTAAGTCTCTGAAATTGATTGAAAAATAATAATTTAAAAATCGATTATTAATGTTTGTATTTTACAAATTGTCGGAAGTTTATGAATAAATTTTATAGTTAAACTTGATTTACATTTAAATATAACAAATTACCTGTTTGTATTTATAGTGTGACTCTATAGACTAAATTGCAGTCGAGTCTATTATTCGTTAACTTCAAGGTTACAGGTTTTATTCCTGAAAGTTAGACTTGATTTTCTTGTAAAATATACATTGTTCATGAATTTGCAGATATGACTTCACTGCACAGTGTGTAGAAAGTTTAAAAAACGTATATTTTTTGAAACAGTTTTATATACACTGGTGAATAATCCTATAAAAGCACATAACTTTCTTTTAGGAATTAGAAAAAAATAATATTTATTAAGAAAATATTTTCTAATTAAAAAACTATGATTTTATTAAAAAGTATCAGACCCGGCAAACTTCGTTTTGCCAACAAAAAAAAATTGGGCATTGCTGGCTCTCAGCGAACATTAGTGTTATATTATCGCACGATTTAAATATAATATTAGTAATTTCAATTTGTTTTGTATGAAGGGTACCTATCTCCCCGATCCTATCCGTCCGATATTTTTTCCAGTGATGGTATCACACATTAGCATAACTTCTGCAATGATATTTTCCTATAAACGCACTAAAGTTTATCAGTCTACTATAGAGTGCTAAATATAGCACTATTAATCATGATATTAATAATTACAATTTAGTGATCCTTTGTTATGGATTATTTCAAAACTATGATCTGGCATTGATTCTACTGATTTTTAAGAAGTTCGGAATCAATTTCCTTCCACATTTGCTCTATTTTGAGTTCTAGCTTTAGTTGGGTTTAAGTCCGCACTGGAAGCCGGCCAGACTTACCGCAGTATTATCTTGGAATATGCAATCCCTGCCCATTTTTCATTCATAAAAGAGAGCAGTTCGCTTTAAATTGTTGTTTTTCATTTTTGTTTGAACAAAATAAATTTTAGACTTGACAACTGCAGAAAACGCTGCCCAAACCATAACATTATCACCGCCGAAATTACATTTTGACAAACGAACATAGTTTGATCTCATATCGTTTTAATAACATGAGTGTGAGTCAGGACAGTCAAAATGTTGTAGTTGTCTCAGTGTCGGTTTATAACTTAGTCTTGCATGATTCCTTCTTGGCGTAGCAAACCTAATGACAAAGTAAACATACCCTCTTGTGAATTGGGTATATGATAATTTAATATTAACTATAAATATTTAAATCTTTATATTAAATTATCAGTCGATTTTGCTATGTCCGCACTTCTAAAATGTAGTTAATATAACGAAAATGGGTGTAGAATTGAAGAAAAGTAGGTTAACGATACCTTTATTCATCATAAAGAAAATTTTCGTTAATTTTTCGTAAATTCTTTAAATTGACGAAAAATTGTCAATATGACAATTTGAATACGTTAATAAACATGCGGTTAATTTGAATACACATTATTCAATTTGAATAATAAATTATTCAAAGTGACAAAAATAAATTCTTTATATTGATGAATGATGATGAATTTTCATCTAAATACCATATTTAAGTTGAATTTACGAAATTTTCGTTGAATTGAGGAGAGAGTTACGTTGATACATAAACTATTAAGGACCAAGGGAAGGAGTTCTCACCAAACAAAACAAATATATATTATATAATATGTTAAGAACTGTAACAGAGAGAATTTTCAAATATGGTGCCTATTTCCTTAAGGAACTATTTTACTGCACAAAACGTTAGACGAATAGCATCAGGGGAGAAGTAGCCTCCATACAAAATTAATATTGATTATCGAATATCTATAGATCTACTATAGAATTTGGTTTCAATTACATTTTTTAATAAACGTCGATTTTAATTTGTGAATTTTCTTTCGAGATCTAGGACTGAGGACAATTTTTGTGCAGCAAAGCGCACCGGGTTAAACTACTTTAATTAAATAGTGTAGAAAACGAAATAGACAACTAAAAAAGCGCAATTTCAATAGGTTGGTGGTGAGCCGATCGACTTGTATTTTTGATTAAAAGTTACTTTCATGCTTGTTGATCAGCTGTTCTTCCATTTGCATTCTCATGAATTCATGCAAAATATTCCGTTAATTTCAATCACATTAATTGAAATATTTTATAAGAGATTTTCCTCCTTTGTGTATAAATATATTCAGTTTACATTTTTTTGTCGGATTTCATTCAATATGACAAAGAAAATATTCAAAATTATTTGACGAAAAAAATAGTTAAATTAACAAAAATTTTATTCAAATAAACTTCATTTCACTAAATATCTGTCGATATAACATATTTCAATTTAACATATTTTACAAAAAAAATTGATTAAATTGTTTAGTATATTAGAAGAAAATTCTTTAATTTGAAGAACAATTTTGTTTATAGAATAAAAATTATTTATTTAACACTTTTTTCGTTAATATTATCTGTGATATTTTGTTCAGTGTATGATCGACCGGATTTTTCTTATCACAACAGAATGAACATTTGCCAAGACGTTTTAAGCGGATTAGGATTTCCGACATTTTCGTATGGAAAAAGTGAGACTATTTTAAATTCACTGAACAATTAAGAATGCTTCTTTCGGCAATGCCGAATCTATAACACCCTCCTTCACTTGTATATATGTATGAAGTTTCATACAAATACACACTTAGAACATACCTTATATACATACACAAATTTGTATGTGTGTACATATGACATATTTTTGACTATAACTTTTTTCTATCTATCGGATTTTGATGATTATTTAATCTGATCAATAGTTTTTGAAAAATTGATAACGTTTTTTGACTCAATTTCTAGATTATTTCATATATCGGTCTATAACTTCTTAGCTACTGGTCCAATTTTGTAGGTTTTAAATATAAAACTGCTAAATCGACTCTGATCTCGATTTGATAGAATATATATACTTAATGGTGTTTCAAATGATTAATTTCCGGCGATACGGAACGATAAAGTTAATATATATATGTTAATATATATATGTAACAACAAAAAATGTTAAAAGAGAACACATTTTCATAGAAGTGACAAAACCACAAATCTCTAATTGAAACTTTCTGAATTTATTAATTTGAAGTCATTACAGCGGTTAACAAAACTATTTTTCATTATGAGCTTTATCTTACAATTGTTTTATATTTGATTGCAGTTTTCATCTTATATCGATTCATAAACAGGTTTTAAATTCAGAAAAATAATATTTCTTAAGAATATAAAAATTCAATGTCTGTATTCATTAGAACTATAAAATTTCTCATCGCTTTAATGACCATTTGAAAATGATTTATTTTTCAGTGTAAAATGTTTGTATTAAATTAAGAAAGTTTTGACTAAATTCTTAGAAACATAAATTTAATATTATGAAAAGTTAAAAAATGCCAATCAAAGGAGTGAGGTCGAAAAGTATCTAACATTCATATATGCGAATAAAACCGAAATCACTAAACTTATAGTTTAAATTAATTTTTTATTTGATTGTAATAATTATTAAAATTTTAAAAGAAGTAAATGCTATAGTCGGTCAAGCCCAATTATTTATTTAATACCCTACACCACATTGTTGGTTTATAATGGCAGCTATTAAAAATTAATGATCGACTTTCATATAAAAATATTTTCTAATTTGTGCTTAAGAAAGCATTATATTATGGTAAGGACTTTTTCTGGGGATATCAGTACTAGAGGAAATTATGGACCGACCCTTGTAAAATTTCGACATCTTAATTTTAAAATTCTTATCACAATATCAATGTATATGCGAGATTTATGCCCTTCAAAGTTTTATTTTTAAGGGGGGTTGTTTGGGACCTATGTAAAATATTGGACCGATCCTTGTATAATTTGGCACATCGTTTTATAATATTAACAGACTTATGTGCGGCAAATTTCGTTAAAATCGCTTTATATTATTTATATGAAATAATGGACTCTCATCATAGTGCGATGAAACTTTGCGTCCTGTAATTTGTTCACGGACGGACGGAAATCGTTAAATTGTCTCAGAAAGTGCTTCTGAGTCGATCGGTATACTAAAAAGTGGTTGTAGCAGTATTATTCTGTGCATTACAAACTTTAGCACAAACGCATTATACCCCAAGCACCTATGGTGGTATAGGATATAAATGTATATTTATAGTTTCAATCACAAGCGACGCAAATTTAAATATTTTTCGGAAATCCTTTCATTAACATTTTTTTAATATCTTTATAGTCACTATAATCGAACAGAAGTTCATTAACATTTGAAATCAACCACACTTTTGGATACCTTTTTTGTCCTCTTCAATTATCTTTAAAGGTTTTGCGTCTCTGAGTATAAATATTTCATTATTGTTATGGTACTACTCAAGCGCTTGTTTCCTAGAATTCCAAGAATATTTTTTAGAAAACTTGACTTCTATTTCCGTGTTCTGTTTTGGCTCTATGATGCATCGTTCCTTTTTTAAACCTGAATTGAGCTTATCAGACTATACGTTTATTTAGAATTTTTTCATCTCACTCCTAATACCCTCTTCCCTAATGGACGGTAAAATATATTTGTAGTTATGTCTAATTGATTATTTTTTTTAATTTAATATAACAACTCAAATGTTCGACAAAAATGTTAACAATTATTTTGTTTAAATACATCGTCAGTTGTTTGTTAACTGTTTGTGGTTTTTTATCTTTACGTTCAGTTGTGTGTGGTAATAACACGAGTTATAATGCAATAATTGATATATGATGCTTTGTAAGAAGCACAACGCCCTCTAGATCTGTTTGTTTGGAACTTTTTCAATTAATGGAATGTGATAAGCACCTAAAACAAATAAACAATTAAACAAACATTTAAGGTGCAATTTAATTGAACTAAAGCTTTGAACGATAAACCTTCTCCCGCTTGTCTAAAGAGTTATTCAGCTTAGCCACGTATAAAAATAGAATATGGACTCGGAGAAAAATTCCGATTTTCAAATAATCTTTTATTAACTCTTCTTTAATAAAATAAAACTCTTTTTTTCGATTAAAATGTTAAACTTTTTTTCGATTTTGATCTGTGCAAAATCGGAAAAAATTATTTTATTCTTCTTTTAGCGAAGAATAAAAAAGAAAATTTTTATTTGTATATTTCAGTTGTTGTATATTTCAGATTTTGAATTTTGTTCTTCTGAACCGTAATTTTTAAGTGCAATAAATGTGACCTTATGTACCCATATTTGATCTATATAATTGATTAAAAAAATTAAACTCTTTTTACGGAATAATATTTATCAGATTCTTATCTATAAGTGTATGTGGATGTGAGAGAAACACGAGTCAAAAATGTACAATGATTTTTTTATTTCTTTTTAATGAATGAAAAAGTTTAGCTTTCGGGGATCCCATTTAAGTTTCTTTAACTTTTGCTTTATCATCAAAGAGTTAAGTTATTTGTCATTTTAAGTGCATGAGGAAATTTTGTAATTTGAAATATTGAAATCCGTAAATAATTAGTAGACATGAATATTTGAGGAGTGGGAATGAAAAGTTCTTAGCACACATTTTTTCTTAAAACTTTGAACCCAAGTTTTATTTGAAATTTTTGATCAGGATTTTTTTTAAACACGTCAGGTGTTCTGTTCAATGTAAAACTAATGAACTTATTGTTGATCTGATTTAAATGAGTGACCAGAAAACGTGAGTACTAAAATTATTAAGTATATTCAACAAATCCCAACTTGATCTTATTAAAATTGACATCGCATTCATAGGTGTATCATAGAACTGCGAATTGTCAGACTATTCGAATTATTTGGTAAGAAAAGTTAAAGCATACAAGGTTTAAAAGGTTCCTGACAAGGATGTTGCTAAAAGATTAAGGTCCAAAAACAGAGCACGGAAATTACAGTCAAGAATAATGAATGGTTGAAACGTATATTCTGGCAGATTCTTGGTATCTTCTTGTTCAACAATTTTATGTTGTTTTGGTTCCAAAAGTTCTTGGAATAGCAATCAATATGCAGTTGCGGCCAATTATTTGTTAAAGCGGGCACTATAAATACCGAAATTAACTCATAAGACTTCATAATGTGTCCACATATTTTTGGCCTGACTTAGCATAATGTGACTATGGTAAATAAGCCTGTGAATGGTACAAGAACAATAATGCAGTATTTGTACCATGAGAGGGAAATACTCCAAACTGTGTGGAACTAAAAAGTGTGAAGGATTTTTAATATAGATGGACTACCTATCCGAGCAAAGTGAGAGTATAAAAACGTTATTGGAAGGGTTTTCAAAAAATGTTCAAAATTTCGCTACTAGTGATTTAAACTATAAAAATATTTTTTTTGTAAATTGTAATAATAATTTCCATCAAATAAGTAAATAAAACTTTAAGTTAAGTGGTTTCAATTTTAAGACTTTTTCGATCACACTCCTTAGGAATACATTAAGGCTTACAAAACTGTTTTCATAACATAATTTTTGTTAGTCAAATCTTTAAATCGTTTCGTTTAAATCAAAATTTTAATGAAAAATGGATCAAATGCGAAAATTTCTGAAATGGATCCTATGTAAAATGTAAATTTGATCCATAAGATATTGACTTCATCCTTTTTTCATTGATTTAGCATTTTGTTTTGTTATTGAATAGAAAATTGAATAAGAATGTTTGATGACCTTTCGGATGTAAGTATATTAAAAATTGACTTTGGGATCCATACTTTTAAATCCACACTGTTGGCTGTTAATTCTCAAATTTCAAATTAATATAACTTACCAATCATAAATTACAGATTCAATAGAAAATTGTTTCTGTCCTACTGTGCAATGGGAAATTGCTTGTTGTGTTCTCATTGCATTTGACAACAATCTTTTTCGATTAATGTTTCCAATTCCTAATCTTCTGCCTGTTATACTCTTCTATATCGATAGAACTTTTAAAAAAGTGCAACAATCTTATGAAGTATGTTTCAATATAACAAAATTTCATTTTGCGTTTTTAATAATTAATAATTAAATATTTAATCGATTGTCTTATTAACCGATATAAAATTGTTCAAAAAAAAATTAATTGTTTTTTGTTTAATTTCTTTTTAACGTCTTTTAAGAATTTTTTATTTAATTTTTCTGCTCTTTTTCAATAAACAATTTTTCTTATTTATTTTAAAAAATTGTAAATACATTTGTTGACTAAAGAACGACTTTATAAATAAATAAATAATTAAAACATTTGTATACCCTACATCGTCACAAGTTGTGCAGAGGGTATATTAAGTTTGGCATTCCATATTTTAAATTAAAATCTGAGTCGATTTACCTATGTTCGTCTGTCTGTCCGTCCGTCACATCCACAAAAATTGTCAGATCTCAATGAAATTTTTCCTAAGTATTTTTTATATTGCTAAGTATTTGTTGTTTCCTATTTCAAACCAGCAAAATCGATTCATTATATTAAAAGATATAGACCGATACTTGATTCATCCTCTAAGTTCAATCAAAAATTTTCCTTAAAATTGTCAATTATAAACAAAGACATTTGAAGTTATCAAAATCGGTTTAGTAGAAAAAAATTTTTAGAAAAAAATATTACAAATAATTATGGTGGAGGGTATCGAAGAATCGGCATAGCCGAATATAACATTCTTACTAGTTTTAATCTCTTACTGACTTTTAAATGAGTTCAGAAAATGTACATTTTTATACCCTCCACCATAAGTGGGTAATTTAACTTTGTCATGCCGTGTGTAACGCTAAGAATTAGAAAGCAGGAATCATCTTAGACCTCATAATGTATATAATCTTGAATCAAAATCTGAGTCAATTTAGCTATGTCCTTCTGTCTGTCTGTCTGTCTGTCTGTCTGTCTGTCTGTCTAAGTATTTGTTATAGTCCTGAGTAGTTTTTTTGTTTCAAAGCAGTAAAATCGATTCAGTATGTTAGGAGATATAGACCGATATCTGAGACAACACCTAAAGCGAAAAACTTTTGTAAAATTATAAATTATATACCTTATTAATATTCCAAAAATTATCAAAATCGTTTCAATAGCAGTAAAGTTATATTCTTGTTTTATATAAGAAATACTTATATATATGTGAGTTTATATGTACGAAACATAATGTAATTATTTCTTAAGCTTTTGTGTTTAAGGGTATTTAAGATTCGGCATAGCCAAGTACAGCATTCTAACTTGTTTAAAATGTTAATTATTCTACATATTTCATAAACAATTTGTAGCAAATTCATTATAACGGAACTCGAAATAAAATTGTTAAAAAAATGTTCTTAACAAACATTAAAAAATAACAACAAAAATTAGGTTCATTCAACATTAAGCTTAATTGTTAAAACTATATTTAAATTGTTAAACAAAATTAAAAAATAGTAATTTTATTTTCTTATTTTGTTAATTATTAATAACAATAACAACAAAAATATTCAAATTAGTTGTTTAAAATATAAAAAAATGTTAAATAATTTAGTCAATATTTATTACAAAATGAAATTAATAAAATAAAACGTCAGTATTTCAATCAACTGCTATGAAAGTCGATTTTTGTTTGTTTATTTGATCGATGAGTTTAATGATCGATATTACAACAAAATATTTACATTCATGAATTTTTTTAAAAATCTATTTCAAAATTCGCTTTAAAATCTTTGTTAGCATCAAAAGAGTGTTGCAATAAAATGTGTTTTTTTTTCAAACCACAAAATTTATTGGTCAAATTTGGAAACTTTTCCGTAATTTTGTAATTTACTTTTTTATTATATTTGATATATTTATTACAATTATATCATGGTAAAATCCCCCTCTTACAGGAATTAATGCGGTGATCAGCTTAGGATTTTTTTAAGTTAAATTTACATAAAAATACCATTAATTACAATACCTGTTCTAGTGCAGCAATGTATGGGCAAAAAATGTAAACGCCAAAAAACTAGAACTTAATACAGTTTTGCCTCTTAATGTGTTTGGGAAGTAATATTTAATTTTATTATCTGATCTTGGTATTTTTGAAAATATATATGTTATTCATTTAAATGATCATGAAGATCAAAATTAGGCAATTTTTTTTAAAACTCAAACAAATCGAATTTAATTCTGCATAATTATAGGACAATTTACTAAAGCTTTTATACCATTAAAGAAATTGTTTATCATAGTGACATTATGTCAAGTCATGCCAAAAATATGAAGTCTTATGAAAGGAATCATTCTTTTTTGTGTACATTTCAGTCCATTTAAACAAATGATTAGCTTCCTTTGCCGCAACTGCATATTGCTTAACATACCCAGACCTATAACAAAAAAAGGTGTATAATTGAAGAAAAGTAGGTAGACTTTCAGCTCGAGACCTTTATACAGCATAACAAAAATTTTCGTTAATTTTTCGAAAATTCTTCAAATTGACGAAAATTTTTCAATATGACTATTTGAATTCGTTAATCGAAATGCGGTTAATTTGAATAAATACTATTCAATTTGAATAAAACATTATTTAAATTGATGAATATTATTCAATTTTAATAACATATTAAAGTTGTTTAATGTACGAAATTTTAGTTGAAAAAATTACGTTAAATTGTTGTAATAAATTAATATATAAAATATTAGGGGACAAGGGAAGGAGTACTTCCCAAACAAAGCAAATATTAATTATATCTAAGGAACTGTAACAGCGAAAATTTTCAAATTTCTTCCCAATTGTTTCCTCAAGGAACTGTTTAACTGGACAAAATGTAAGGCGGATAGGATCAGAGAAGAATTAGTCCACATACAAAGCAAATATTGATTATTGAACATCTAAAAATCGACTACAGCGGGAACTTAGTCACAATTACTTATTTTTATACAAGTCGATTTCGAGATATAGGACTGAGGAGAATTTTTGCACTGCAAAGCGTACTGGGTAAAAGCTAGTTTTAGATTATAATAAAATAGTGTAAAAAACGTAATAGACAACTAAAAATAGCGCAATGTCAATAGGACGGTGGTTATTTTCTTTAGAATAAAAATCTGTTTATTTAACATACTTTTTTCGTTAAGGTTCTATGAAAATTTGTCGTTAATATTACCTGAAACATTTGGTTCTGTGTTTATATCTGAGTTTTCAATAAGTTTCGTCATTGGCCCTAAAATTATATGTTTTAAATTTTATTGCGAATTGTTGAGTGTTCACAACGTTAACATGGACCGCTTGTCCATGGAAGGACAGTAGGATTGTGTAAGTGAATCTGAGTGAAACGGTTTTCTTTAAGGTGGGCGTAACACTTTTTCTGTATGTTTTATGTATGAAAGCATCAGCAGAAACACATAGTTCTACAACTAACTATGGTAGTGTCTACACCGTCTACTTTATGCTAAAATCGATTCTTAGAATTCGATTCATTGAAAAGTTTAATTTTTGAGAATTCTACATTTTTCTGAAGTGAAAAGATAAATAAATAAAATAATTTTGTTTCGATTAATATATTTTTTATTGGACTTTAAATGGTTAATAGAAATATCGAGAACCGATCATTGGCATTTTTCCATTCCTTTTTTCTGCCAAAAATGCCCACAGGGGTAAAGGTCTTCTATTAAACTGTTTTGAAGGACAAACAAATTAAATGAAACTTTATTTAAAACATTGTCCTTCATCAGCCATAATTTTGTTCAATTTTTGATCAATTTTTGATAGCTTTAAAGAATTTTTCCATTTATAAATATTTATGAAATAATCCAATTTCTTATTCCCTGTTCTGAAGTGAATAATATTATAAGTGTGTTCTGTATCGATCAAAACAAAAAATATCTAGAGTTATTATTTGCAACAAGATAGTTCTATCTAAAGGATTAAATTATCTTCAGTACAGCTCAACTCGAATCGTTTAACTTCTTTTCAAGAGTTCATAATACAAAATATTCTTCTGATTCCAGTAAGCTGGTTGGCCGTGTTTTACATATGACTTTTTGCACTGGGAGTGTTCGTGAAAATTTAAAAGCTTTTTTAGCATTTAGACATTTCAACGTCTACCAATCAGCTGAAATGTATATGGAACCCAATTTTTTTACATTTCTAAAATTCCTTCTTTTTCAAACTTTTTCGTCTGACTAAGACTGTTATTGTCATTAGTGCACGCTTCTCAGTCAATATTGAATATTTCACTTGGACTATCTTAAGGTGTTTTTTAATTAATTTGGAAGAGCACAAATTCTCAATGGATCCCGGGTAAGGGGAGTGGACCCCCCATTATAGATAATATTCATAATTCTCTATAAAAAATAAGTTTATTGTATATTTTAGACCAAAGAAAAACGTTGACACATTTTTAGACGTGATTTAAGCTTCACCGAACTTAGTTTGGGTCTAAAATATTTAAAAATTTAACAGATGTAAGAATAGTGTATCTATAGGAATCCGATAAAAAGTTACATTATTTTAAAATCCATTTGTTTTTTGGTTTTAAAATTCACAATTTCTTTCTGAACTTTAAAATTATTGTTTCGATTGGACTTAAAATGGCGACACCATACATAGAGAAATATGTAGAAAACTAATATACATAATATATAAGTTTATAGAATTTTAAAAACTATTTTGCCCATACATTTTAATATAAATATTTAAAAGTCAAGTGCTATAATATATTTATCGTGCTACCTACAATATTTACTATTTTTTGTCTATATAATTATTATATTTATAGTTAACAATTAGTTATTTACAGTAAGTAATTACAGTGTGTACAATATAAAAGTTGACTCTCAACTTGAGCCAGTCAATGAGTGACTAATAAAATGTCATGTTTTTTGAAAAAAGCCGGTTTTAATATTCAACAAGTTACTAAAATTGATACAATAAGTTCAACAAATCCACAATGTAATAAATGGGAAATAACTATTTAAAGAAAAAGTACCAATTTGTTTTATATTTGGGAAATGTAAATTTATATTTGACAGAATACATTTGTAGTTCCCATGATAAATGTTAAATAATGTTTATTATGACTTAAAGTGCGAATGGTTCAGAATATTAATATAAAATCCTTAATGGGATTTTTAGTATCTTATTTTATAAAATTGAAAGTATGCAAGAAAGAAATTCAACAAAATTTGATGATAAACGATATTTACCAAATGTTTATCGGATGAATATACTTGAAATTCAAATGCATACAGAATGACCAAATTTCGAATTTTCGCTTTTTTTACACCCTCTATAAGCACCATAAGTTTGTCATTTCGTTTAAAAATCCAGAAGACCCCATAGGGCACATACAGTGTTGTTCGAAACCTAAGCAACTTTTAATTGTCTTATATCAATATATATAAAGTAGGATGTGTGTTTGTATGAATGTATGTAAGTAAATATGTATGTGTGTATGTATGTATGTATGTATGTATGTATGTATGTATGTATGTATGTATGTCGAATATCTAAAGAACTATAAGAGCAAGAGTTCTCAAATTTGAACCCAACAATATCTCAAGGAACAATTTTACTTGATGTAGAACTGATAAGACCAGGGCAAGGAATACAAAACAAATATTGGTTATCGAATATCTAAAGAATTATAACTACTTTCTCAAAGAAATCTTCTACTGGACGTTGAACAGGTGAGACCAGGGGAAAGGGTTACCTCCCGTACTACTACTTTCTCAAGGAACTGTTCTATCGGACAAAACGTTGAAGATATAGGACCAAGGGGAGAGGTACCCCATACAAGGCAAATTTAAATTACTTATAAACTATTTAAATCGTATGATAATACAACGTTAATGTTTGCTTATTGGTCAACAACGACCTATTTTTTTTTTGGCAAAACGAATTTTGTCGGGTCTGCTAGTTCTTCTTTTTAAAAAAGTTAATGAAAACTATTTCTCTTATTTACTTTTTTTAATACTTTTAACAGCCAAAAATTATAAAAAAAAGTTATTCCTCTTTTCTTGGTACTTATAATCCAATAACAACAATACAAACATAAATAACAGATATTCGCAACTTAAGCAACTTTGTGAATATTTTGTATGATTTCTTTAGAAACGGATTATGTCCACTTTTTGAGCATAAATTGTATAAGATTCGTTGGAATAGTGTAGGCATTGCTTCAGCCTATGCTTTTTGGCAGTTTATTAGCTCCAGATTATTTCTGAAGCGTTGTACCCCTTTAAAATGCTATAGTGGTTCTCTATGGGAGCCAAATCCATGGACTGCGGTTGCAAATCCAAGAAATGGATTCCATTGGTTGATGACTACGGGCCATTCAGTTGCTGAAATTCCCAACAAAGAGGTATTTCTCACTTAACATATCGTTACATTTGGATCAATTTCTATTAAAGGGCCAACTATAGTGTCCCAAAAGCAGATTAAAACCAAAACACTGTCACTCTTTTGTTTTGCAGACCTCCGATATTTTCGCCAGGTGTTTACATATGTAGTTCTACATCAAGTGTAATCAAAAGATGAAAGCATTACAATTTGGGAATTTAACAATAAATAACGATTTTTTTTCTAAATTAACCAAAATAGTGCTTTTGGGAAGATCTTTTCCCCAAACTTATCCATATTTATTTTACGGACATGTACGTTCAGATTTCTTTGGAGTTGGACCTGTTTTAATTTTAACGTATGGTGGATAGTAGATTAGGTCTCTTTATAGAAATTCAAACACATCTGGAAAGTTTTAATTTTTGGGAATCTTCGGCTCCCTATATGTTACAATATGTTGAGTGAGAAATAACAGGACATGACCTGAATCATTCATCAAAGGTTGGTCAAAGAACATCTTTTCATTTATAAAAATATTCTATTGAAACTTATCATTAGAAATAAATAAATTCGAAATGTGAAAAGTTGCTTAAAAAATAAACTTAACGCTTGAAAGGCTTCACACTAACTACCTGATTAGTTGTCTTCCTACAGTTGCATCTATTTTCGAAAACGTCCAATCTTAAAGCTAAATTGATATATACGATTTAAAATTTATAGAATTATTATCAAAAAAACGTTATTAACCACTTTGCGGAGATTAAAACATCGTTGTGTTTGGCTATTTGGACAATAATCGGACTATTGGTATAAAAGTAGCGTGCAAGTGCTGTATCAGTAGACTGTTATTGATCGTTATAGTTCAAAAATAATTATGACGAAATGAAATTACTTAGTTTTATTGAACCTTTCAAATATCATTAGAGTATTATTAATATTTAATACAATTTTATAGTTTGAAAACCCTCCCACCACAACAAAATAATATATTACTTTTAATCTAACTAATTTTAATAAAATTAATTAATTTATTCCTTAGTTGATGACATGTTACTTAAGGGGAAAAACATTTAATCGGAAATTATAGATAAATTTACATTTAAATAGAAAATCTTAAATCTGTATTTTTAGATAATAAAAATTTGATGAGTCAAAAGTTCTAAATACTTTAAGATTTTTTTAATATAAAAAATAATCTTAATGCAAATTAATTGTTTTTGTAAAATTTTCCACTACTAATTTATGACATCCTAAACCACTGTAATTAGTGGGCAGAATATATAACCTTTGGTATTCCATGATAAAGGAATCATTCAAGAGATCTTAAATTTATAACAAAATCTTGAAATTAAAAGTTTTATTTGAAAACTGTAACAAAATTTACTGTTAAAATCGCTGTTCGAAATCTAAGCATATTTTACAAGTTTTATTTGTCACAAAAAGTCATCAAAAAATCAAATCTATAGGAAGATTATTGTTTCATTATAACAAAACCTGTTTATCGGTCACTGAAGTTATTACAGACAGAACTCCTTTATTTTTGAGGACATTTTGACAATTCAGAAAATAACTTCGATGTGTGTTACGACACGACAATGGTGCGAGAAATTCATCGAAGTTGCTTAAACATTGAATCTCATGGAAAACATCTCAGACATTTTAAAAGGATAATTTGACACGATGCTTTAAAAATCCTCACGAAATGGGGTTTTAAGCAAACAAAAATATTTTAATTTAAATGGGCGCAAATAAATTATCCAACAAATTACAAAAGGATCGGTCTCCAAGGCAAAGACCCTAGTTACAGACAGGTAGTCAATTTCCGTTGAAAATCTACCACCTTTTTGTAGTCTTCAATTCACTTTTTAACTAGAAAACAATATCTCTCCAATGGACTGGATTGATCCTTAGCAGGATCTAAGGATTTCCCTTTCTTTGTACAAATACTACATTATTATTCTTATACCACTCAAGAGCTTATTTTCTATAGTGGAAGAATGCCAAGTCAGTCCAAAAATAAGTGGATATATTATGAAGTTTGATAAATGGAAGAAGCATTTTTTGTAAAAATTCCTTGCTTTCCATACCAAAAATTTTGACTGGTGGTTTGACCTCTAGATTTTGTCTTTATGTTTTTAAACCTGCATTTGCTACCACCAAATAGTCCCTGCACTAAGCTTACCGGGCTGGTTTTCTAACGGATGTGTTGGGAACTCTTTTTTTGTTTTTAGTTTAAGAGACATCATGAGGACTTTTACTTTTACCTAAACCAGGTTTTCTTTTAAATGGATAAGTTCTCCCGGTACTGTTTAATAACATTGGAAACAGTTTGACAATAGACCTTTGAATGCTTGGCCAACTTTTTGTAGTACCAATTAGTACACACTTCTGGTCGCTCATTTCAATCAGATTAACAATATATTCGTTTAATTGCTATTAAACTGACCTGTTTTAAAAAGATAACTTGATCGGAAGAAAATATCAAATAATATTTTGGTTCAAAGTTTTAATGAAAAACGTTTGTTAAGAATTTTTCGATCAGATACAGAATTATTTATAATAAATTGTTTTGGAACCACTGTGTGGCGTGCTTTTGTTTCATCACTAAATGTCATGCAATTATTTTATTAAAATTATCTAGATCTCAATTTAATGCTTTTTACACATTTCATTTTTAAAAATATTTTGTTTAAGATCAGTTAAATATTTATATAATAACATTCCGATGAAATGTAATCAGTTTCTTATTTTAATTTTTATTACTTTCTGTGCTAATTTTAAACTATTCACATAATTAAATTATAAAAAAGGCGAATTATTAAATATTTAGTGTGACAAATTCGTTAAAATATTTATCATTTTTATTTACATCAAAAATATTTAAAAGCTTAAGTCAGACTAAACAAATATTTATTTCGATTTGTATCTTTTAGAATAAAACAAGTAAGAATGATTTATTCGGTCATGCCGAATTTTCAATACCCTCCATCACAAATTCGAGTGTAGTAAATACGTTATGTTTTGTACATACACACTCAAACATTCATATATATATATATATATATATATATATATATATATATATATATATATATATATATATATATATATATATATATATATATATATATATATATATATATATATATATATATATATATATATATATATATATATATATATATATATATGTTATGAACTATAACAGCGAGAGTACTCAACGACTTCCTCAAAAAACTGGACAAAACGTAGGACAGTTAGGTCCACGTGAGGAGTATCCACTTCACAAAGGAACTATTGATTTTCGAATATCTAAAGAACTATAACAGCATGAGTTTGGTCCCAACTACCTCCTTAAGGAAAAGTTTTACTTGGCAAAAAGTTGGACGGATAAGGCCAGGGGGAGGGGTATCTCCCATAAAACACAAATACTTATAATCGAATATTTAAAGAGCTGTAACTCTTAAAATTTTGCAGAAATGATGCTACTGTGAGACATCATCACTGGAAAAAATATAGAGCTGATAGGATCTGTGGGAATAGATACCCCATATATAAAGCAAATTTAAATTATTAATAATCTATTTAAATTGTATGTACCCTAAGCAAACATCAGTGTTATACACTGATGTTTGCTTAGGGTCAGTAACGCCCTGAAAAACTACAAACCAAGTTTGCGGATCTGAGTCATAAAATTTGTCATATTTTTGCTATAACTTTTTTTGAACCGATTCTAATTTATCGACTTATAATTGACAATTTTGTACTTCGCTTGAACTTAAAGTTTGCCTCAGATATCGGTTTATATATTTTAACCTACAAAACCGGTTTTGCTGGTTTTTAAAAGGAATTACCAAGGCCATATTTTATTGAGCTCTATCAATTTTTCTGAATGTGAGAGTGCCAACAACAAACAGACAAAAGTACAGGCGGTCATAATTAATGGGGACTAAGATGATTCCGTCTTAGCGTTATACACGGAATGACAAAGTTAATAAATCCTCTTCACCACTTGTGGTGAGGGAGAGTATACATATTTTCGTTGTTAGATAATGGAAATCCTCATGGTTACTTATATAATAATTTTCATCATCAAAGGGAACATTTATTACTACAAGTTTCACATGTCTGAGCACGTGTTTATTTATAAAATTAATATTTGTTTTTTGTATCTGCATTAATGGCAGTTTAAATAATTGATGAATAATTCTTAATTCTTTTAATTTATGTAAATATGTACGTAAGTGTATTTTCCAGTTTTAACTTAGTTTATAGCGTTAATAGACTGAAGATATAAAATTCAATATAAAAAAATTCGGCTATGCCGAATCTTCAATACCCTCCACCACAAATGTGTGTGAAGTAAATATATTAATGCGAATATATTTTGTACATACACACTCACACATACACATCCAGACGTATACAATATATAAAAAATGTTTCTTAAATATAACACGGAACACTTAAATGGGTCATAAAAATTCGTATATTTTTGTCTATAACTTTTTTTTCTACTGAACCGATTTTGATCATTTTTGGAATAGTAATAAAGTACATATCATTCTAATTTGTCGATTTATAATTTACTATTTTACGAAAGCTTTTGCTTAAACTTAGAGGTTGTCTCAAATATCTGTCTATATCTTTCAATAAAAAAACTATTAGAATTATTCAGGCAAAATTTCATTGATACAGACAGACGGACAGACAAACAGATGGACATACCTAAATCCACTTAAATTTTGATTTGATTCAAAAATATATATGCATATATGATCTTATTATTTTTGACAGTATGTAGCGACATCGTAATCGAACTTAATGATTACTTAACAGAGTATGGAAAAACTCTGGAAATACTTTATTTTTTCATGATCTTCTGATGATCCACTAACGCAAGTGCTTAAGGAGGTTATATTAAGTTTGTTATTCCCACACAAAGTATATATATTATTGCATCATTTCATAATATGGATCAATTTACGTATGTCCGACTATCTGTCTGTTGAAGACATTTCCAAAAGCGTAATAATTATAAGATTTCAATAAAATTTGCCCAATTAGTGCGTCATTTAAAGGTATCAACTTTTGAACCTTTAATAGAAACCCTTTCTGTCACTTTGTTCGAAATGGTAGACCATAACTTTCCACTGTTCTTAACTTTGGTGGATTTATGTTTTTTGTGTTTTGTAGATTTGCCTCCCTTGGTAAAAATTCCACATTATTATCAGGCCAGTGTGGGAAGTGGGTCTACATGGAATCTACGGTCATTTGTGGAAGTTAGATGAAATATTAAATCAAACATGTTTAATCTTCGCAGGCTTCGTCTTTAGCCCAAACAAAAAATATGTACAAAATTTTAACAAGATATCTAAGATTACAATATCTAGAGTGTTCACAGTGTTTCCATGGAAACACATCGAACGGTCATCGTTTATTGACTGAGAAAGCGATTCCGAAATAGTGGTTTCAGTTAATAGTGGGTGTCGTTATTTTTTCAAATAATTATAAGGACTATTTTTTAAACAATTGGAATACACTTCTGGAAATGGGGTAAAATCAATAAATTCAAAATTTGAATTTTTTGGATTATTGTCTTAGAGTCCACATTTATTGCACATTCCGAAAATTCCATTCCTTCAGATGATTAAGAATACATTAGAATGTTTAAAATAAAATACATCACCAGAATCTATTTCTGGATTTTATTAGTTTAAAGCTCAATTCCTCATAAAGACCTTATAATGAAATCACAGTGAAATATGGTCTCATATTTTTTAAATTCATTATAATGATGCTACCGCGCCAAGATTTTTCATTAAGAAAACTTTACCAAATTTCAATAAAATTTTTCATATTTTGCTAAAGCTCCTTCATATCAATCTTTCCCGGAAAACGGGTTTGAGCTTAAATAAATAAATAAATAAATAAATAAATAAATAAATTAGAACAAATTATATTACAATTCGACACGATTAATTTTCTAGCTCTCCTGAATATACGTTATTAATTTGATTTAAACCGTTTAATTTTAAAATCGTTTTCTCCTGAGGGGAATTATATAGAAAGTATATCATATTATTTGACCTGTGCTGGACCTATAATTATGTTTGGATTATTATGTGTATAACAATATAAAATTTCAAAAAATTATCTTCAAAATTGAGACACTGATTTTGCGATGTTTCAACATTTTTCTTATTTTATTCTATAACCTTTTTTTCTTCTGAAACGATTTCGATTATCTTTATTACGATGATAAAGTACATACAGCAGTATTTCAAATCCAATTACATTTCATTGTTTGTCTTTAATATTAGACTAAAACTTTTTTGCAACTAAACCGATATTGCCGATTTTAAATAGCAAACTGAAGAGGACTATAATAAATATTCACGCCAAATTTCGGTTCAAAATTATAGAAAACTAGCAAACCCGGCAAAATTCGTTTTACCATAACAAATTTCTTAAGAGTGCCATTGGCCCCAAGAAAACATCAGTGTTGAATTATCGTACGATTTAATAGATTAATAGTAATTTAAATTTGGGAATACCTCCCCCTGATCCTATGAGCCTTATATTTTTTAGTGCTGGTCTCTCACAGTAGCATTATTGCTCCAAAATTTTAAGAATTCCGCTGTAATAGCCTTTTAGATATTTGATAATCAAAATTTGCTTTGAATGGGGGATACCCTTATCGTCCAAACATTTTGTCAAATAAAACCGTGTCTTAAGTGGGTAGTGGGGAGAAAATTTGAGAACTCTCGTTGTTCTTTAGTTCTTTAGATATTCGAAAATCAATATTACCTTTATGAAGGGGACACACCTCCGCCTGGCCTTATCCGTCCAACTTTTTGTCAAGTAAAGCTGTTCCTTAAGGAGTTAGTTGCGACCAAAATTAAGAACTCACGCTGTTATAGTTCTTCTGATATTCGGTAATCCTTCTCCTGGTCCTATGGGAATTTTTTATATCCTATGTCACTTTCGGTTATATATTGTTACTTTCGGGATATCGACCACAATATATTTTTGTTTGATAAAATGTTGATTTGTAAATAACTCAGACTGCCTGAAGATTTTGCGTAATTTATAAAGCTGAAAATTCGAATACAAGTTATCTCAAGTACTATTAGGTTTAAATAGCACACGTAAGCATGATGTACGGTCGAAATTGTTCTTTAGATTAATGTCAGGACCAAAAAAGAGTCAAGTCAATATCTTTCTAATCTGATGAAAATCCAAACGATCAAAAGTTTTTTGATCAAAGAAGATTACAGTCAAATTAAGTGTTTTCTTGGATATCGATCTATAACACTTTTGTCACTTTTGCTATAATAACTTTATTGATCCGAAAATATATTCCAAATTTGTTCGTATTATTTTCAGCATAAAGAATAATAAAAAAATTGTATTTTCTCCAGCTCTCCAACAAAGATGACAAAAAGCCCGATGAAAAAGTTAATAACGATGGTGGTGAAGGAGGTGAAAAAGAAAGACCCAATTGGGGTAATGGTTTAGAGTTTCTTATGTCTTGTATATCAATGTCTGTGGGCTTAGGAAATGTATGGCGTTTTCCTTTTACGGCCTTTGAAAATGGTGGTGGAGCTTTTCTAATACCCTATTTGGTAGTGCTGTTTTTTATAGGTATGAATATTTAAGAAATAATCCAAATAATATAATTCAGAAACTTAATTTGAAACCTTTTACCATTAATTTGAAGGTAAACCCATGTATTATTTGGAAATGATATTGGGACAATTTTCCAGTAAAGGTTCAGTTAAAGTATGGTCAATATGTCCATCGTTTTTAGGTGAGAAGTCATTTTAACACACCTTTAGAAGCAGATTAAGAAATTTATTTCTTTTAGGTGTTGGATATGGCCAGGCATTTGGTACAATATGTGTTATAACATATTATTCTTCACTCATAGCTCTTACTCTATATTACATGATAGTATCGTGTCAAAAAGTATTACCTTGGACTTATTGTCGGGAGGAATGGGGTGAGAATTGTTTGGATTCATTACCAAAATCTGATGCGATACATCATCATAATACAACACATCGATTAACTAGCAGTTCGGAATTATATTTTACGTAAGTTTTTCTTTCAATAATTTCTGAAAGAATTTTTTAGACCACATTCTCCATTTATAGGGAAATTGTTGCTAAAGAGAAATTACAAATAACTGATGGTTTGGGTGCACCCGATTTATATTTAACTCTTACCTTATTTGCCTCTTGGGTGGTAATATTTTTCGTCATACGTCAAGGTGTAAAAAGTTCTGGAAAAGCAGCTTATTTCTTGGCTATATTTCCTTATTTAGTGTTAATTGCTCTATTAATACGTAGTGTTACATTAGAGGGGGCTGCTGATGGTATAATATTCTTTTTGAATCCTCAATGGAGTGAACTATTAAATTTAAAGGTGAATTTTTAATTTTTAATTAATTTAGTTGATTTGATTTCGTTTAAAATGTCTGATTATTTTCAGGTTTGGAAAGAAGCTGTGGTACAATGTTTCTTTTCGTTGGCAGTAGGAGTGGGACCAATTATAATGTTTTCATCTTATAATCGTTTTGATCATACAATTTATAGGTAAATATTTTAAACTGTTTTGTATAAGGAGTGAGACTAAAATGGAAAATTATTATGATTCCATTTTCACTTAATAGTATCATTTGCACATTAATTGGACAGGGTTCGTTTAGAAAAATAAACTCAAGCGATATTTAATGGGTCAATAGAAGTATTCTTTAAAACGATTCTACCACACAAGGACAGCAGGAAAGCTATACGACTACCTTATTTCTCGGAGCATTTGTTGCAAAAGTTAAAGTCAATGTTTAATGTGGGCGACTTGATTTCATGAAAATAAATCTGTAACTTTTGATTGGTTGGTTGGATTTATATGAAATATGACGCCCTATAGCAGAGATGTGTAACCTTATAACTTTGAAAATGACTTATATATATTCTTGCATTAAACCAAAATCTGAGTGAACTCTATTTTCAGATGATTGAACATGTTTTAAGGGCTTTAATTTTATTCAATTAAAAAATCCAGATTTCGATTTTATAGTTTCAAGAAATGAAACAAGATTGGTGAATATTTTCGAATTATATAAAAGCTTGGGATTATACGAAAACCTGAAGAAAATATAGACAAATTTTGTAAAATTGCATACATCGATTTCTTCTAATATTTGTTTTTATTTATTCAAATATAATTACAACATCCATGATAAATAATCGACTGAATCTCGTATAATTTGGCATATCGTTTTAGAATATCATACGACTTATTTGTACCAAATTTTATTTAAAACTAAAATGTTTAAAGACTTTTGAACTGAAACCCCAATTCCATGGGGAATATTTGTATGGGAACTAGGTTAAATAATTGACCCATCATCACCAATTTCAATAGATATCCGTGGGTCTATATGATATAAATAAAAAAAATTATTTAAAAAATATTTAATGTCCGAGATTAAATTAACAAAATAATTACAACAAAATACAACAACAATAAATACAACCAACTGATCCAAAGTTGAAGATTTATTTTCCAACAAATTGCAATGTAGAATTGATTTATTGACTCGGTTTTAAATACATTACGGGTTCTTATTTACTGTTTTTTTTCCAATATGAAAAACGTTATTTCATAACCGCTCAATATACTTTCCGATCAACATTATTCATTACGTTAGAAAGATTTGATGAAGTATGAAATAATTACAGAAGGGAGGACTGACGATGCATCAATAGGTCGCTCAAAACGCCTCAAGGTTTTCGATTCTTTTTTCTACTATCGCTAAGATTCATGCATAATCATTGCATAAACATTTACGATAATGATACAGAAGAGTCGAAAACCTTGAGGGGTGTAATATTTTAAATTGTGATCGTTAAGATCGTATCCGAAAAATTGGGCACCCAGAAATGTTTCTGAAAATAATGAAGATTTTAGTTGAAGAACGACAAATTTAAAAGAAAAACGTCAGTGAAACGATAAAGATACAGAAGAGTCGAAAACCTTGAGGGGTGTAATATTTTAAATTGTGATCGTTAAGATCGTATCCGAAAAATTGGGCACCCAGAAATGTTTCTGAAAATAATGCAGATTTTAGTTGAAGTACGACAAATTTAAAAGAAAAACGTCAGTGAAGCAACTATTAAGTCTCTAAAGGAAGGGTGACCAACAAAGCTCTACAAGTATCCAATTTTTATCTGTGGTCTGTAATATAATACAAAATACAATATCGTTCATTATATAAAAATCGATGTGCTCACCAACATACAAATTTAACAGATAAAAATGAGTTCAGCTTTTTAACGGGTCTAACATTTTTAAAACACTTTTAAATTTTTCAGTTCAAGATATAGTTGAACCTTTTATAACTTTAGTTACTAAGACTGACCGTTTCCAAATTGTTGTTGTTAAAATTTTTACTGTCTCATTCTTTATATTTACAACTATTTGACTTTGATTTATTCAATTCACATTTTACAGAGATGCCATGATTGTAACCAGTTTGGATACTGTAACCAGCATGTTGGCGGGCATTACAATATTTGGCATATTAGGAAATTTAGCTCATAATCTTAATATCACAAATATTAGAGAAGTGGTTAAGAGTGGTACAGCTTTGGCATTCATTTCCTATCCCGATGCTATAGCTAAATTCCAAGCTATACCTCAACTATTTGCTGTACTATTTTTCTTTATGCTCTTCGTGTTGGGTGTGGGTTCCATAGTGGCTCTACAAAGTACAATTGTTACCATAATATGTGATCAATATAAATCCTTAAAATATTGGATGGTTGCCTTAATAACATCGATTTGTGGTTTTCTATTGGGAGTGGTGTATGTGACACCGGGTGGGCAATGGATATTAAATTTGGTGGATTTTTATGGTGGTACCTATGTGATATTTGCTTTGGCTATTTTTGAAATTGTGGGAGTAATTTGGATTTATGGTAAGTTTTCGATGTAATAAAAGAATAAAAAGTTAATTAATTTTTTTCTAAGGTTTACAAAATTTCTGCGATGATGTGGAGTTTATGACCCATAGAAAAGTTTCCATGTATTGGCGTATTTGCTGGTCTTTCTTGACACCCATAATGATGTTGATCATATTTATATATTCCATGATAACAATAGAACCTTTAACCTATAAAGGTTTTACATATCCCGAATCAGCAAATGGTAGTTTTATATTTTGCTTTAAATTTTATATTAAATCTCTAATTAAATCTTCTTTCTGGTTTTTTTTATTATTTAGCTGCTGGTTGGATTATATTTATTATAGGCATTCTGCAATTTCCCTCTTTGGGGCTCTTGGTATATTAAAAGTCACTATAAGGAATCGTGGTTAACTGTAAGTTTCCTATTGGAAATTTTTTGATTAAAATTATGTTTCTAATTATGTTTTTATATGTTAAATATAGTCCTTTATGGTGTCCTTAAAATCTACTGAAAATTGGGGACCTGCTAATCCGGAAACTAGAGCGAAATGGCATGCATACAAAACCATTTTGGCCGAGGAAAGACGAATACATAATAGCAGTAATAAGATAAGTTTCTTTAAGCAAAAACTTTATAATGTTACGGGAAAAACAACATAAATTATTGTTAAATATATCATAAAATCTCAGGCTAAATATATATATATATATATATATATATATATATATATATATATATATATATATATATATATATATATATATATATATATATATATATATATATATATATATATATATATATATATATATATATATAAAGTGTATACATAGGTAGCCTTGCCACTTAGCCTAAGTGCATATTTGATTTTTTTACTTTTTACAAAACAAAAGTTAGAAACTTTAATTCATCATCACTTTCTGTGTTAATTATTTTTGCATTAAAGTTCAATTTCCTAAACGGCAATTATTAGGTCTTAGAAATATCAGTTGTCTGTTGTGATATAAATGTTTTGAATGTAAATATTAATTTTAAAATAATAATTTTGTTTTTGTTCGATTTATAATAATTACAAGTATTATAATATATAAATTTGTTATTTTTCATCATAGATTTAAGTACTTTTTTACGATATTAATTAAATCGCCAAATAAATTTATATAAAAAATATAACTATTTAATATTAACAAATAAACATAAATATGTAAACATATAAAGAGATATAAACAAATATTATTTATATTTGTTAAATGAAGTTAACAGATCTTGGAAATTAGAGTGTAATTTCGGAATAAGATTTCCAATCAGGTAAAAATTGTATATCGTTCAAAAACGACATTGAAATGTTGGTTATAAATGTTTGTTAAGACAAAGTAATGAACGACCCTCGCATAATTTTATTTTCTAATTTATTCTTATTTGTACAGTACATTATTGTGAAACAAACATTTATGTGAAATTTATGCGTTTAAAATGAATTTTTGGGAGCTACAAGAAATTATGAGCCGACTTTTGCACATCTATTTTTCTTATATAACTTTATTTGACCAAATATTATAAAACCAACATATATGTGAGAGGGCACAACCCTTCACAGTGATTTTAAAAGGGGGATTATGAAATCTATGAAAAGCAAATCTAATTTCGTTAAAAAGCTCTTTATATTTAGGAATTTTGCGGCCTGAAACATTAGACCGAATATGACCAATTTCAAAAGGTTTCGTCCTTGGGCCAAATTTCATAAAAATATATCAAAAATTGCGCGTGCTTAGTATTCAAGACATGGACAACTGAACTGACAATTACGAAGCTTTTAAGGTGAGTACCTGTCTTCGTAGACCTAACCTCACGGTTAATACAATGCGTGTACCAACACCAGCAAATGCAGCAGACTGCTACATCTGAGTACCAATTTGAAGCCATGTATTTGGACACGACTTTCCTTTTGATTAGAGATGGAGCTTATCTAAAACTCCTGGCGATTTTTTGGGGCTCGGCACCGAACCTAAAGATCTAGACTCTACAGTACCGGAAGAACTTGTCAGTTGATAGAAAAACCTGGTTCAAATAGAAGGAGTGCTCCACATGATGCTTTTAAAGCCAAACAAAGGCTTTCAACAGCAGCCCGGTTAGAATAGTGCTTGGACTATTTGTTACGAGAAGTTAAAGCTTATGTAGGCTTAAAAACCCACCATAGTCTTCAGACCTCAATCCCATTGTGCATTTGTGGATGAAGTTATCAAGAAGAAATATAGTGCAAGCTTTTTTTTTATAAGGTGTGCCTATACTTTTTGTTCGCAAAATCGAGTTAATGTGGTTTTAATGCATTTTGTTTCGGGACTGTAAAACGAATGTGTGATATTTTAGAATTTACAAATTTATGAACTTTAAGAATCCATTAAACATGTCGATTTTAAAGATCCAGAAATTACAGCCATGATCATATATTAAGGGAAATAATAATACTGCTCTTTATGAAATCAGCACATGATATCTTTTATTTCTACGATATTAAATTTCTCATAAAAAATTCTCCTAAAATAATAATTAAATAAAAATATTCTGTCAAACTGAATCTTTAGTTCAAAAAAAAAAAACTTAATATTTCGTCATGATCAAAATGTGTTTGATGAGTCTAATGAATTTCGTATGGAAAACTTTGTCCTCCCACAAAAAAATACGATATCATAAATTTCTGAGTACATCGGTTCTTAGCAAATTGTTCATTAAAATATAATTATCATTAAAAGAAAATCTCTTTAATTATGTAGATAATTTTTTATGGATCCATGAACTAAGGATTAGTAATGAGATTGTTAACAGACAAATCATTAGACTATGAAAAATATATACAAAATATATATACAAATTTATCTAAATGTACTGGGATACTGGGATCATATATTAATTAAATAAAAATAATATTTATAACTGTTATGATTCCACACAAAAAGTAATTATTTAATCAAAAATTCATTTAGATAAATACAAACACACATAAATTACTTTTCGCTAAATTGAAAATGTCAGTCTGGCGATAACAGTATTAAAGGTTGCGAAATTATTTAGTTCTGTCAATTGTACCGACTTTAAGATATAAACAAGTAAGAATGCATTATTCGGCTATACTGTGTCTTTAATATCCTACACCACGATCGATTTAGAAAAATTGTGGAAACAATCCAAAAAATTACGTTGTTTATAATATTATTATTACCCTTTCATTCATGTGTCAAATTTCCTGTAAGAGTTTAAGAGATATACGCAATTAAAAATATTGTATGTAAGAGGTATATCAGTCCCCAGCGCCCTATCCGTAATTTTTTATATAAATTTGTTTGTTATAAAGACTTTATCCATGTCCCAAATTTCATGAAATTTTCTCATAAATTTTTAGAGATATACTTTATGCAAAATCCAGTATCTTCCAATAAAGGAAATATTATAGTGGCAAATAAATAAAATAGAATAAGCCATTAGGTGATAATCGTTGGTCAAATATCGGTCTATAACGTGTTTTCTACTAAACCGATTGCCCCTGTTAGGAAACTTCTTCGGAAAATAACAAAAATTCAAAATTCATTGAGTTCTGGCAATTATTGAGAATGTGATCGTGCCAACATCAGATGCTTTGATACAAGAATATATAGTTCTTGGGGTCTTAGATGGTTCCTTCTTGGCATTGCACACTGAAGGGTAATATTGAGAAATAAAACCTATTAAGCTCCAATAAATATAACTTACAAAATTATCTTAAATAATTGCACTCGTTGTTTGAACATGGAAGTACATTTTAAAACTGGTGGTACTTTTTATCCTGCGAACAGATTCTCCAAAATCAGAAACTTCTACTAGAATTATCAAGCTTGCAACGCGGTTTATAGGCGGTCAAGCTTAATTGTTCCAAAACGCCATTTTTGAAAACGTTACCTGTTTACATTTTAGTAAAGTTTACATTTTTGTTGTAACTTTTAATTGATTTGTAACTACGCAAATTCTTAGTCAGTCCAGAGGACGAGTTTTGGATTTCTAAATTTGGTAATCTGGCGTATGAAAATTGAAATATTTATTTGGATTAGCTCAATGATTGGTACTATTTGGTACGAAAAGTTATGTTAATGCAGATTTTAAAATATATAAGACTCAAAAAGTTCCTGACAGGAGCACTGTTAAAAAATTAGAGGCCAAAAACAGAGCTCGGAAATTGAAGTCAAATTTTCTACAAGAAAATATTCTTACTTCATAATGGATGACGAAACGTATGTCCCGGCGGATTTTTCACAGCACCCTGGACAAAAATTTTATGTTGCTTATGCTCGAACGTTGAAGAAAAGTTTAAAATCATTAGAACCAGTAAAAAATTCCCAAAAAAAGCTCTTGAAATGGCAAACAAAAAAATGGCGGCAAAAGAAGTCAATCATTTATTTCAATGGTCTTAATAAATACCGAAATTTATATTAAGGAATGTTTACAAAAAACGGTGCTTCCATTTACCAGACTTTATAATGTGTCCACTTATTTTAGGGCTGATTTGACTTCCTGTCGTTATGGTAAACAGCCCGTGGGTGTTACAAGAACAATAATATGTAGAAGGAGACAAATCCTAAAACATCCTGGAGCTAAGATCAGTCTTGTTTAAAGGAATTATGGTAAATTTAAACGGAGATGTGCTACCTGTCGAGCAAAGTTGCAGAAAGCACTATTAAAACTTTAATGGAGGTGTTTCCGAAAAAGATAAAAATTTTTGTTTTTGTAAATTTTAATAATTAAATAAAAATGTGATTTCATATATATGTGTGTTAAGAATTTTTCAATCTTACTCCCGAGTAGCAAATAAAATTGCAAAATTCTTATCGATATAAACATTATTTTTATCGTTTTACAATCATCTCTAACACTAAATGCATTAAGTTTATTGACAAAACGTTTAGAATTTAATTAAAACAAATTCATCGTTAGACTGACTGTCTGTCTTGTTCTGACTGCCCAACTGACAATTAACAACCAACCGAATCAAGCGATCGTAGTCCAAACAATCCAACCAAACAGCCATTCAAAATAAGTGTAAACGAATAAAATCTAAACAGTATCACGACAACCTAAATTGTAGAATAAAGAATTTATAAGGAAAAAAATAAGAGTAAAATAATATTTAATTCCCTTTTTTATTTATTATAATATTTTTATGATGCGAGAAGCAAAAAAGAGAAAATAAATAAAAAATTATCGAAGGAAAACTCGCGCCATATAACAATAATAGATTTGTAAATATCTAAAAGTCGTTCAGAATTCAAATGTGAATTTAAGTGAGTAAAATTTATAAATTTTGCTTTGTCCTCCTCAGTATTCAATTGGTTAACGACTGCATAAGATCGGTTGAAAAAAAAACAAATCAACCTTTTCTGCAGATAGCAAATCTTTAACATCTGCACAAAGGCACACTAATTTAAGATCAAACATAATAAGGCGATCAAAAAGAAAAAATATAGACTTTGAAAGAGACATTAATTAAAATTGAAAGTGTTAATAGCGTAAAGTTGATGCAATAAAAAGATCATTTTACGTCACTACATTTAGAAAAAAAAACTCGATACACTGTAAATAATTTTTTGCAATTTACATAAGTGATCAAAAGAATTAACTAAACAAAATAAAACATATTTAAAACAAAAAGAAAAATAAAGACAAATCATAAAATTGATCGTGTATAAATATTAAATATACAAATCACTCATTCATTCACTCACTCTCTCACTCTTCTTCATTCATTTAACTGATTCGCTCAATTAATATTTGCAGATGATATTGAATAAAGGAGGTGATGGATGTTGCTGTTAGTTAGTGATTATTGTATTTAATTTTAAATTATCGTACTTAAACAAGAGTGATCGTAAATTACATATAGTAATTAGTGTGACGTTTGTGTTCAAAAATAAAAAAAACAAAAAACTAAACTATAAATAATAATTTTATAGTTTATAATTAGTGTAAATATTATATATTTAAATACACGAGAAAAACTATATATTAACACCAACAACAGCAACAACAAAATGTATAGTGTTGAGGAAGGCAAAAAGACCTCTGAAATTGCAGATGCAGATGCAACTAGCAATGCAGACCTTAATGCTAGTCAGGAGAATCAACGTGACAATTGGGGCAGCAGTTTGGAGTTTCTAATGTCTTGCATATCGGTATCTGTTGGTTTGGGTAATATTTGGCGTTTCCCTTTTACAGCTTATGAGAATGGTGGAGGAGCATTTCTTATACCTTATATAGTGGTACTCTTTTTAATTGGTAAATATCATTTTTCTTTCTCTTCCCTCGTTTTTGTTTTACATTCTCATTTAAGTGTTGTTGTTGTTTTTTTTAATTGTTTACAAATATTTTTTTTGTTTAATAGTTTCTATTTGCACAATGGTACCGAGATAATTTGAATTGCATTTACTTTTGGTATAAATTAACTTTTATGTCTTAATTGTTAGGAGTTATAAAATTATATGATCTGAGATTTTTTATTTCATAAAGATATAACTTTGAAGAGGTTTCAGGCCAGAACCATTTCAAAATTATCTTGTTTTTGTTTTGCGAAAAATAATATATATAGATTTATGGGTGTCATTAATACAGATTTTGCTTTCAAAAATCATTGAACTTGAAAAATGAAAATGTTGCCAAAGTTCTTTTATAAAATGTGTATAATTTAATTAACTAAAAATATTAAACGATTATTTGTTTCAAATTGTTTAAAAATATCAGGATTTTGTCCGTTTCAAAAGTACCTGTTGATATTTATCCAGTGTTTCCAAATCTTTTTTATGGTAAATAATTCAGAAAAATTTTAACCGTTAAACATGTTAAGAGATGAGATGTTTTTAAGTTCTTTGAAGAAGAGTACAAAGTACTGAACTTTCTTTTGTCTTAATTCATAAATGGATTTTTAACGAATTAAAAAAATCTGGTTATGTTTGAGGCGGCCAACTTTTAGGTGCTACCAACTGCACCCCTGATTATATAGCTACTTGAGCTCCTCTAGATCAACTCCAAACATAACCAGTAAATTTACATTTTAATTTAGTTGTGATGAAATTTTGCAGCTTTTAGGGAAACCTGCCATTAACGTATTTATAATGCTTTCTGCCATTTTACACTCCCTTTAAAGTCTACTTTTGAACACTTTTTTGTGCTCTTCAGTTCTCTTTAAACAAGAGTGCAATATCTCTCCATTGGCCTTAGTTCCGGGTAGTTTGGAGGATTTGTCTCTTTTGGTGCAAATACCACAGTATTGTTTCACTCAAGTGTTTGTTTGCCATATTGACAGGATGTCAAGTCGCACCAAAAATAAATGGACATATTATGAAGGCTTATGAATGGAAGCAGCCTTTTTTCGGTATTAATAGAGCCCTGCATATTGATTGCTGTACCAAGAATATTTTGGGAAATTTTGAGTACTTTTGGGGACTAAAAAACTTTACTTTAATTTCTGTGTTCTGTTTTTGCCCTCTTAATTTTTAGTAGCGTTCCTGTCAGGAACTTTTTGGGCCTTAAATGTTTTTAAACCAGCATTAAGATTTGACTTTTCAAACCAAATAGTCCGAGCATTGAGCTAATCGGCTGCTTAAATACAGTCTGTGTTGCGAGATCTTTTGTGTATGTTAGCAACTTTTAGGCTTTAGAAACATCATGTAGACCATTTATTCTAACTAAACCAGGTTTTCTATCAAGAGACAAGTTCTCCCGGTACTGCTCAATAACACTGGAAGTAGTTTGATGGCAGACCCTTGAATGCTTGACCAAATTTTTGTAGGACCAAGTTGGGTTTTGTTGAATACCTTCAACATTATTTAATTTTATTACGCACATTTTCCTGGTCACCCATTTTAATCAGGTTAACAATATATTGAGTTAAACATTTTAATTAAAAACGTGTGATAACAATTTTTTCGATCTCACTCCATATTTTAGCTTAAAACAATGCAATTGTGTATTGTGGGTGATAATTAAAAACCAACATAAATAAATACTCCATAAGCGGTTTATGAATGTGCGCATTCTTTATCAGATAAAGTCCAAAACCCATTATGGTGTGATAATATCAAAAATATATTTCGTTTACTTTGTTGCACTGTGGAACAAAGATTAAACACAAATTAACAAAATATATTTATTTTGGTTTTATGAATATTAATTTATGACGTCTTTTCCGCAGTCAGTCTGTTTGGACTTTAGCATCGGAAAGAAATAGTTAGTTCAATATCAGTTGTACCATAAAAAAAACAAGAAAGCTATATTCGGCTTTGCCGAATCTTCAATACTCTCCATCATAAGTGCAAGTAAATATAATACGATATGTTTCGTACATTCACACTTACAATATATAAAAGTTTCACTGACATAAAACACGGAACTCTTAATAAGTCATAAAATTTGTTATGTTTTTGGCTAAAACTTTTTTCAACTGAACCGATTTTGATGATTTTAAGAATGGTAATGAAGTTTACATAACCGTTACTATGGCATTTACTTCTATTTTGTAAATTTATATCGACAATTTTAGAAAAGTTCTTCCCTTGAACTTAGAGATTATCTCAGATATCGGTTTATATCTTTTAAAAAACTGAACTGATTTTTAATAGGAAACTTATCAGGATTATAATCAATACTCAGGCCAAATTTCATTGAGCTCTGTCAATTACTGTAGATGTAAACGTGCTAACTAGTGTATTTAAAAACCTTCATTTTCAGAAAACCGGTTTTTTTATAATGGTTCCATTATCAAAATAATTATTTGTAATAAATTATGTCAAATATTCCTTAAACTGAATAATGCCCTGAATGAGTGGGATATAAAAGTTTTTTTGTTAGTGTTTTTCGGTAACACACGGAATGAGAATTTGTATATATTTACTCGGTCATGGCGGAATATACAAAAATGAAGCTGAATGTAATAGCGAAAAGTTTAAAAGTGACTTTTATTAAAAACCGGTTAAGCAAATAATTCAAAAATAGAAATTATTCGAAACTGGTCGGTTTTCTGAATTGCAAAAACCGGTGGTTTCGGTTTTTGAAAACACTAATGCCAACAAACAGCTAAATTGCTTCAGAATTTGATTTGATGCAAGAAGATATATACATTATGGGCTCTGAGATGATTCCATCTTAGCGTTACACACGCAATGACAAAGTTAATATACCCTTTTCACCACTTGAGGTGGTGGAGGGTATAAAAATAATATTAAGTTCTTAACAGAAAAAATAAAATAAATTAATAAAATAATTTTTAACACTTTCACTTTGTGAAAGTTTGCTTGAGGATTTGGTGAATTTTGATGGTGGGAAACTAAAATTCCTTAAATACTTAAAATTAATTACTTAAATGACAATCAAAATTTATATAAATATTCCATAAAAAGTTGATATTGTTTTAGTTGGCATTGACGATTATTAGGTACTCTACAACACATAGAAAGGCAATCTTTTCTTTTTCTACTTCTTCTTTTCTTAATTTAATCGAATATTTTTACAATTTCAATTTATATGTGAGATTTTCTCCACTTTAAAGTGATATTCGGAAGTGGGGTTGTATAGAAGCAATGAAAATAATGATCTGATGCTCGTAAAGTTATTGTTCCAATTTCGCTAAAAAACCATTTAGTATTTCGGATTTCTATTTTGTGAGGTTATTTATCCCATTAAAAAACTACATGTGCCAAATTTAGCCGAGATGTTTCCAATATTGCTCTCCAATAAGAGCTTGAACAGCCAGCCTGACGGACCTCTTTGAATGGTGTTCAAGGGTATAAATATATATTTTTAAATCTTGAAAAAAATTTATAAAATGGGTCCAGATGGTAAAATTTTTATTTATCATCCCAAAAGCCAAGACTTAAATCCGTAGAAGTCAGTAAAATATAATGGTGGCAGCATTATGGATTGGAGTGCATTTACTTGGCATGGGATAGGTTCGCTTGTTAAAATTAATTTGAAAATGGGCATATTGAAATATTTGGAAATTTTAATAAACCATATGAAGCCATTCGTTTTCGACTCCATGACAGTACTTATGATTGGGCATGTATACAGTAATGATCCTAAACACTTATTCAATATGGTAAAAATGTGGTTTTGTGAAGAGAAAATTGATATATTGGACAAGATTGAAATTGCTAAAAATATAAAGCAGCTTTTTTCAGATGTACAGGACGCATGGAATTTACTCAAAACAGAATGTTTTAAAACTCGTGGAAAGTGTATGCGGAGGTGTGATGGGGGGCTAATGTGTGTCCATAGTTGCATCTTTTTTTTTACAAAAATAATATCTAAAACTACCAAAAAATTTCAAAGATTTCAGATTATTCGTTTTCGATCACGAATACATTTCTCTACTTTGTAAGTTTCTAAAAGATAAGAAGTATCACCACTTGCTGCTGTGGAGGGTTTAAAAATATAACATTCAATTAAATAAAGTATTTTTTAATTTTAAAAGAGTTCACCGCTCAATATTGAATGAAAATACAAAGATTATGGAAAAAATTGTTTCATAAATCTTAGACAAATAACTTTTCTATTCATGCTTTATTTTTATATCGCATTATTGATTTCACTCTTTTTTAATCGAAAGAATATGAAAGATTTCAATCGTATGAATGTTAATCAATTAGATTGATTGATTCATAGAATAATATATCTATTTACGTTCAAGACTAGTGCCAAAATTATATATTATTACAAACATATTGAAATGACATTAGTATATGTAATATATTTATTGATCATCGTTGTTATGTTATACAGATCTATAAATGGGAGAATACAAAATAGTCTATCAATTAATACTATAATACTGCGATTATAGCATCATCATCATCATCATTAAGAGTTGACCAACTATTACTTAGAATATAACAAAAAGAGATCATATTGATTTTTTTGGCATTACAACCGTTTTTGAGAATTAAGTAAATAAAAAAGTTTTTTAATACCGAATGATTTGTAATTAACTGATTCTAATATCACTGATAGCACGTCATTTATTTTGAATTATTACAAAATTTAATTCTTATAGAAGTGAATTGTTGACGGGTGTAGGACGGATAATACCAAAGAGAAAGGTAACTCCCATACAAAGCAAAGTTCAGATAAAAGAAATGACCCAAATGATGTTTTTAAAGCCAAAAACTAGAAAACATTTTTAAAAGAGCTCCTAACACTTTCGGTAGGAAAGCAGCTCGGTTGGCTCAGTACTTGGAGTATTTGAGTACGAAAAGTTAAAACTAATGCAGGTTTTAAACCTCTCTGTTGATAAAAAGGAATGGTCGAAATGATTTTTCTAAAGCCAAAAAGTAGAAAACATTTTCAAAAAAGCTCCCAACATATCTGGTAGGAAAACAACCCGGTAAGCTCATTACTTGGACTATTTGGGTACGAAAAGTTAAAGCATACACACAAGACTCAACAAGTTTCTGACAGGAAAATTTTGAATTGAAGTCAAGTTTTCTAAAAAAAATATTCTTACTGCATAATGGATGATGAAATGTACGTTCCGGCAGACTTTTCACAACTTCCTGGTCAACATATTTAATGTAGTAAATGTACGAGGAAATGTTGAGGAAAAGTTTAGGGCCCAAAAACAGTCAAAAGTTCGCAAAAAGTTCTTGGTATGGCAAGCAATATGCAGTTGTGACAAAAGATACCAATGATTTGCTACATCGGGCTCTATAAATACCGGACTCTTCGATTTATATGTACACATATATTTAGCTTGATTTGACATCCTGTCACTACGGAAAACAAGATCTTGAGTGCTGCAAGAACAATAATGCGGTATTTGTACCAAGAAGGGCAAATCTTCCAAACTGACCGGAGTTTAGGACAGTGGGGAGATATTGGACTCTTGTTTTAAAGTAATTGAAGAGCATAAAAATCGTGTCCAAAAGTGTGGTAGATTTTACATGAAGATGGACAATCTGTTTGAGCAAAGTGATAGAAAACAGTTTAAATTGTTAATGGAAGAGTTTCCGAAAAAGGTCCAAAATTACCAACTACTGTGTGAGATATATAATTTAGACGTTATCACTTCTTTATGATTTTAGGTACGGTCGAAAGTGTAGGGTAGAGTACTTAGAATTTGTTAGTATAGTTAAAAGGTTTCTTTAATACTAAATCCCTTGTAAACTTACCCCTTTTCAATAATTTACTTTTAGGAAAACCCATGTACTATTTAGAAGTTCTACTTGGGCAATTTACCAGCCAAAGTTCCATTAAAATTTGGTCCGTGTGTCCCTCCTTTGTTGGTAAGTATTTCATCAACTAGATAATAAAAATTGAGTTTCTTATAATTTTTATTTATATTTTATAGGCGTTGGCATTGGCCAAGCTTATGCAGGCATATGTGTACTCACCTATTATTCATCTCTGCTGGCATTGACTCTATATTATTTTGTATCATCTTTCAATAAAATTCTACCTTGGTCATATTGTCGTGAAGAATGGGGTCCCAATTGTGTTGATTCAAATCTAAATGCGAATCCAAATAATCATTTTAATTATTATAATGAAAATAATACAAGAACTTATTTTAAGTTACAAAGTAGTTCGGAATTATTTTTCTTGTAAGTATGAATGAATGTTAAATATATAAAATGGTTCAAAAGTAATTGTGTTTATTTTTTATTTTTTAGGAAAGAAGTGATACGAGAATATGATGACATTTCCAATGGCATTGGTATGCCGAGTTGGAAATTGACGTTGGCTTTGTTTGTAGCTTGGTTAACGACATTTTTGGTTATTGTAAGAGGCGTTAAAACTGCTGGCAAAGCTGCCTATTTCTTAGCTATATTTCCCTATGTAATACTCATAACTTTGCTTATAAGAGCGGTAACCTTAGATGGAGCTATTGATGGTATAATTTTCTTTTTAAAACCAAATTGGAATGAATTGTTGAATTTAAAAGTAAGTGAATTTAAAGAAGCAAAATTTTGATGGTAAAAACAAGTTGAGTTCAAGCATTCGAACGGATTTCTTTAAGTCTGTTTATTGTCGTAATATTTAACATGAAATCGTAGTTCTATTCTGAACAACTTTGATAATGTTGTTACATAATGTTGTAAAGGTTCAATGTAGTATGTCTGCTATTGTACTGAACCAATAGCAGACATACTTCTTAAATAACTACAAAAAAATAATTACTCCTTCCTTGCACTTTCTATGGGTCCCAATGTTATAAAGCTATATTCCTCTGTTATTGGTAAAAATTTGAAATTTATCATTCATATAAATGAAACAGCCGATTAAATATAACAAATTTATTTCCAAAAAATCGATTTCATGTCATGGAGAGGTTGAAGTACGGGTCGACGTTTATATCAAAAAGCGTTTCATGTTCTTTATGGTTTTTGTTATCGCCATAATTGACCAATTATGTTCACAATTTAGAGAATAATGCGCATACACTGTTTTGAAGTCACGGGTTTGCATGTTTCAAACTGACACATAAGGTGGATAAGTCCGTCGACATTCCATCGTTTATTTAAATCTTTATGAATTTTGAAACAGTTCGAATGATTTAAAATCTTAAGTGGTTAATATTTCACTGTCCAGTAAACGTTAACGTTTTCAAATCTATCTAATTCTAATAAATTCAAGTAATCAAGCCCTTTGGTTTTCTATAAAAATACTTTGTTGACAATAGTTTCGGATATCAAGAAAGAGAATAAACAGATTTTTAGCCTTTTTTATGAGTCGACCTGCATTATATAACCTCTCACAAAAAATTCATGTTTAAACGTAAAAATTTTCATTAATTATTTCGTAAAATATCATTTACAACCAACATTGTGGTGTAGGGTAATGCATAGTCGGACTTGAACGACTATTCTTACTTGTTTTTCGATCCCATTTTGTAAATATAAGGTACCTTGCCTGGTTCAAGGTCAACTACATTCTTCTTGCTTTATTTTTGTTTCTCTACATTTTTCAAGGTCTGGAAAGAAGCTGTAGTGCAGTGTTTCTTTTCTCTGGCTGTAGGTTTGGGACCAATTGTTATGTTCTCTTCCTACAATAAATTTTACCACAATGCCAATAGGTATTTAAAACCCATTGCGTTCAAGTTCATAAAAATATTGAATTATTATTTTCCCCATTCAAGAGATGCAATTATTGTTACGAGTCTGGATACAGTAACAAGTTTAATAGCTGGCATAACCATTTTTGGAATATTAGGAAATTTAGCTCACAATTTGAATGTTAGTAACATTGATGAAGTTGTGCGCAGTGGCACAGGTCTAGCTTTTATATCATATCCAGATGCAATAGCTAAATTTAAAGCTGTACCACAGGTAATTATTGAAGATTGATATTTGAAATATTTCCAATGTTTTGTTTGTTTAAATTTTAGCTTTTTGCTGTTTTATTTTTCATTATGCTCTTTGTATTGGGTATTGGAACTTTGGTGGCTCAGGCCAATACATTGGTAGCCATCTTATGTGATCACTATAAATGGATGAAGGCTTCGATAGTGGCTTTGATAACAACAATTTGTGGTTTTCTTTGTGGCATCATATACGTTACACCGGTACTAATGTGTGCTATATTATTCCCCTCATTCAAATTCTTAATTTCATTTCATCGCTTGTTTTTCTTCTTTTCATCTCTTCAAAAATTCTCTTTAATTGCAATTTCGGCATTTCTTTGCGATTGTTTTCATTTTGCTCACAACCAATCAAAACATGAATATAATTGTTTTCAAATATTGTCTGATTAGTGATGAATCAATAAAATATTTGATGACAATTAGTTGTTTTTTTGGGAACATTTTTTTCATCCGAATAACTCACATAGTTTCAAAAGTAGCGCACTATTGTTGCTGCAAAAAAAATCCAAAAATTGTTAAATATTTATATTTATTTAATTAATTCAAGGCCGGTCAATGGATCCTCAGTTTAGTCGATTATTATGGTGCGACATTTGTTATATTCGGTTTAGCATTATTTCAAATAATTGGTGTTGCATGGGTCTATGGTAAGTAGGAATTGATAATTTTATTGCAAATTTATATTTTTAAAAATTTACGCTTTTAAATGTTAACAAGATGTTCGATTATAAAATTTAGAACTTAACATCTTTTAAAATTGCATTCGAACTATTACACTGGTTCATATTTCTATAAAAGCCCATAACTTTTTTAAGAATTTCAAACAAAAGAAATATTAACTGGTCAAACAATATTTTAATTAAATCGACTAAGACTTCATATTTAATGGTATTTTACTATAAACGCACTTAAGTTTATCAGTCTCTATAGCATTATTAACAATGAATGATCATTTGTCATAAATACTACTAATTTTTTTAAGAAGATCGGAATCAATTTCCTCCCAAATTTGCTATTTTAGTTTTAGCTCTGGTAAAATCATTATGCTTTTATGTTTGGCATTATTTGAATAAACTTTAAGAGCCAGGTAGCGTCACAATATCTTCATAGGGTGACTTTTAAACATGTAAAATGAGAGCAACATAAAAAATTATTGAACTATTTACTTAGCTCCCGACTAGACATTTTAACATGGGTTATGTATAGCAGGTAACCTATAGTCTCTCACGATGCACAATATGTCTGTTTTAGCGCAATTACGGTTTCTCTACGACACATCTTTTGTCGATGAAGTAGCTGAACTCATTTTATTTTATCACTTTAGTACATCTATTTTGTACTTAGTCTACTTCTTCTGAAGACGGCAGATTAAGGTGGAAATATATCTATTGCCGGCAAAAGCACCTTTCTTTTGCAGGAAGCCAACAAACACGTATGTTATGCTCTACCCGAAAAGTAAGAAACCCTTTGTGACAGCTGCTAACCACTCCATACTGCCTACAATTAGAGGCTTTATAGAAGCCTGACTATCAATGAAGAAGCTATTGCATATTTGTCTTGTCGCCATAAGAATAGCAAAAACTTCAGCCTGGAAATAACTTCAGTCTGTTCTCAGTCGATAACATGACGATTGATAACATTTGAGTTCATCAAAACAATTCCACAACCAGTTCCCACGGAAGTCCTAGACTTATCTGTGTAGACATTTATTTTCGAATGATTAATTTATTTTCCGGTGTTAAAATCCGCCTTCCATCCAATCATCAAGACTCGGAATAGATGAGCTAAGTTGGATTTCTATTAACTTCGATGTCACAAATTATTTTCAGTGTGCATTGTAGTATCACAGTCTTCAAAGGCTGCTCTTAGACAACTGTTTAATATGAATGTCCAAAGGTGGGAAATTTACAATGATTCCCAGTGCTTCTGAAGGAATCTAATCAAGTTTATTTAAAACCTCAACATTAACCTTCTTATCAACAAATGGCCACAATACATGACACGCATAAGTGGCCATAACACGGTCGTGTACAGATAGTAAAATAATTTAGGCCTTAAGCAACCTTTCCGATTTTTTTCTTTCGTTCGGTTTGGTTATCTTTCGAGTCTTATAATTTGCAAAATTGGGTCCTGTATTATCTAGACATTCATGAAGAAATTAAGGTTGATTAGAGTCTTGTGTTTAGGTTACTTTTTAGTTTTGTTTCTCCCATTTTTAGAGAATTATGTTGAAAAGTGCTGCCTTCTACGAAAGAATAGCTGCGCCCGTTAAACTTGTCCTATGGCAATACTTGTCGTTGTGGCATTCAATTTTTATTGAATTCAAGTGATTGGTTGAACCTGAAGTAAAGAAGAATAAAAATCAGTGTTAAAAATGTCGCCCAATGAGGATTTCAAAACCTAAAACTTCCTTCAATTAAATTTCATTAACATTTCAATTATCTTTCAGGCTTAAACAATTTCTGTGATGATGTTGAATTTATGACCAAACAACATGTTTCATTTTATTGGCGCATCTGTTGGGCCGTAATAACACCTTTTCTATTGTTATTCATTTTTATTTATTCCATGGCCGAACTGAAAACTTTAAAATATGCTGGCATGGATTATCCAGAAGCAGGAAATAGTAAGTGATAGCAATTTGAAAAGCTAAAAAAAAACAATATTTAATATAATTTTCTAATTGTAGTTGCTGGTTGGATATTATTGGCCATAGGATTTGTACAATTTCCTTTATGGTTTATATGGAGTACAGCTGGTTATAGAGATGGTTTTGTATGGAGTGTAAGTTATCACAAAAGCTTAATTTTAATATTTATTTAAATAAATCCTTCTTATTTAATATTTCTTAAAGAGCATTAAAAAAGCTTCATCGCCCAGTGAAGAATGGGGTCCCAGTGATCCAGTTATACGCAAACAATGGCTGCTCTATAAGCAGCAAATGAAAGAACAGCGTCAAGCACGTTGTTCAGATGAAAAATACTCACAATTTTCACAAAAATTAAGAAATGTTTTTTGTTAAACGTTGTAATAATTAGATTTTAGTGGCATTTTTTTATTTTTATATATTTAAGCATTTATTGTGTGCCAATAAATAGAGGAAATCATATAAGAGAATCAAAAATGTACTTAATTGAAATTAAGAGAATTGAATTTTTTACAAAAATAAAATCAATTTAAAATTAAAATAAAAATAAATATTTAAGACAATATTTTGTGATGTCTTTTATTTAAGAGAACAATTAGAGTTAATAATGGCGCATATACCTATTAACGCACATAACTTTTTTTTAAGAATTAGAACAAATTAAACAAGAAATTATATATTGAGCAAATAGTATTTTTATTTAATGAAATAAGACTTAATTCAAAATATTGTTTAATAAGAAGTGTGATCAAAAATTTGTAACATACATATATGTCAGTAAAAACGAAACCGCTAAACTTACAATTTTAATTTTTTATATCATTGAAATAATGAAAAAATATATACATTTTTATAGTTTAAATCACTAGTGATGAAATTTTGAACCTTTTTCAGAAGCGCTTCCGTTTGTTCGTTTAAAATCTACTACAATATCTCTCTACTGGCCTTAGCTCCGGGCAGTTTGGAGAATTTCCACTCAAGGGCAAATTTAGATTAAAAAAATTATGAAGTCTTATAAATGGAAGCAATCTTTTTTGTAAACATTCCTTGATATAAATTTCGGTATTTATAAAGCCTGCTTGGCATACCAAGAACTTTATGGGAAGTTTTTACTCCTATTTGTCCTAAACTTTTCCTCAATATTTCCTCGAGCAACATAAAATTTTTGACCAGGAATTTGCCAAAAATCTAAAGAAATATACCACTTAAAATAACAGCAGGAACATTTGATCGCACAAATAAGGCACACAACAAAGCTAAGGTGCATCTCATTAAAAACTTCAAACAAACATAGAGAAAAAGTCTGGCTATATTTGCGCTGAACTTGATTTCGGTGAGTTTCCCGAAAGGAACAGCTGGCTGGAGGCGCATTGTCTTTTCATTGGTTATTCAATCATCACGAATGGATTCATGATGAAGGAGCGACTGTCAACAATTACGTTGACAGTCAGGCGGTGCTGAAAGCCATAAGGGGACACTTTATGTGGTCAGCGCTGTTTAGGGAGTGTAGGAGTTTAATGGACTCTCACTCGGCAAGACTATGATGGTTACTGGGACACTGTGACGTGGTCGGCAATGAAATAGCTGATGAGCAAGCTAGTGGTAGTTCGGCACTCGTAAGGTTGGGCGATTGTGAGAGGGTTAGGCCCTCTCACAAGCTAGCTACTGGAGCCAGCGGTTATACGTAAATAGGATATGTTTTGCGACAATATCTGTCTCTTTTCTTCTTCCCTCTTTTTCTCTTATTTTCTTCTTTTTTATTCAATAAGTCAGTTCCCACATGATTTTTTCCTGTTCTCTTTTTCTTCTCTCTTTTTTTATCTTGAAATTTATTTCCCTCTACAGGATTCCAATCCTGTCTTCCAGTTGAATGAAGGGATCACAATGGATCATTAGGTCACCGAGTGAAGGTGTGCGTTTTTGATAGGAATATGCATCAGTATATTTAAAGAGAATATAAAAGGCAATGAGTACTATTTCGATCAGTGTTTTAAATGGATTAGAAGTTTGCATAAATAAAATTAATATAAAACAAGTAAGAATGCTACATTCGGCTATGCCGAATCTTCAATACCCTCCACCACAAATGCATGTGAAATTAGATGTACACTTTAAACGTTTTGAACATAATACAGGAACACTTAATGCGTCATAAAATTAGATATATTTTTGGTTATAACTTTTTCAACTAAACTGATTTTGATCATTTTTAGAACAGTGATGAAGTACAAGTAACTTAATATATTTGCAAAATTTTATTGATAATTTTACGAAAGTTCTTCAACTTAGAGACTGCCTCTGATATCGGTCTATCAATTACTGTCAGACGTACATAGCTAAATCGACTCAGTTTTTGATTTGTTACAATAATATAAAAAACTTAAATGGCCTTAGATGAATCCCTTTAAGAGTTACACACGGAATGACAAAGTTAATATATTTTCTTTTCCATTTGTGGAATTCAAAAATTCCAAGCAATTTGCCAGAAAATTTGTCAAACAACAAAAAACATAATTAAAATTCAAAAATTATTATCAAAAATTTAAATAACTTTTTTTTGTTTATTATAAATAATAAAAGAGAAATACAAATATAAAAAATATAAGTTCAACATAAACCTTTATAAGTAGGGGTCCCAGCCCGGAAACAACATAGCTAAATTACGATTATTCATAGCTTCATTGATTAAACGTTCGACTTGTACAGCTACACTGGATGTACCAAAAATTCCCGCCTGTTTGCCCTCTAGTTTATTTTGTACCACCAATAAGGCACGCTGAGCTATATAATTTTTGCCTTCATCTAATTCATAATAAACATTATTATTTATTCTTTTATAAGAAAATTATTTTTAATTAAAACTTACTTAATTTATTAAGATTTTGATTTTCATCATCAACTTGTGGTATAACTTTCCATATATACAATGGATCATAGAGTAAAACTTCTAAAATTGTTGTTATAACATCCTGATGACGACGTAATATACTCATTGTAGTTTCACAAGATTTTTTAAATACACCATTCGCGCCACAAATACCCATGGGACCAACTATCTCACGTGTTAAACGAAATGGTACTGTTTCGGGTGTTGGCATTATTTTGCCTTGTTCGAAAGCGATACCTAAATAAAATATAATAATTAAATTCTCTTATTTATCATCATTATTTCATTATTTTAATAGTAAAACATACCAAAATCAATGTGTATAACTTCGGCAGTTTTTTCGTCAATCAATATATTTTGCAAATGACGATCACCCAGGCCCAAAATAAAACCTACCATAGAGGTGGTGGCCACACTTAAATATTAAAATAAAAGTAATATTTTTATACTTAAATTATAATTTTGACAGATATTTTACTTTTTGTTAGAAGTATAAATGGTTAAAATGACCCCAACAAACCAAGCCATAAACAAAATGTAAATATATCCTAAATTAAACTTATCTTAAAGAATTTTCAACATTTCATAAGCATACTTGTTATAGCATTATTTCAATGAAAATTATAAATGATTTTAAAATAATGATTTTAAAATGTTTCTATAGCAACAGTATTTGTTATAATACTTGCTATACACTTGTTGGAATTGATTGTAAAAGTTTAATGCTCGCAATAGTTTTGTAAGTGTTTATGTATAAAAAGTCAAGTTTTCGACGAGTAATTTAATAAATAAACAAGTAAGAATGCTATATTCGGCTATGCCGAATCTTAAATACCCTCCACCACAAATTCGTGTAAAGTTAATACGTTAGGTTCCATAGACACACATATACTCACAAATGTATATAACACAGAAATACTTAATTAGTCATAAAATTAGTTACAATTTAAGCTATAAAATTTTTCTATTAACTGCCTTTTTTCTACCAATTTTCATTGAGCTCTGTTAATTTTTGCGGATGTGAGCAGACAAAGAGATTGACGAAAATCGATTGAGATTTTGACTTGATGCAAGAATATATACATTATGGGGTCTGAAATAATTCATTCTTAGCGTTACACACAGAATGACAAAGTTAATATTCTCTCTCTACCACTTGTACTGTGGAGCGTATAAAAAAAAAATATGCTTGTTATAAGCTCAAAACTATTTTCCGGGAAGGGGTCTTATATGTAGCTCCCATATAAGACCCCTTCCCGAAGTTTGGACCAAGATTGTTCATATTTATAATATACTTTGATTATAATTAGAAAAATCATTGTGCTAAATTTTAATGGAATTGATCTTTATTTAAATGTTTTATAAACTCTAATCCGTTTTCCGGAAAATCCCGTTATAAGGGAGCTATAGGAAAATTTGGACCGATACAGGGCAAATTAATATAATATCTTCAGAACAGTTAGCAAAATAATTGTGTCGACTTTCAGTAGAATTGGTCTTTATTTACTCGAGAAGGGGCGTTATAATGGAGCTATATCATAATATGGACCCATTTTAATAAAGTTTACAACATATATTTAAAATAGCTAGAAAATTAGTTGTGCCAAATTTCAATAGAATTGGTTCAAATCTAAAAGTGTTATAAGCTATAAATCATATTCCGGGAAGGGGCCTTATATGGGAGCTATAACAAAATATGGACCCATGTAAATAAAACTTAATACATATATTTAAAATAGCTAGAAAATCAATTGTGCTAAATTTCAAAAGAATTGGTTCAAATTTAAAAGTGTTATAAGCTGTAAATCATATTCCGGGAAGGGGCCTTATATGGGAGCTATATCAAAATATGGACCCATGTTAATAAATTTTATAGTATATATTTAAAATAGTTAAAACAATAATTGTGCCAAATTTCAAAAGAATTGGTTCAAATTTAAGAGTTTTATGAGCTATAAATCACATTCCGGGAAGGGGCCTTATATGGGAGCCATATCAAAATACGGACCCATATGAATAAAATTTATAGTATATATTTAAAATAATTAAGAGATTAATTGTGCCAAATTTCAATAGAATTGGTTCCAATTTAAGAGTTTTATGAGCTATAAATCAAATTCCGGGAAGGGGCCTTATATGGGAGCTATATCAAAATATGGGTCCATATTAATAAAATTCACAATATGTATTTAAAATAGTTGAAACAATAATTGTGCCAAATTTCAAAAGAATTAGTTCAAATTTAAAAGTTTTATAAGCTATAAATCATATTCCGGGAAAGTCCTTATATGGGAGCTATATCAAAATATGGACCCATGTTAATATAATTTATAACATATATTTAAAATAGCTAGAAAATCAGTTGTGCCAAATTTCAAAAGAATTGGTTCAAATTTAAGAGTTTTATGAGCTATAAATCACATTCCGGGAAGGGGCCTTATATGGGAGCTATATCAAAATACGGACCCATGTGAATAAAATTTATAGTATATATTTAAAATAGTTAAACAATTATTTGTGCCAAATTTCAATAGAATTGGTTCCAATTTAAGAGTTTTATGAGCTATAAATCAAATTCCGGGAAGGGGCCTTATATGGGAGCTATATCAAAATATGGGTCCATATTAATAAAATTCACAATATGTATTTAAAATAGTTGAAACAATAATTGTGCCAAATTTCAAAAGAATTAGTTCAAATTTAAAAGTTTTATAAGCTATAAATCATATTCCGGGAAAGTCCTTATATGGGAGCTATATCAAAATGTGGACCCATCTTAATATAATTTATAACATATATTTAAAATGGCTAGGAAATAAGTTGTGCCAAATTTCAATAGAATTGGTTCAAATTTAAGAGTTTTATGAGCTATAAATCACATTCCGGGAAGGGGCTTTATATGGGAGCTATATCAAAATATGGACCCATGTAAATAAAATTTATAGTATATATTTAGAATAGTTAAACAATTATTTGTGCCAAATTTCAATAGAATTGGTTCCAATTTAAGAGTTTTATGAGCTATAAATCATATTCCGGGAAATGGCGTTATATGGGAGCTATATCAAAATATGGACCAATGTTAATAAAATTTATAACATATATTAAGAATGGTTTAAAAATTAGTTGTGACAAATTTCAGTAAATTATCTTAAAAATTGCGGTCCATATGACACAAAGAGTTTGGGGTGTATCAAAATTTTGCATATTATAGCCTATAACTTTTTTCCGGTTAATCAGATTTTGATAATTTTTGGCACGATGATGAAGCACGTGTAATTGTATGCTAAAATTAATTTTTTGTTTTAGTCCAATTACATTTTTTGAAGAAATTATAAGAGTTCATTTTTGAAATTTTGAGGTTGTTTCAGATATCGGTCTATAACTTCCTTGCTTATAAACCGATATAGCTGGTTTTAAATAGCAAACTGCTTAGGACAATAACAAATAATGTGGCCAAGTTTTATTGAATTCGGTCAATTATTCTAGGCGTGAGAATGTTTCCAACAGACAGACAGACGGACAGACGGACAGACGGACATAGCTAAATCGACTCAGTTTTTGATTTGATGCAATAATATATATACATTGTTGGGTCTGAGATGATTCCTTCTTGGCGTTACATACAGAATGACAAACTTAATATACCCTCACCACTTGTGGTGGTGGAGGGTATAATAAAAAATCTGTATTTAAAAAATGACAACTAAATTAAAATACAGTGTCCGTAAGGAATCAAAAGATCTTGTTGAATGATAAAGATCCAAAATAAGTAATTTGAGTTAAGTACCATCCATTTTCAGTCCAGATTAATTCCAACATTAGTGATGCAAATTTGAAGACAAGTGAAAACTAGATTTCAAGTTCTGAAGATAATGTGGATTCTCACAAGACTTTTCGTATTCATTTGTAAGTTAAATTAGTCCAACACTCTAAATTTTGTTAAAAACTGCTGGGGGAAATTATTAATAGATGAGTTAGCGGAAAATTTATTTTGGTAAAAAGTCATAAAAAGTAAATTGTTCATACATTTTTTATTATAAAAAAATTATTCTCCAATTTTATAGATGCCGCCATTTCTATTGGATTGGGTGAGGACGAATTTGTAAAACATTCAAATTTGTCAAAAATTGGTAAAATGACATAGAAATGAATTGTAAAAATTCAAAAATATATGAAAAAATTATAAGATTATTATTTCAATTGAGCTTCTAAGCTTTTCGAATTATATCGAAAATAAGCTTACTTTATCAATCATGTTTCAAAAACTATTTCCATGTAAACTTATTTTATAATGGCACTTCCAAGCTTTTTGTAGACTTTAAGGGTTCAATTTTCTTAATAAACTAATTTCACAACAATTATAACACTTCTGCAAGCTTTATGCTTAAGCTTGTAAGTTTGTTACAAACTTATTTTAAAGCCTTATGATTTGTTGGGACAACACACAACACACAACACACATATATACACTTAAATGTTATTTAAAAAATGAATATTAACAATAATTAATGTGCAGAAAAATCGTCTCACTGAAAAGTAAATTAAAACACATAATAAAGCTGCATAATGCAAAAAATACGACCAAATAAAGAAAAGCCGAATTAAATTTTCATAATTTAACATGCATAAAGTATTAGTAAATGAACAATTAAAGAAATATATCAATAATTAAATAAATAACAGTGATTAAATACATATTAATATACAGTTTGTCAATCTTGACTTTACACACTAAAAACAAATAAAATTTTTTGGCCAAATTGTCATTAATTTTATTTTTATTCTATTGTCTATTGTAAGAAATGTATATATATTTTAAGGAATGAGATCGAAAAATTCTTAACATACATATATGTTAAAAATAAAAACAAAACCATTAAACAAAGTTTTAATTTTTTATTTGATTGATAAAATATTTTTATAGTTTTAATTATTAGTGATGAAATGTTGAAACTTTTTCGGAAACACTTCCATTTACGTTTTCATAGCGTTTTCCGACCATCCGTTTAAAATCTGCCACACTTTTTGACACCTTTTTGTGTGCTTCAATTATATTATAAAAAGAGATTAATATCTCTCCACTGACCTTAGCTCCGTGCAGTTTCAAGGACTTGTCTCTCTTGATAAAAATGTCACATTAATGTTTTTTTTTCTACTCAAGAGCTTGTTAACTATAGTGACAGGATTTCAAGTCGGGCCTAAAATGCGCACATTTTGAAGTCTTATGAATCCCATTCATAAGACTTTTTTAAAAAGTACTAATAACTAAAAAAATCATTTCTTTCCGGAAATGTATTTTTATTTTTTTGAAAAAAACAAATTTCTTGGAAATCAGAAAAGAAAACTTAAGATTTGGTTAATTGTTAAACGTTCACGAAAAGTCTACAATACAAACTAAACAACTATTGATGCGAAACCGGAGAAATGCTTTATATCGCACAAAAATTTATAAATTATAAATTGACACGATACACTTTTGCTGAAATCCTGTTTGACAATGAATGGTTCGTTCACAAATATTTGCCAGATAACAAAATTCATTATTTACTACACTCTTCTAATGTTAAGTCAAAACTTGCGAATTTTAAGTTATGTGCACCTTGTACCAAATGAGCGATGTAGTGTATAATCGCCAAATATAGTTTTTAATATTAATAAACAATTAAGCAAATTATAAAGTTATTAAAAATAATCATATCAACACAAATATTAAACAATAAATTGAAAAAATCATTCAGTTACCTGTTTATATAAGCCAAACGTCTTTCAAACCATATACCAGGTCTATGGAATTTCTCAAAGAAAAAATAATGAAATACAGGACTAGTATTTTGACAAATATGTTGATGTATTTGCAAACGTTTATCAGGATCAGATTTAAGATGTTGCTAAAGAAATAAACGAATCAAACAAAAAATTATTATTTAATTTGTAAAATTTATAAAATAAGACTTTATTTGTATTAAAATAAAAAGGCGGTTAGAAACGTCTTAGTGCTTGAAACCTTATAAACTTTTCATCATTAATATGTAGAGGTGGAACAAGATGCTTCAAATAGAACAAAAGATGAAAGCGATGCCAACATCTATTTGCACCAAAATACTAACTAGGACAGTTTGCTTAGGTTTCAAATATTGTTGTTTTTTTAACTTACATGTGCCAATTGACGACATTTACTAACGCTATATTCCTTGGGTCGATATTTCTTGCGAGCTCCGTTCAAGTATATTCCAATTGGTATAGTATTTTCACACCATTCTAGGAGACCACTTCTTGTTGACAAAGGCACAACTTTATAGGTTCTTATTAAAAGTTTACGTTCTACAGCAGCTGGTTCTTGTTTAAGTAAATTATTAATCATACAGAAAACCTGTTGCATTACAGCATCTTGTCTTAAATCATCTTTTCCCTTCAACAACTGCGGTCTTGTTATACCATCGGAACAAACACATGATAATTTCTTTGGAGCATTAATACCACCAACTAATGAAACTTGATGATCCCATTTGATAATGTCTTTAATTAAACGGATATTAAAAACTGTCAAAAAAACATAAATTTTAATATGATAACTTACTTGTTATTGAGTATTTTAAGTCTATGCGCACAGGTAAATCTATGGTTGGACAATGAATGGCATCTAAATTTTTCTGTTTTCTCAACTTATCACTTAAGCTGGTGACATTTGATTTGTTCTCATTAGATATTTCAGTATTGGCATACTCAATCAGGGCTTTAAAATTGATTTGTATATTCTAATTAAACAGAACTTTCACATTGAAAAAACAACTCACCTGGTATAACACTTTCTAATTGTTTTATAACATTTGCATTGGTTTTATTTTTAGCTTTTGCTATAATATCTTGAGCAATTTTAGAACGATAATCGGTTTTATTTTCTGTACCATCAATATAACCATAAACAATGGGATATAATTGATAAAGCGTTTGATGGGGATGCTCCTGAACACAACGTATCATAATGCCTTTGAGTAAATCTATAAATTCAGGATTTTTAGAATTTAAACGTGCTGTCATTTGATTAAGTGCACAAATAAATTTATAACTGGGTACAGAATTAATATGTTCTTGGATTTTTGTTCGCAAAGACTCATTTTGTTTATTCGAGAACCATAAACCTATGATACGATAAATAACAGGACTTGATATGGCCGCATCAAGGGAACAGAATTTTATATAATTTTCAACTGCTACACATAAATAAGTTGTAAGTTTTTGTTCGATTAACTGTATTTCTTGTTCATCTATTGTAGAAGTTCTTTTCATAAAATTAGCACTTATTTGCTTATCACGATCACGTACTTGGCGACCCACAGTACTGGCTGTTTGACGATTAAGTTCCATTATTTGACGTTTCATATTGAATTCATCTGAATTAATGTAGGTATTTAACTAATCAAAATATATTTTTAATATGGAGAACAATAAATATTGATAAAAATGTAAATTCATATTTTACCTGCGTATATTCTCTATCAGCATATTTGGCGATTATTTCGTAAGCGCTCTTTTTACTTTTCTCTTCGAACTCAGCAAATTCGCTTAACTCAAATATGTTGGGGAATTTTTGTAATATAGCTTCTTTGGTATTATTAAATCGTGTTAATGTCTCCAAGGAACCCAGAAAATATTTATTCAATACCACATCAAATGTTTCCGTATTTGTTTCCATTAAATATTCACCATTCATTTGCATGGCAGTAACACGTTGTAGACAAAATTGAAATTCTTTATTTTTGAATATATAATGTAGTATGGATTTGGTTATTTCTGGTTTATTGGTTTTCATGCATATATCAACGTCTTCTAGCAGGGAGCTGACCTGGTAAAAAATAATAATAAAATTGTGCAAAAATCTGAGAAATTCATATGTGATAAGGATCGTGAGACTTATAAGAAATTATGGACTCATCCTCGCGAAATTTGGTATGTTGTTTTTTGATTGTAAAGGTTTAATTCATACGAAAAGTTGCCACGATATTCGTTTTTTGATAATTATGCATTTAAGACTGTTGGAAGTTTGTCCATTTGTTGACTGATCTTAAAATTTGGCATGCGATTTTTTACTTTATAATATTTATTTGTGCTAAACTAACTGAATAAGAAATATTTCGAATAGGTTTGTCCTTGGCCCAAAATAGTAAGATGTGCTAAATTTTAACAAGATATTCTTAATTACAACCTATAGAACATTATCGATAATGAAATGCTGACAGATTGCCTCAAAAGGGATCGAACTTTATGCTTTTGGTAATTTTGAATAAACTTTGGTTTCTTTTACAGGAAGATAATGGGCAGACTCTGACAAAAATGATTGGGTTTTAAAGGCTTAATGGCAGATATGTCATCACACTTCTCTCCTCCTAAGTGTAAACAGTGTTTGTATAAGGAATTTTCTAACGGGACATCGTCACATAGATAAAATGACAATGAAATAAGGTATTTATTTATAGGACCCTTAATGGTAAATGTGACCTTGGCATTAGACCCTCTATGCCTACTTTTTACTATAATTTCGTGGCCAGTATTTCCTTATACTCCTCTTAAGCTAATATCTCTCTGTTGGAAAGAAGACCACATAATAGAACTCTATGTAGCGGAGTATTAATGTACGATGAGAATATAGTAATTTCTCGTACATCAGTCTCCTCTAACTAACTACCTAAACATGTAATTCCCTATTCCATATTTAGCTTAAAGTTGCATATTGGTAAAACTTGTTCTTATAAGCGAGATACTTCGGAAGATTAATAAAATAATTATTTTTTTCTATATTATTTTATATGACTTTGACAATATCTTTACATGGGATAATGTTATATAGAGTTGTATGGATGACAGTGATACCTGAATGTAATTTCTATCAAACAATATAAACTTGAATCTTATTATAAAAAAGTTCTGTAGCTATATCAATGCAGTAACATTGTTTTTCTTATAAATAAATAATTAATTAGTTAAATAATACCTTTAATTGTATATTAGTTGTGGGCATATTTTTCAATATGGCGATGTAACGTTTAGCCAAATTGATTTCGCCAGCAGCTTTACATTCTCGTATACATTTAAGTAAACATTTCTCAATGGGATTATCCTAAAATGATGTTAAATATTAAAAATATTATTTATAAAAAAACTAAAAAGTGAGATCGAAAAGACACGTTTTTCATAAAGGCAAATGTCTGCTGTCAAACTCTTTCCAGTGTTATTTATCAGTATCGGAAGAACTTGTACGTTGATAAAAAGGGTCCTTATGATATTTCAAATGTTGAAAATATTTTAAATAGAGCTCCCAATATACCCTGTAGGAAAGCAGCGTAGTTAACGCAGTATTCGGACTATTTGGTATGAACAGTTGAAGCTAATGAAGCTTTAAAAAACATCAAGGTTAAAAAAAGTTTAGGACTTAAAAATAGTCAAAGTTTCCACAAAGTTCTTGGTATGGTACAATATGCAGTTCCAGCAAAAGAAGCCAATCATTTGTTATAACGGGCTCTATAAATATCGAAATTTACTGCTTTCATTCATAAGACTTAATAATGTGTCCACTTATTTTTGGTCTGACTTGGCATCCTATCACTATGGCAAACAACTCGTTGAGTGATACAAGAACAAGAGAGGTAAATCTTCCAGTCAAAGTCCAGTATACAGATATTGGGTTTTTCTTAAAAAAGAATTGAAGAGCACAAAAAGGTGTCCAGTTGTGGTAGATTATGAACGGAAATGAGACAGAATGCACTTTTAAAACGTTAATGGCAAATGGTAATAGTGATTAAAAATATAAATATAAATATTTTTTTCTGTATCGATCTCACTCCTTAATAAAATATTTTTTATATTAAAATATTAATATCAATTATACTAATTTTTATACCTTATAAAACTCATTAATTTTTCGATTAGCTCTGATACCAGCTGTTTGAAACAAAGATATTTGATGTGATAATATCAATTCTTTACAAGTAAAATTTCCATAATGTAAATCATTTGCTTCTAATTGCCATTTTTGAAATATTTGATCAATTGAAGGTGATTTTGAAAATTGTATCTGTAATAAAATGCAATTAAATTTGAAATACAATAAAATTATTAACAATTATCTGCAAAACAAAACGAAGAAAATCTTACCAAACAAAAATCTTCAGATTGTTGTAACATTTGCAACCAGGTCATATATTTATAAACACTTTGTAAACATTCTACACTTATTTCTTTTAAAATATTTAAAACACAATGTCGGGACTTTGTTATGGCAGCCAAAGTATTATTTTCTTCTTTATTGTATAAACATTTTAAAGCATTAAAATGGTGTTTTTCAAATTCATATTCCATATCGTTTAAAGTATCAACTTTTGAATGACCTTCAACTATAGTATCCCAACGACATAAACGCCAACAGATCTCATAATCTATAGAAGAGTTTTGCGTATTTGACGAGGCCAAGTTAAACATACCATTACGTTTTAAAATGGTATTACAAAGATTATAGGTGGTATCGTTTTTGTTAGTAATATCATTTGATTCGATTAGAATATCAGACCAATTGTTATTAAGATTTAAATAATCTAGACGGGAATTTAGAGGATTAATAAAACCTGAAATGGCATCATTACAACCAATGGAGTCGTAAGCCTGCAAATGAGAGACAATTTAAGGGTTAATGCCTTTTTATATAGTAAATTTCAAATTACAAACCTTTCTAGCTATTTCTTGAAATTGTGGATTAGACATTATTTCCACTTTTGTTTTGCTAGTTTTATCTTCTTGATTTTCTAGTTCCGTTAAAGCCCACATTTCTAGATAAATAATGGATAAGAAATAGGCCTGACAATAATTACAAGCCAAGGCAACATTTAACAATTTTAAGGGTAAATTCCTGAAAAGAAAAGAAATTAAGTAAATTACTAGAAAACTCAATTATCTTAAAATCTTTACCAATTGTTATTAACACGTATACATTCGCATATATTTAATATCATATTTATAACACGTTTATCTTTACAAATCTTTTTTAATTCATTATTATTCGTGGTATTATGATGTTGTAAAAATTCTTCAAAGAAATATTCTAGCATTTTTATTATAACATTCATATGAGTTTCTTCAGAACTGTGTAGCAATAGACGTATAAATGATACTAAAGAATGCTCAGCGAATTGTGGTTCTTTAGCGGCTAATTCTTCAAATTGTAACCAATGACATTGTTTATAGATTTGTGACATAAATTGACAAATCCATTTATCATAATCATACGATTCAGTTGATTTAAGAATGTTTATCCAATCTAGTGAAGGAACGCTGTCGTAATTATCCAAATAATTATAATTTAAATTGGAATAGAAGACCGTAAATAAGGGGAAGTTAGCTGAAATAAAGTGGAGTTTCATTTTAATTATGCAAATTAAAATTATTATCTAGTACATATTGCTACATAATACTACAAATGCAAATCAATTTAAGGAGTGAGATGGTAAAATTCTACATAACATATATATAGCTGCGGTCAAAATAACAGCACCACTCACATTTTCGCTGCTGACTTGTGTTTTTCCTCATTAATATTTTTATCCAATATCTTCCACTGGCCATTGCTACGGACAGTTTGGAGGATTTGCCTTTTTTGGTATAAATACCACATTATAGTTCTTGTAATACTCAAGGGCAAGTTTACCATAGTGACAGGCTGCCAAGTCAGGCCAAAAATAATTGGGGATATTTTGAAGTCTTATGAATGGTATCAAACCTTCTTTTAAACATTTCTTGATGTAAATTTTCATAGTATAGAGATCTCTGTAACAAATGATTGGCTTCTTTGTCGCATCTGCTCATTGCTTGCAATACCTGGCTTCTTTTGCCGCATACATATGCAAAGAAGTCAATCATTTGTTACAAAGGTCTCTAAAACTATGAAAATTTACATCAAGAAATTTTTACAAAAAAGGTTGCTTCCATTCATAATACTTCATATTGTGTCAATATGATAAAGAAGCCCTTGAGTGGCACATGAACAATTGACTACAGCTATTGCCAGTGGAGACATATTGCGCTCTTGTTAACAAAATTTAGGAGCAAAAACTGTTCGAGCAAAGTGAAAGAAAGTGGTTTCGTTTTTACATGTATGTTAACAGTTTTTTGATCTCACTTATTAATAGAAAAAATAATTAAATTTTAAATGATAGCAATATGCACTAGTGTATCTCAAACATTATTATATTTCTTACCTAATAAATCATGACCATGTTTGGAATTTACCAAATATTGAGCCACTTCAATGACATAAAAATGAGTGGAACACTGGAATTTATCTAATAATTTTTCCAATATTAAATAAATCGATTTGTAGAAGTGCTGAATTTGTAACGTGGAATCTGTTTGCTAAAATTAAAATAAAAAATAAATCAATACATAAACTCAAATTATAGAATCTAATTTACCTCTTCTATACTTTCTTCAGCCTCGAAATAATAAGAAATTTGTTTTAAACTTAAAGGTCCTATCTCTCCCAAACATTTAAGAGCCTCTAAGCTAATGGCATCGGCTTGAGTTTGTCTTACAATTTGTAAAAGATGTCGAATTAAACGATATACCAAATCGCTTTCCTCTGCTAAAAGTCCTTTAAATTTCGATATCTATGAAAAATGATGAAAGAAATAACAATAATTTTTAAACAAATAAAAAATAATACAAAGTTTCCAAACTTACTTGTTGTTTCAATATTTTCAATGAATCCATTGTAAAATTTGTACTTTTCAAAAATATTTCAAATACATTTTTCCATTCTTTTCCATTATTATCAGTTTTTGTTGAAGTTTTTAAAATAACGTTAATATTTTGAAATTTATCATCGAAAGAAAATTCATGTATTAAATTTTCCTCAACAACAATACAATGTTTATAATTTTCTATTAAATTTTCACAAACTTCAATGATTTTCTCTTGCATCTCCAAACAAGTCGTTGTTTTATATAATTTTAATATGGCTTTACATATATAATTCAGATGTTTTTCCATAAATTGTTGAATATCTTTAAAATGTTTAATTTTATGTAGAAATTGTTCAACAGCTTTAAAAGCAAATTTCTGTAAATCACTTAGCGAGGCCGATTCCATACAATAGAGGCAGTAGTAAATTATATCACGTATAAAATAATTAGTAAGATTTTGTGATATTGAAGTATGCTGTAGCGTATCTAAGACCATGTCAGCTAAAATGTAATATTTGTAGAATTGTTTGAGAGAATCGATGGGGAATACACATTCGCTGCAGGTTTTCTTTAAAGCACCAAATGTTTTCACCAAACGCAGAGGATATTTGGTAATGTAGTTCTTAAGTAAATCGGGTTTAGCTTCGTTTGTGCTATTGTTCTGAAAGAAAATTTAATTACAAATGTAATTAAAAGAAAATTATTTGCTTATTTATTATTTGATTTGTTATTTAATATTGTGCTGATAACATCAGAATATGGAATATTCTATATATACAGTGATACATAAAAAAAAGTAAAAATGTAACAGTCGGACATGTCGACTATATCATACCTACATTCCGTATTTGTTGGCTGTACCAAAATCTTTCTGAACGTACCCTTCGTATAATTTATCTTATTCTATTTATGTACTAAACTAGATTATTATGATACTTGTACAGATTATATGAATGAACGTTAATTATGGCACGTTTTTAAAGAATTTTTGCTCAGGGACTTGTAATATGGGAACTAAACAATATTATTAATAGATTTCGACTGAAAGTGATATGCAAATTTACGTATTACATTTCGATATCATGCTGGCGGAGTACTTTCTCTATAAATTTAGATTTTACGGATATTGCAACCTGATGATGCTGAATTGCAAGGATCGACTTATCGAATATCCAGTAGCACACGAATGATGTTGGAGATTTTCATCATCGTTCTCTAAAGTAGAAGAATTTGTATGGACATCGTCAGTTAAACATATCATATTTCTAGACTCATTTAGACTTATAATTGCAAATTGGTCTATGCTAAACTAAACGAGATCTATCTCATACTCTCTTAGCGAAGTAATAAATTTAGTTAAATTAATGAGATTCCTTTTCTTATGTTTATTTTTTGATATATAACTTTGATATCTCTACATGGGATAATTTTATATAGAGTTGTGTAGGTGACAGTGATACATTTTATCGACTTATGTTATGATGAAATAGTTCTTAACTGTGGTCTTTACACAGACTTTACACAGACACCCAGACTGACGGATAGAAGTGATTTCAATTTTTTCTGCCCGTGACATACATCTATAAAAACTCATAAAACCCCAACCACCTACGGTGGTAAAGTGTCTAAAAAATGGTACAGTTCACATAAGTAAAAGGTGATCGACTGAATATTGTTCTAATTGATATAAGAGATCCTCCTACAGAGTTATAAACTTGGACTAGTCTTATTATGTTACTTTCTTAGGGTTGGAGAGATATCGGACGATCACAATTTATTCACTCCAATATTTATGTTGTTGAAGTTGTTAAGATGAACTAGCTATTTCTTCTGCTTGACTTTATTACCAACTTGCGAATTTCACAGTTCAGTGTAATGATTATTCTCATTAAGATCGTCTGCGCCTCCCTCTTCTTCAGCAAGAAAATGCGGCAACACTCAGAATATCCCATAATGTCATTGATACTGTTGTAAACCTAGTTACTGGTGGAACATAGACACTGTGGAGCTTTAAGATCTTTTGATCTGACCACCATACTTGAATTTCAATATAATGACCTCTTGTGATCAAATCAAAGAACAGAACTCTTTTCTACACATTATTTTTAAGTGTTGTTTTCGGAGAACTTTGTATCCATTACAACTATGCAGACGGGAATTACTCCTGAGAGCAACAAAATCTACCGACTACTCCAATGCTGATTCAAATCTAAAGAGTAAAGCAATTGGTACCTGAACACCATATAGAACTAAATTCTGAGACTTTATTTAATTCCGGCTACAACCAGAAGGATTCGAAACAGCATGGACAGAAAGTATTACTACGAAACAAAAACCATATTAGTTTTTTTGCTGGGTTGACAAACCTTGGCCGATTAATTTCAGGACATTCTAATGCAAAGAAACGATTGTGATGGGCATGAATTTTCGTAGGGAACGATTGCACACACAACATGTCTCCTTAAGATACACTTAGTGGCAACAAATTGATTTAACGCACTAGGTTGGTAATCTAACTGGATTTGAACGGAATTTATTGCTTTTCAGAGTCTGTTTTTACTAAAAAAACTACACATCATGCGTGCTTATCTTACTAAGTGAGTTATTAAAGTAACATTAATTATTTTTTTTCAGAATTATGCTCTCTCATAGCATAAAGAATTAAAATAACAATTAGAAATAAAATTGAAATAAAAGAAAAAATTCGGAATTACACATTTTATATCGGTTTTACATACTCTGGCAGATTTATCGCAAAGTTTTTTAATAAATTTTTTAGCAGATGAACACTTCTCGATCGTAAAAAAATCGGTTAACATTTCTTTTCACTCTATATTCATTCTCCATATTTATTGTTCTGTAAATTATGTTTCATTCATTCAAATACTTACTATATACAAATTTAGCACCGATTGTAGATATTTATAATCAATATTATACCATTTAGTGGTTTGAAAGAATATTGGAAATCCGGTTATGCTTTTGGAATGTTTATCATCTTTAAGTATATCGACTAGAGTAAACATTATTTTCCAGTTATTGGTTTCATTTCTTATCTTGGCCAAATCAAAACTTAACACATTATTAACATGATTTTTCAATTCCACATTTGTATTAGCAGGGCATTGACTGCTTAAGATAAATGCACGTAAAAGGGGTATAGCGATCTGAGAAAGAAGTCATATTATTTTCAATTTAAATTAAATATTTTTTATTTCACCTTTAAAAGTTCTTCTTGGCAACCAAACTCTTCAAGTTTATTCAAATGTTCAGATTTGCCATATAACAATAAACAAGATATAATTTCCTCCAAATTGTCACGTAGAAAATCTTGTTTATTTTTGTAACACAAATAGAAAGGGAACCTTTAAGAGTTTAAAAAAAATACGTTATTGGTTATAATTTCATACTTCCTGTAACTTACTTTAGAATTGGATAGGTTTTCGAAATCCAGGTATGAATGGCACTTGATATACAAGGTTTAATAACTTGCGTTAATGAGGTATTATAAAATGAAGCTATACCCTGGATTTCAGTAAGATCAGCTAGAAATATAGATGCAATTTATGTCATTAATCACAATTCCCCTAAAATAATATCTATTACCTTCTGTTAATTTATAAAGTGCACAAACAAATGATAATTCTTGTAAGGCATTTTCACGATGATAACAACTAAATGCCAATAATGAAAGCAGTAATTGTATATTTAAAGCAATACTATTTTGTAATTGATCCGGCCCTTCGGCTTGTGAGGCTGGCACTTGTAGTTTTTTCCATTCAATGGATTCGTATAGATTTTGGCAAAAATCATAATAAATTTCTATATCACATTTACTATTTTTTAACCAATTAATATCCATTAAAGCGGTTAAAGTAGTAATGGCAGCATATTGTACTTCCAGCGAGGTAAAAGGTAAAAATTTAACAACAGATAAACATATATTACGAAAACTATCTTGTATATAAATATCACGACAATCACGAACAATAATACAAACACTTTTTATGATTTTTGTTGTTAATTTTACAGAATAAGATTTACGAAAGGAGATCTTAAACAAAGAAAACATGGCTAATAACATATCATCAAGACAGTCTTCATATTGTTGGATATAAACGAAAATAGCTGAAAAGATATTTTTGCGTTATGAGAAATAAACATTTAAAAACTCTTTTTAATTTACCTGGTAAAATGTCAACAATTTCATTCATTATTTCCAGATTTGTGTAGTAGAATTTAAAAATTGGTTTCAATTTGCCCACAAACCATTGGCCAATCTCTGAGTAATGACATTTTTGCCAACAAAAGATCTAGTTAGTTTTGTTAAAATAAATTAATATCAAATTTATTTTAATTTAATTTATAATATTAAAATACAAACCTTTGTTAGTTGGAGTATAATCGTGGTATGAACTTTTGGATTAAAACTAAATGTTAGTATGTGTTCAAATGCTTCATTCCAGTGCGTTGAACTGGCACATAATGTGGCCAAAAGTTTCAAACATGTTTCGTTAACTGCCGTCCAGTCATCGAATTCATTTTGTTGAGTTTGTTTTTTAGCTGAGAGAAATATAATAGTTTTTTCTTAAAAAATAATGTTTTAATAAAATTAATTCCTACAAATTTACACTTATTATTCCACTTGTAAAAATCACATGAATAAACAACTTAAAGCAAGAAAGCTAAGCTTCTTAACTGTAAAAAATATATCACTTCCAACTTTCTAGTGATAGTGGTTCTATTAACATTGAAACATCTTGTGGCTTCAAACTGCAAAGGCTGCACTAAACTGAGGAAAATTCTGTTAAATCCCAGTTTTAGGGGGCTGCAGAGACTCTACAGATACTCAAACTTTTAATCCATTTTTTTAGTTATAAATTTAAAAAATGAGTGACCAGAAGGAAATTATTAAATATTTTTTAACAAAACCCAACTTGGTCCTACAAAAACACGGTAAAGCATTTAAAGGACTGCCGTACAAAAATGTTTCCAATGTTATTAAACATAACCAAAAAAGCATGTCAGTTGATAGAAAACCTGGTACAACCAAAGAGCTCCCAACAACAGCAACCCGGTTAACTCAATACTCGTACTATTTGGTACGAAAAGTTACCAACGGGAAGAAAAGCTGATAAAAACGCTACTGATTAAAACTATAAAAATAATCTTTTTTGTAAACTGTAATAATTTCAATATTTCAATAAAAAATCTGTAACTTTAGTCGGTTCGTTTTTATTACCATACTCAAGCTAATACCATGGGTGCGATAGTCTAATGTTGTGTATTATTAGAGTGACGAAAAGTCCGATCATTTTTTCTCGAGCTTAATGAAAGAAAATTGATATAAGCTCATAAACAATCCGCCTAAGCTTCCTAAAATGCATCCCAATACGATTCTGGGACGTTAGAAAGTTTTAATAATATCAATATATAGAAAGCTGTTGACGCAAATTGTTTTATTGTTTAATATTGCTACAAATGTAGTTTGAATTTAAATTCAATGTTTTGGAATGGCCGAAAATGTTTCAGAATCTTCCAAAAATGTGAAGATAGCATAAATTTAAAATATGTCACATGGTTATGTAGAAAAATCTAGATGGCGCTGTTCTATCTTGTAATAAAAACAGTGTAAATTAAGTGTTCCAATTTGAAAAACTATTTAACTTCTTATTATTTGCAAAGAAAGAATAACGAACAAACTACTACATACCAACATCTTAAAATCGTAACGACGTAAAAATTCAATTTATAATCATATAATTTTATAGTAGAAAAAAAGATAAATATAACTTACCACTTAATTTCAAAACTCCACCCAAAAATTGTATCATCTCTTCAATTGGTTGTTTTTCTAAATATTGCAAAAGAAATTTATTGCTGGTAAAACAATTAATAACATTATACAAAATATTTAAAACTTCACATAAAGTGGAACGTTCAATTGATTGAGGAGAATTATTTTTAAATTGTAACTGAAACAAAAACAAATATTATTAAAAAAATTATATATTATTTCATAAAAAAGTAAATTATTACCTCCAAATGACTTAGAAAAAAACCAATACGTTTAATTAAAGGACATAACATATAAGAGGATTCATCAAATACTTCAAACATTAATAAAGATTTCATAAGTAAAGAAATTTTCAACAGAGATTGTAAATCTAAAACAATATCTTTACAGCCTGTACCCTTGGAAGTATCAAAATTTAAAGTTCTCATTAACAGTTCGTAGTTGAGTTGAAATAAACAATTTTTTTGTTCATTAACTTGATGTAGGGAATAGTTTTGTTGCAATTTCCTCAATTCTCGACCATGACGTTCGAGACATACAAATTTGCGATTGTATTTAAATTGTAACATTTCTAAATTGAGATTTTTGTTGTTTTGCGATAAAATTTCGGTTGACATTTTTAGAACTTTATCATCTAGAAAATTTATAACAGCTATAGCACAGGTTTCCGCTATTAACTCTGGTGATATGGGCTCTATATTTAATATAATTGTTTTTGCCTCATTTTTATCTCTTTCACCATAAAGCCAGACTATAGTTTGAGCTATAATTGGAGAAGTTTTATCCAAACCCATTACATCTGCCTGTATTAAAATTTGTTGAATGGTTAAAAGACATTCCGAACGTTTGAGAGCTGCATTAGACATAAATGAGTTTAATAAATTATTACAATCTTCAGCTGTTAGTTTTTCGTGGTTTATAAGTTTTTGTAATAGCAATTGTTTTTCAGCTATTGTTTCAGCACAGGAAGAGGTATCAGTTATAAGAATTTTTACTATTTTTAACCATTCATCTTGGCAGTAATTGAAAGGTATAGATTTGATAGATAAAAATTCTTTTTCTTTACTTAAAAGTTCACTTAAACATAAACGTATACTTTTAAGATTTTTGGCATTTTTAAAATTCGTTAAAACATTTAAATTTAATAATATTAAAGGTTGATAATTGGTTATATTTATAACACTTTTAATTTCCTTCACCAATTCGGAGAGTATGGATAACCTAATAAAAATAAGTTGAAAAGGCATAAATATACAATTAAAGAGACAGACTAAAGTAAAATTTATTTACCATATTTCATTGAATTCTGTTTTTGCTGGTTGCACTTGTTGCAATAAAATATTCATTTTATCCTCCGGTTTTGATATTTTAGATCTTGATTCCATGCTGTCTTGCTCAGTACAACTATTATGTTCCAAGTGCCAATAAACCTAAAGAAAACATCTAAAATTCTTACTCACGTTATAAGGATAACAGAAATTTACCAAGTAAATAATTAAAGCTGACATTTTAACAAAAATCTTAAGATATTTCTCATTATGTTGTATACGACTTTGTTGGTAATAGCTTTTACTTCTCTCTTTGATTTCCATTTCGACCATGGTCCGTAATTTTTTTAAAGTTTTTGGCCAAGTATCACAAAGTTGTATATTGATTGTATTAATATTGCCTTGTTTCACATAAGGATACAAAGCTTGAAGAGATATTAGAATTGATTGGAAAAGAAGTTCCTAGGAAATGAAATAAATATTATGATATTAGCAAATATGATAAAAATAATAAATTTATACTCTGGCCTGTTTAAAAAATCGGAATATATTGGCGCCATAAGTGATTTTTAGTTTATGGGTATAATTAAAGTAGGGAAAGTACTAAATAGAATTTTGAAGTTATCTAAAATAAAGTTTTATTTAGACATAATAATTACCGAGATTTAGTTTGTCTTATATTGAGTAAGGAGTAAGATCGAAAAATTCTTCACACACGTTTATGGTTGGAATATTATGTGTTTGTGCAGATGTTTTTAACGAGCATAAAAAATAGACCTACCACCACTTTTAAATATACCGTTCGACTTAGAATGACTTCCTGAGTCAATTTATGTATGTCCGGCTGGATGTCCATGTAAAGCTTGTTCGCAAAGTACAGGTTGCAGTTTTGAAAATATTTTAATGAAATTTGGCACATACTATTATTTTGGCCCAAAAACGATATCTAATAAAATTAGTTATAATCCGTTAATTATTTCACAAATGTCCGCCCGGAATGTGGTTTTTAGTCCATGAAATTCCTACATATAAATGGATTTTAATCTAATTTTACAAAACTAAGTCTTATTATACTCTAAAACAATGTACCAAATTATACGAGGATCCGTTGATTATTTCTTATAGGTCCCATATAACCATCTGCTTTTCTACCAGATGTATTAGAAGCTATTTTGAAAATAATGGGTTTGTTAAAAATATTTAATAATTTTAGTACACATTTTTTCTGGATGCTCATTTTTATCAAATTAACAATAATATATTAATTTTTTTACATTTAAAATAATAACTCATATGTTTTACAAAGGTAAAATGAAAAAATGCGGGTTAAAAGTTTGAATGAAAAACGTGTGAAGAATTTTTCGATCTCAAATTTTAAGTCTCAAACTCCCTCGAATTCGTTCAATTTTATTATTATTATTATTTTAATTTTAAAAATTAAAAACCTTTTTAAACAACTGACATGGTTCTCATGTAATCCAAATTCTGTTTTTTAAAAATCTATTCAACTGCAAATATTTCTAGTTAAACGGCATAAATTATAATTTTAATTCAGAACAATAAACCATATTTAAAAAAAAAAAAAAAAGATTGGTTGTCTGCTGGACTACCACGTCAGTTACAGAGGGTTATAATGGAGGGTAGTGTGGAAAATCATAGTGTTCTTCTATACTAATTAATACAAAGAATCATATTCTTTTAATTCACTCCACATTTCTAAGAACTAAAGGGACATGATTCACATTTCCTACCCCACTGTTCATTATATGTAAATTTAAAAGAGTTTGACAATTTATTCTCTAACTTACTTTTGTTTCCGGTTTCATGTCAATTTGATAAAATCCCATTACAATTGGTAACAAATCCTGAATACCATTACAAATTACATTGTGGTAATCAACAGAATGCTAAAAAATTCAAAAATAAAATATTAAGAAATGCAATAAAAACTCTCAACATACCTGTGATATCATTAAATAATATAATTTTATAATATCAGCCTTTTGTGAATCCTTTTTAGCTTTACGAGCAAAATCTTTAACTTCCGGAAAATAAGCTATAACATCAGCACTCATTTGTACATATTCATGAGATAATTCAATGGTTTTATTAATCGATTTCAGTGAGGCAAATAAAAACAAATCATTCGTTTCCATATTAGTTTCAAACAAATAAGATAAAATAACTAAAATTAAAGAAAAACTTTATGTTATCATTAAAAATACTTTCCACAGTTTTACTTACTACTAAATTCATTTAATTTCAATTCCCTTATATATTGGGGAGACTTGTAGAGAGCTTCATTTAAAATTTTCAAAAATGTATCACTGAAAAACTCCAAAGCAGCACGAGATTTAAAACCCTCCTGCAGGGCATTGAATAAAGTGGACTTGGTAAATAAATGTTCAGGATCTAAGAAAAATAATAAATTTTAAAGTTAGATTCAAAACTTAAACATTCCCATATTAACCTTCCAAATTATAGTTGATCAATTTCTGCACTATGGCACTAAAAATATAATTTTTATTACACATTGTCTGATAGCTTTTCGTATTTTTGGACTCTTCCACTTTAATGGCGTGTTTAATGGTTGCATCGATAGCACTATTGAAAATAGTAGTCCATGATACATTACTCTCATGACGTTTCTCCAACTGGGCGAAAAGTTCATTTTTGGAAGAACTCAGATGATCATCCAGTTGCTCGGCTGCTTTGTTGCGAGTAGTAACTTTATCGGAACGCAGTTCTGCACATAGATTATTTATTAAACTTAAAAAACTCGACATTATTACAACACAGCCTATGGGACATTAATTCGACACAAAGTTTTCTTTAAGAAAAAAATGAGGAAAAACGAAAAATTAACCGCGAAGAAATAAATATTTTTTTTATTTTGTTGATGATAAACAAATGGTTGGCAACTCAAATAAATTCCATTTAGAAATAAATGTAAACAAATACAGAGTTGTAATATGCAGAAGTAAGCTCAGAGTAGATAGTACACTTAGCAAAAAGTTTGATGCCAACACAGAAGCACATTATTTATTGTGCTTAAAAATTAAATATTAAAACACAAAATTTGTAAATTAAATTAAAATTAAATTTACACAAAACGTGGACCAATTTTCTTGAATGAAATATAACATAGGGATTTGAACTAATAATGAATTCATCTATACTAAATTTAATAAAAATATTTTCTTATCTGCGAGCTGTATGAGCCCCGTTTCCGGGAATACTTTTGTATGGAAGCTACATGATATATTGATCGACCATGAGTAATTTCAGTAGGCTTGGACTAAAGCAATTACACATATCAAATTTTATCAAGATATTTCTAATATTACAACACCATTCACATATAGTGACTCAGTCAGACAGATGAATGTAGTATAATCCTAAAATTATGAAACTGGATATCTAAAATATAGGCTTTTATGTTTTTAAATCAATATCTCAATTTGAGATGATCAAAGCTTGTTAAATCAATTATATTTTGAATGTTCTTATGCTTACATTAATTTGTGTTGTTTTGATTATATAACTTGTAAGTTATTACATTTTTATTCGATAATACGAATAATTTCAAATTAACCGATTATTAACCGGTTAAGTTTGAAGCCCGAATAATTTGCTACTCTATCATTAACTCATGATTTTTATCTAATCCTTATTGAAAATTTTGTAAAAACAATTAAGATAAAAACTAAGATAAATAATGAACCATCACTACAGATTTCAATAAGCATCGTCGTAAAATATCTTTAAAGTTTGATTTGCATTTTGTTTACCACATCTACATGGCTGACCATGTCGGTTTTTCCGACTAAGGTGTAAGAGTTCGTATCACTAGCTGAAGCTGAGAACATAGTTATCTCTTGCGTTTCCTCTAAGCCTTCTGTAATCGTCAGATGATCTTCAGACAAGTCGCATAGGTCGTTCTTATTGGATAACGTCTTCTACTTAACAATTTTTCTAATTTTTTCTGAATTTTTTAAAGTTGAAATTCGAAATATATTATAATTCCATCTATAACAGTTAAATCCATTTTAGGATCTATACTCTTAGGACAATCTAGTTGGTTGAGGAATAAAAAACATAAGATTTCAAACTGTATTAAACGTTCGAAGTATTGCTTTTCAAATATGTTATATTACTAACGGCTTTTTCCATCTACTACACTTAATACTTCGCAGTCGAAAAAAATACAACTCTGCGAAATAAAACAAATTTGACACTTTGCATTTGACATTTGTCGGCTTTGTTTTGCAAACGTTTTGTATAGCGAGCGTGATATTTGTTTACCGCTTTTTAATAAAAGTTTATTTTTTCTGTTGGAAATATTACTAAAAAAATAAAGCAAGATGTCAGCTGCTATGCCCATTAATCCCAAACCATTCCTTAATGGTCTCACCGGTAAGGCGGTGATAATTAAATTAAAATGGGGACATGAATATAAAGGTTATCTGGTATCCGTCGATGGCTACATGAACATGCAATTGGCCAATACTGAAGAACACATTGATGGCCAAGTAACCGGTAAGTGGTGCTAGAGAAATTAATTAAAGTTAACAATTAATCAAATAAATTTAATTGACATTTATTTCCAGGCAACTTGGGTGAAGTTTTAATACGTTGCAACAATGTTTTATATATTAAAGGTGTTGATGATGATGATGAAGAGGGAGAAATGAGAGATTAACAGTAATTTTGAACTTTAGCTTTAGTTGCTTTTTTCTTTTAATTTAGTCATTTAATAATTTCCATTTTAGTTTACAAACTTAAGTTTTGTAGTCGAAAAAAATGCAAAAAGTAAAACAAATTTCAAGTCATTCATGAAAAACTAAACTTGTATTAGACGGAACTTTTATTCAAAATACCTCATAAAAAAGTTTTTTTAAATTTATTAATTATGTAAGTCCTCGAAAGAGGTGAAAACTAAAAGGTAAGTGACATTTGGACTAATTGAAATTATATACTTTATAGAGTTTTTTACATCAAAAACTTGATGAAAATTTTTATTTTTCTTGAGGAGATGTAACATTTCAGTATGGTGGCATTACTATTATTAGTTCATTCAAATGTTAAATGAACTTTTTAACTCTATTTGCGACCAAAAGTTACTTGTTTATTTCTAAAAGTTATTTTATCTCTGTGTGAATTCTTTCATTTTTACCACATTTTTTGTAGTATTTCATAAGCAACTACAATTCGGGAATTTTAAATTTTTTATTTGAAAATGTTTGATATATTAAAAAGAGATGTATAACATTCTTGTCTTCTTTCTATGATAAGAACCTTAACTTCCAGCAAGAAATTCGGTTCTATCAATACTTTAGAAAGTGAAAAGGAAGTTAATGATAGAAATTATGTCAACCTATAAAAATCCAAAAATGTTTCCAAATTCCTCAATACCTCTGTGATGTGTTAAATTTGTCTGATTTTTGTCAAAAAATCTGACCAACTGAATATAATCAAGAGGAGGGAACTTTGTGCTACTTTTTGAATTGTTCAGTGGTTTTTCTTAAAATTTTTAATAGTGTTTTTTTGCATTTTTTAAGAACTTTTTTAATTTTTTAAATAACCTAAAAGGATTGTAAATAACATACCACTGAATGGGATAAATATGTAAATTGGTACTTTTTTAATTTTTATGTTTTTTTTTTTTTCATAAAAATAAATCTAACGAATTGTTTTAATATGAAATATTTAATATGGAATCGAATCAGATGGGTTACAAATTTTTTTTCTTAAGAGACTTTATGAAATGAAGTTTACCATACGACTCAAAATAAATTTTTAAGTCGATTAATCTGCCCGGACGGCTGGCTGGTCGTGAACAATATGCAAGTAGTAGTTTTAAAGATATTTTCTTAAAATTTGGCACGAGTTATTAATTTAGCCCAAGAATGATGCATATTGAAATTGATGATGGGGTCCATTATTTCACACATACCCCCAACCCCTAACAAATACTTTCTCGGAAGTTGGTTTTAAGTTTATAAAAATATTTAATTGATTTTAACAAAATTTTAAATTAATCTCATGAGATTCTTAAACAATGTGCCAAATTATACGAGGATTGGTTTATTATTCCTCATTGTTCTCATACAACAACTCTTTCAAATATCACTTTGATAGACTTAAATCTTAAATATAAGTCCGTATTGTCATAAAATCTTACAAAAGTAAGGAAAATATAATCAAAAATCTATGCTAGAAAATTTACGAGGTTTGATCCAACATTTCTTTTAGCTGCCATTTATAACTAAGAATGTGATGTATGATAATTATAAACATTAAAGTTAATTTAGGAGGGTGCTTTTTATATAGGACTAACTGATTCGTGGTAAATTTTATCCAAATTGTTACATAATTTTTATTCGTATATAATTTGCATGGGAACAAGGTAAAATTATTGACAAATACTAACATTGTTAAAAAAACCTGTTTTATTCTATTACGGAAATACTTCTAGTTATTTTAGACCAGGTTTTCAGGCAATTTATCACACTGTGTGACATTGATTTCAATAACTGCTGTACAAGTTGTTGCAAAAAAACAAGTTTTATTAATTTTATTGATCACGTTTTGGTTTAACTGAAGGCCATGACATTGTGCAACATCTTTTTGATCATTATTTGCAATGGTCCCTTTCGAATAATTGAGAATTTCGCTAATGTAACCATTTATCAGGTTATTAATTCTATGGCCTGTAATCGTAATTTTACAGTCGTACGTATAGGTTATTACGTTAATTCGAGTTGAAGGTGCTGTTAGCTTGGGGAAGAAGAGTAGTTATATGACTCCTTGTTACATCTTTTTTCAATCTACGAAGTTTTGATTTCTGTCTCCAAACTTATACTGCTAGTAAGTTAGTTTGTTATAAAGATTGAGTTCGAGAAGATCACTAAATAGTTCCTTGAGAAAGTGATTGGGACCAAATTTATAGTAATTGGAACAAATTAAATATAACTGTTTTTACAGTTCTTTAGATATTCGGTTATTAATATTTGCTTTGTGTGGAAGTACCTTTCCCCTTGATCCTGATCCTTGTCAAGTCCTAGTTTTCATCAGTAAAACAAATTCTTCAGAAAGTGTTTGCGGTCGGATTTGATCACTTTTATTGTTATAGTTCTTTAGATATTTGAAAATCAGCATTTTCTTTGTATGAGGAACATCTCACCCCATGATCCATCCGCCCTTCATTCCAGTCCAGTAAACTAGTTCCTTGAAAAAGTTATTGGACCCAGATTTGAAAATTCTCGGTGAGATGATTTTTTAAATATTCGATGATCAATATTTATTTTGTATGTAGGTTAGCTCTCCCTCTGATCATATCCATCCTATATTTTGTCCGGCAAATCAGTTCCTTGCAAAAGTGATTGAAACAAAATTTGAAAATTCTCGCTGTTATGTTTCTTTAGATATTTGATAATCAATATTTGCTTTGTATGGGGGTACCTCTCCCCCAGATCTCACCGAATTTTTTATAGCTTATTTTACTTTCGGGTATATGGGGATCATTCTGTGAAATTAACAGCAAAATCAGTCCAGTAGTTTAGCTGTCTAAAAGATCCAAACAACCAAATAAACAAACAAGCAGACAAACATATACTGAATCATTTCAGGAAAGGGAAACTAGTTTTTTTTAATATTTTAATTTAAATATATTAATATTTAAAAAATCTCTACTTTTCAATAATTCATTTGATCTAAAATAGTCCATTTAATATTCAATCCTTTATTTTTTCATAACCTGTTTTGCATGTCGCAAAATAAATATGTAAATTAAATTTTGTCACTTAAAAAGGAAACCTAAAGGAAAATATGTTCGTCCTTTAAGTGAACAAATAATTTTAAATTAAGTTAATATATGTATAACTACACAGGTAGATAAAGGTCCAAAACGCTTGGCAACTTAATTTAATTCAAAGTAACTTGGGAATTAGGGGGATTTTTTTGTTAACTAAGCATATTGTTTGCAAATATCTATTTTGACAAAATGCTATTTCTTTTATCACACTTAGGTGAGTTTCAATGTGTAACAATTTCTATGAAATACAATATTTGCACGTGACCAAATATTTGGTTAAAGCAAAAAAATTAAGTGTTTCTAACGAAAAAAAAGGTTTTATAGTAAATATTCTGCTTCAAACTACATTTTTTACAATGGTTACCAAGGAAAAGGAAATGTGTAGGAAAAACAACATGTAAAAACGTTAAAGTTGGTCAAGCCCGACTATTTAATACCCTACACCACATTGTTGTTTGTAAATGACTGCTACGAAAAATTATGGACCGATCCTTGTATAATTTTCTTTCCTTATTTATGCTTACGAGTGCAATATATTATGTTACTAACATTTATATGGAAATAAGAAAAAATTATGAACCGATCCTCGTTTAATTTTGCACAGCGGTTTTGGCTTATATTTATCTCTTATTTGACTTAATATTTTTACAACACCCACGTATATATGCGATTTATGAGTTTCAAAATGATATTCGGAAGGGTTGTTGGTATGTGACCTATTAGAAATAATGGACCCATCCTCGCATAATTTGACACATCGTTTTAGAATGTAATAAGACCCAGTCTTGGAAAATTTGGTTAAAATCGTTTTATATTTAGAAATTGTATGGGCTAAAAACACCATTCCGGGCGATCATTTGTATAGGGCCTATATATAAATAATGGACCGATCGTTTCCATTTCATTAAGATATCTTCAAAACCGCGACCTTGCGACTTTGCGAACAAGCTTTCCATGAACAGCCAGCCAGACGGACATCCTTAAATTGACTTAGGAAGTGATTCTGAGTCGAACGTTATATTGAAAAGTGGTGGTAGGACTATTTTTCTGGCCGTTACAAACATCTGCATAGACGCACAATACCCCAACCATCTATGGTGGTGTAGTGTATAACTATAAAGGTGTTGGACAGGGGTGTGAGAAATTGTTAACTAAGTCCCTGGTTATTTCATTCAATAAAAATGTCATTTCATTTACCAGTTTGTAAAAGGCAAACTTATAATAAAAATAGAATTTCGAAAAATACAAGAATTTAATGGTGTGAATGACAAAATATTTTTAAGCGGAAATGTTCACTAAAACGTTTCAAATATGTCATGAATTCTTCTTTAAAGGTCAACAAAAGCTTAAAAGCTTGATACAGAAATAAGCTTAAACCAAATCGAGTCATTTGTAATTTAAGTATTCCATCAATTTTGATTTTTTTGATTAAGTTACTTTCGTAAAACATGTCAGTTGTTGTAACAGTTGAAAGGAATAAGTATATTTATAAGTTTTGGCTCATGTTGTTGTTGTTAGTTGGGTCCATAGATTGGATTGACAGTTGAATAAATGTCGTGTATCATGTAGTTCTTGGCTACATGAAGGACGTAGGTTTAAGACGGCGCGGTCAATACGAGATCAGAAGGCATTGAGTCTGCTGCTTCATCCCTCTGTTGTGCCAGAATTACTCTTGTTGACCGCGACAAACTCTGTTCATGGTATGCAATGGGCGGTGGATGGCCTCCAAGCACGATCTTTAACACGAATTTGAGGCGTCTTTGCGAATGCCGTTCAAAGCTGTCATACATGAATTCGGATCCAAAGGATCTTACATATACTTATGTATGTTATGTTTGTATATACGAATATCCGTTCTTACATGCCTCGGTGGTAACTCCAAATGTGTTTAATTTGAAGTTTGGATGGATTCTCCGAACTGCTAACATATTACTTCATTATATTCCTTTACTGTAAGGATCTTTGTTTCTCATGTAGATGGTGAATTAATATGGTTCTTAAAGCTGAATTTTAACAGTTTTGGATGTTTTTCCACTGCGTATCACTTAGAGATGGTGTCCACACTGGAGCAGCAAAATTCACCACTGACCGGCGAATTGTTTTATATGTAGTTAATAAGTTTTCTTTATCCATACCCAGAGTACTGTCGGCTAATGCTTTGAGGACCTTATTTCTACTTTGCATCTTGTGCGTGATTGTGGTGGCATGTCCTGAAGAAGCGAATAGGCTCTCAAATGTAACTCCCAAACACTTTGAGTGGTTAATTGGCAGAATTTGTACTCCATCGATCATGATGCCTAAATTCATATTCACCTCTTTTGTTCAGGTGGTTGCAGTTGATTTCACAGGTGAAAGTTTAAAGTTTCGTGTAGTGAAGAAGTTGTGGATTTCGCTGATATAAACATTGTACAGTCCAAGTACAAAGTCTACTCCGGGTGGACGTGTTGGGAATTTCGAGAGGTAAACATTAAACAGGAGTGGTGATTGAACTCCGTCCTGTGGAACTACCTGTTGAACTACTGCAATTTTCTTTTAATTTCTACTTAAAATATTAAATATTTTCAACAAAACTTGGTCCTACAAGTAGTTCGCCAAGCATTAACTAGTACCGGAACGATTTGTCCGTTAATATAAAAGCTGGATCAGTTAGAAGGAATGGTTCGCATGATGTTTCTAAAGCCAACAAAATAGAAAGCACATTCAAGAGAGTTCCCAACACATCCGGAATACAAGCAGCCCGGTTAGCTCAGTGCTCATATTTTTTGGTTCGAAAAGTTAAAGCTAATGCACATTTAAAAACTTACAAGGCTTAAAAAGTTCTTGACAGGAATGCTGCTAAAAATTTGGAGAAAAAAACCAGAGCCCGGAAATTGAAATCAAGTTTTCTAAAAAATTATGTTCTTGCTGCATAATGGATGACGTAATGTATGTTTTCCCAACTTCTTGATCAAATGTTTTATGTTGCTGTTGCTCGAAGGAATGTTGAAGAAAAGTGTTAGCTGTCAAAGCAAGCAATATACAGTTTCGTTTAGATTAACATATATGTATGTTAAGATTTTTTCGATCTCATTACTTAAACATTTTGTTTTTCCATTTAAGATTTAGCACAAACTAAAAAAATTTAAAAGTTCGTCATATATTTGGGTTAAATGTTAAAAAACTGTGCGTGTCTTAAGGCTATAAATGAACTTAACTGGTCGATTGAAATACAAAAAAGTATTTACGTAAATATTTGTATTCAGGAAATTTTATGTATTTTTTATATATGTATTATATGTAGTCTTATGTAGGCGTAGGTAGGTCACATTCCCGAATACAAACAAAATTTTTTGATACATATAAATGATGAGTTTCAAGAAAAATGTCTCAAAACAATAACTATATAGAAATATAACCTCAATATAACAATGTTTATACACTTAAGATTGTATACTGATGTTTATGTATATAATTATGTAAGCAGCAATTCAGAATCAGTCCTTTGTACACAACATTTTTTATTATACGTAATGAAAATTGGTTGAGCTATGTCCGTCTCAAATTTATGAAGCCGACCTATAGTTGACATATATGATATGTATATCAAACGATTGGAAATGCTTTCGAGAATTTTGCTTTTAAAATTCAGGGAAATTGATTCATAAATGCTCAGATATTAGCAAAAAACTGAAAGTACCTTTAACTTTTATTTCGGTATTATCCTATTTTTTGAAGAATTTAAAAAGTTAAAGAGCTAATAGATTTCAATATTGAAATACGGGACCTACTTCTGATTTATAGGCACAAATATAATTTTCTTATATTTTAACCCTCTATTGAGTGAAAATCACCACCACGTTCTCCTGCATGGCTCCATATTCAAGCCACCAAAAAGAAATCTTTGAATTTAGCAGATGTATCTAGCATTGTTATTGATCATAACATGTTGATTCGTTTTGGTCCAATTTCCCGCCATAAATTCAGTGCAAATGTGAATGCTGTGTCTCATTGTATTAAGATGTTCTTCATTCTGGACTGTTTTCCGCTACACATCCGTTGGCATTTCATGATTTTCTGATAATAATACTTCAGTCACTTATCCGCCCTTCTTATGGCCTAATCTCAGTTTATAGAGTACTGCATCATTTTAGAAGTTTAAATGAGAGGTTAATTAATTTCAGAGCCAATCATTGTAAGATATCAAAAGTCATTACCTTCTTCCTCTGTTGTGTGCTTCAACGTTTCTTACAAAAAATTTCGAATTGCCTAACTGGCATGACAGATCCGGACCAGCCTTGTGGAACCCTATAAGGTACTTATATTTTTGGGATGTTCGAGGTTATAAATTTAGATCGGAGTATCGAGATCGACAACCGAGTAAGCGTCAGTTTTTGCTTTAAAGATCCACAAGAAACTAGTTCAGTAAATCAATAATTCTCCCATTAATTTGAGGAAAGGAAGGAAAAATTTTTAGTAGTGTGGTTACTAGCCACTGCTAGATATCTTGCCATTTTTCATGACAGCTTATTATTCGTATAAAATAGTACCAAGTCGGTTTTAAATTGATTTACTCGAAGACGCACATCTGGTACCCCAGACATCAAGTATCTTAAGTGATAATTCGGTGATCTATAAATGAATACAAATTCTTATTTACTACTTTAAATAGTTCACTAAAAACTTTTAAGTGCAATACATTTTCTGGGATCATACTCACTGTTGATTGTGTAACTTTGCTGGTGCCGTTGCTGAATGTGCCAGATGTTCCGATTCTCATGATTTAAATCTGACAACGGGTTAATGTGTACCATTAAAAGAATGGGAATAGACTCCCTCCCACCCAAGAATCTGCTTAAAAATTACTTTTGTTAATAAATTGAAATGAATTTCGAAATTTTAAAAATACATGAATTGAAATCTCTTCAAATTGAGGGCAAAATATCGTTTGAAAAAAATCTTTTCAAATCGTTAAAAATTCTAAAAGTTATAAAAATATACCACATCGAATTTTTAAATATGGAACTAATAACGATTTTCACACTGATTCGTAAAATTTTTTATATGAAAATTAAATAAAATTTATTATTTAAGAATCACGCAAATACAAAACGTAAAAATGCACACAGGTGAGTCAAATTTCATTTATTTCCAAAAAAAGTGTCTAACAACCAGTTATGTTCCAGTTGTCTTTATCTCAACATTATGTATGATGATATTCACTTGCGTTTCGAATAAATGTGATCCTTATGGTAGCAATAAGCCCGAATGTACATCGGAAATTTGAATAAACCTATACGTTACTTTTGGGATGATGTTTATTATTGGTTATGTAAATCAGTTGGTGAAGAGCCTGAAAAAGTTCCTTGTCCTTCTGATGAAGGTTTTGATGCTGAGAAGAATGCATGTGTTAATTTTAAATTTTGGAAATGGGCTACACCTTGTGAAGAGTAGACTTAACAAAAAATTTATATGATTTTAAACCTTCATCGGAGAAATTTATAAGAATAATATGTCTCACAGTGGTAAAAAGTCAATAAACTTAAGGAAACAATTCTGTAATTTTTGCACTGTGTCTCCAAATCTTGTTAGGAGTAATTCTGTAACTTTTTAACCGTTAGAGATATTTTAATGATATTTCACACGGTAATTGGTGTGTAGTAGCCCTTATCTAGCAATTTTTTTAATTGTGAAATTTTTGATACGACTTTTTAACCCGTTGAGCTTTGTTACACAAACATTCTCCTCAGTCCAAGATCTCGAAAGAAATTTTACAAATCACAATGTATATGAAAAAAATTTATGCAATGGATATTTTCTAAATGCCCCTGGTCCTATTCGTTCTAAAATTTTATTTGCATTGCATGGAAGCTACCTCTTTCCTTAATCCAAACCGTCCCACATTTTGTCTAGTAAAACTCTTTGGAACCAAATTATAGAACTTTCCCTGTTCTAGTTGTTAAGATATTTGATAATCATTATTTCTTTTGTATGGGGGTATCCCATCCCCTGGTCCTATCGATTCTAAATTTTTTTCACTAAAATAGTTCTTTGAGAAAGTGATTGGGACCAAATTTGGACCAAATTCTCGATTAAGTGGTTCTTTAAATATTCGATAATCAATATTTGCTACGGAGGTTACCTCTGCCCCTGCTCCTATCGACATTTTTGTAGTTTATGTTACTTCGTTTCGAATAAATGTGATAGCAATAAGAATGTACAGAAAATTTGAATAAACCACGTTACTTTTGGATGATGTTTATTATTTTATGTAAATCAGTTTCCAAAGTTCCTTGTCCTTCAATTTTGATGCTGAGAAAAATGCATGTGTTAATTTTAAACTTTGGAAATGGGCTACACCTTGTGAAGAGTAGACTTAACAAAAAATTTATATGATTTTAAACCTTCATCGGAGAAATTTATAAGAATAATATGTCTCACAGTGGTAAAAAGATGAATAAAATTAAGGAAACAATTCTGTAATTTTTGCACTTGTTCCAAATCTTGTTTGGAGTAATTCTGTAACTTTTTAACCGTTAGAGATATTTTAATGATATTTCACACGGTAATTGGTGTGTAGTAGCTCTTATCTAGCAATTTTTTAATTGTGAAATTTTTGATTTTTAACCCGTTGAGCTTTGTTGCACAAACATTCTCCTCAGTCCAAGATCTCGAAAGAAATATCACAAATCACAATGTATATAAAAATTTATGCAATGGAATTTTCTAAATGCCCCTGGTCCTATCCGTTCTAAAATTTTATTTGCATTGCATGGAAGCTACCTCTTTCCTTAATCCAAACCGTCCCACATTTTGTCTAGTAAAACTTTTTGGAACCAAATTATAGAACTTTTCTTGTTCTAGTTGTTAAGATATTTGATAATCATTATTTCTTTGTATGGGGGTATCCCATCCCCTGGTCCTAACGATTCTAAATTTTGTTCACTAAAATAGTTCTTTGAGAAAGTGATTGGGACCAAATTTGGACCAAAATTCTCGATTAAGTGGTTCTTTAAATATTTGCTACGGAGGTTACCACTGTACATGCTATCGAATTTTTTTAGCTTATGTTACTTTCGGATATATGAGGACATTCTGTTTATAAGTTCCAAACAGAGATGGTTATTGCATAATTTGTTTTAGAATTTGAAAGAAAATCTGCACATAAAAATTTCAGGAAATCGGGCATTGAAATCGGACGATTATTCTAGGCGTGACAATGTTTTCAACAGACAGGCACACAATCGACTCGAAATTTGGGGGTTGAATGATTCGTACTGGGTGTTACACACAGAATGACAAAGCTAATATACCCTTGTGGTTGTGAACGGTATAAATTATATACCATTAACTGACACAAAAATTATCCATGCGTAATAGTGTTATAAAGTTATGTATAAATAAATAAATGAGTACTTACATACTTACATTTACAAATACAATGAAAATGACAGACTAAAAGTATAAATATATATTTGAATGTGTTTGTTACTTAATGTATATTTAATGGGTATCCAAAAAGTAAAAAAAAAAAATGCAAATGATAATGTGTAGGTCAGGTACCATTGTAATTAACTCCATAGGCATTATCCCAAAAATAACTCTCTAATCATATAGAACGTGTCAATACTTAATGAAAGTACAAACCAAAAACAGATACGTATATATGGACATTTTATTTGCATGACCTATATTTTATTCACAACATATTAAAGAAAGAGTAAATTATTTTTATACTTGCTAAAATCCGGTGAGCTTTGCCGACTTTATAAAGTGAAATAAAAATTCCAATAGTCCCAAATTCTCCCCATAATCTTATCCGCCCTTCATTCTGTCCAGTTAAACAGTTACTTGAAAATTTTATTGGGACCAAATTTTAAAATTCTCGTAGTAGTTCTTATTTTGATTTTTCTTTGTATGTAGGCCACCTCTCCCCATGATCCTACCCGTTCTTCATTTTGTTTAGTAAAACAGTTCCTTGATAAACTGATTGCGATCAAATTCGAAAAATGTCCGTGTTATAGTTCTTAAGATATTGGATGATCAAGGAAATAACTTCTGCTGATCGTATCCCTCTCACATTTGTCTCGTAAAAAAGTTCCTTGAAAGAGTTATTGGAATCAAATTTGAAAATTATCGCCGTTATAGTTCTCTAGATATTCGATCATTAAAATATAATGTTTATGGGTGCTACCTCTTCCCCTGATCTTATCCGTCTCACATTTGCCTCTTAAAAAAGTACCTTAATAGTTATTGGGACCAAATTTGAAAACTCTCGATGAATTGGTTCTTTAGATATTCGATAACCAATAGTTTCTTTGTATGGGGTTACCTTTCCCCCTGATCCTACATTTTACCTTTTTTTCAGTAAAATAGTTCTTTGAAGAACTGAGTGAAACAAAATTAAAAAATTTTCGCTGTTATATTTCTTTAGATTTTCGATAATCAATATTTGTTTTGTATGGGGGTACCTCTTCCCCTGGTCCTATCCAAATTGTTTTATAGCCTATGTTACTTTCCGGTATCTGAGGATCATTCTGTGAACTACTGGGCCGATTTTAGAAATCGGCCCAGTAGTTTAGTTGTCGATAATTCTCAAATAAACAAACAAACACAGATTAATTTTGATATATATACAGATTTCTGTATTTGGGGTTGGCAATACCAAGTGTAAGTAATGAATAATATTTCAAAATACATAAAAATTTTGTATTAATAACTGTTGCCAAAAATTTTGAACGAGTGTTGCAATGAAAATTTTGGGATTTTTATGTTTTATGAACTTTTTCTCTTCGATTTTCTCCGAGCTCTTGCTATTTCACTCGAGAAATTAAATTCAGTGGAGAATTGAAAATACTAAGTCCAAAAAATTCGAGACGCGTGAACGCTATTTATATATTTTAGAATCAAAAGAATATAAAAGTCACAATCTAAAACATTTTAATATAGAATGATTTGAGATTTGGAACCATCCATAAAAACTTGGAGTATATCTTCCTCCGTATTAATATATTCATCGATAGTTATAAAGATGTAAATCCTCTCCAGAAAATTAGTAGGTGTTATTGTGAGAGTTACCTACATTCCCTTATTTCTCTATATTTTCTAAGGATACTCCGATTGTGTCTTTGTAGGCGTAATACGCCAGGCGCCAGTAATTGTAAGCGTTTCCGTATAAAAACCCCTATTAAAAATCCCTATAATCGGTGGCTTAATGACAATGCACAAAATGGTCTTAATAACAATGCACAAAAAGCCTTTTAGAGTTCTTAAGGTTAAGTCTTCCAGGAACTCTAACAGAGATAGAAGAAGATTTTCTTTCGATGCCTTTATCGCAATATTTCCGATGCCACAAGAATTTGGAGTCCAGTACAAAATCCATATAATTCTCTCTAATAAAGTTTTGGAGTATTCTCTATATGCTGTACAAAAAGAGTTAAAGACTGACTCCACCGATTCTCATGTATTCGTGTTGAGAAGCTGGTGACAGGTCATTGTGTAATGAAAATAATCTTTCTAATGTTTTCAAAAGAGAAGGATATAGATTGATTGATTTAAAATCTTTCAGTCTTGCCTTACGTCCCTTCCGGATAAATATCATATTATACCTAGACCATTATTCCGGAAAAACATGAGGTATGATCTGTACATACTTATAAGCTATGGAATTTTACTACAGAATAATGACATCGTTGAATGGCTCAGAAATTCGTTGACCACATTCCAGGTAATCTTCTTACAATGGGAAGTGACCTGGAATGTGGTCGTCCATTAAGTCATTTGAGAGAATTTTCGCTGTTGGTCCAGTAGTCTTAGATGTTTGCTACATTAGAACAACGAGTAAAAACGTTAAAATTTTCCACAATCGGGTAGTCTCAGAAAAACTCTTGAGCCACTACAGAATTTTAAACTTTACATTTCTTATAGATTCTTCAATCTATTGCTAGAGGCGAAGAGAACGCCTTTTCGCAATATCATGGTTCCACCATGGTGGTTTACGCCTGCCTTTATAGATCTTTGATCTGAATGACGCAGAGATGGTGCTGTCAAAGCATTAGTAAGCGAATTAACAGAGTGCAAATTATACATGATTGAATTAAAGACTGGGAGATATCGAGAAAAATTATTCTTAAACATATGATCAGAGAATGAGCATTCGTTCGAGACTCTTCATTCTTTGACCATATGTGAGTGCTTATAAACAGGTAGGTAATGTGATAGGTTCCGAATCAAACGGCGACTATTTCGCTACAATGAATAAAATCGTATAAAGCCTGAACCCCTCTGTTGGCTTCCGAACTACCACTCACTCGATGGTGAGCGTGGTTGTCAGTTCTCTCAACTTTTATTCGGTAGTTACTTTATTACAGAAATTATTTTTTCACACACAACAATAACTTAAATAACATAATGTTCTCAGAATTATGTTATATTTAAAAAAGAGCATTTAATTTAAATCATTAATGCTTTAAATGAAAATGTTTATCTTTCGTTTTAATTTTATGATACTAAATTTATAATAAATTACTTTTTTGTGTTTATAACTCAGATATTTAGAGTACATAGAGCGTATGATTTATATTAAATATGAAACGAATTAATAAATATTACTCATACGCTAGATTGATTTACTAACACATTTATTATGTACACGTTAACATGGTAACATATTTATTTCTTTTTATACCCTACTCCACTATAGGTGGTGGTGGTCGAACGGTATGTACGTTTAAGTATACCATATATACGTTTATACTTATGTATACCGTTCGACTCAGAACCTCTTCCTGAGTCGATTTAAGCATGTCCACCTGTCTGTCCATGTAAAGTTTGTTTGCAAAGTACAGGCCGCAGTTTTGAAGGTTTGTTAATGAGGGACTATACCTTTTGAAATTGGTAATGATCGGTCCATTATTTCATATAGGCTCCATACAAATGTCCCCCATAATGGGGTTTTAAGTCTATTAAACTCTTAAATATAAAACGATGTGCCAAATTATTCTCATAGATCTCATACTCACAACTTATACGAGGGACGTTCATTATTTTTTCGTAGCAGTTATTTACAACCAACAATGTGGTGTAGGGTATTACATAGCATACGGGCTTGACATTTTTACTCGTTATTATTTATGTAAGTTGTTATATTATTAAATTCTTCTTAAAATTAAATAACAATTTATAATATTAAGGATATATTTATACACTTAGAGCAAAATTGACTATATTTAATAAGAAGTTAAAGGAAAAAATTTATTGAAATTGTTATTTTTATCAAATAATGGATATACAAGTTAATAATGTTGATTTGGATAACATATGGATAACATATGGATAAACATATGAATATTTTGTTACACTAAACTAAGCGAGGTTTCCAAGCAAATCCGCAAAGAAGACGAATATCCATGAGGCACAGTTGATCCAGAACTCTTTTTTAATAAACTTTCATACAAAAGAGTTTTTAATTGATTTTGCACTCCATAAGTTTTTAGAGAAGACAGGGGATGAATGGACCTCTAAATCGGTCATCTTGTCATGTTGAAGAAATCCACAAAAAAAATGCAAATTTTGATACAATTTTTTAGCTTTTTGAATCTGAAGGACTTAATTCGGTCTTACAAAATGTTTTTTGCGTCTTACCGGTTTGTTTCTAAGCTTTGTCCAGTTTCTCCTGTCAGGTTTTGTGTTTCTACTAAGCAGGTGATTGGACTGTTGTAGCGGGTTATATGATGATGGGATTGCGACATGTCGTTCTCCTTGTTTGTAATGTAGTAATGGTACTTGAAAATCCCACCTTTTTGACCATTCTCTTCTTCTTATATGAGGACCCAATCCCCTGATAAGGTTTTAAGATTATAATACTTTTATAAATTGATTAATAACTTTCACTTTAGTTTCTATGTAAGTTTTAGGTAAATTTATTAATGTTACAATACTTCAATTTGGCGTTAATATTTATTTGCTTCGAAATTAAAAGTGTATCGAACTTCTATATCAACGAGCCACATTTAGCTGTATCTTCAATTTAGAACGTCTTACAAGAATATGTTATCGTAACGTTTTTTATATAATTTTAATTCGTTCAAGTTTTTCTAAAATATAATTGGTGGAGTGCTAATGAAATTAAATAAAATTCTGTTCTAAAATTTTTCGAGTTTGATTCATTATATACGATATCCTATAGTCGTTTATATCTTATTTCTTCAGTTTTGAAGGAGAAAAAAATGTGATTTTTATATCTGTATATTTGATTTCTAACTACAAAATTTCTACGTTCCAGACTCCATATAGCGGCTGAGTGGTCAGTTTATTCCCAAAGTCAATTTTGAAATTAGCTTTGACCGAATTTGAATTAAGAAATTTTCAGCACAAAAAAGTGACAGTTAAAATGACCATTTAATTAGAGAAATATTTAAAAGCTTAAGATAAGGCATTCTAAGACTACTGAGATGTCAGATAGAAAGCAATTTCCCATTTTGAGGGAAGTTTCAACGAAAATTTTAATTGAAATTTTATTTTTCACTCAAAAGAGGGATTTCTATCTTAAATATAATTTTTTATCCCTCCATAACCGTTAGTAGTTATGAAGTTATGTGTTGAAGGTTTGTCATTCTGCGGGTAACTTCAAAAAAATATCTAAAACCCCAAAAATCAAAATCTGATTAAATATATCCGTCTGTCTGTTGTAAGCACGCATATATCTGCAAAAACTAACAGAATTCATGAGATTTGGCCTAATTAGTTGTTATCGTTATAAAAAAGTTTCTTATTAAATATTGACAAAAGCGGATAAGAAAAAATAATAACCGATATTTATGACAACCTTCTAAAGCTGTACATTTTGACTAACGACTATGACTAAACGGCTTATTAAATTTTTATGAAAATTGACACGTTTATATTGTCTTTAGTGAGTAACGTCACACATTAAAAAATTTTGAACAGGACATGGCTGGAGGTGTTTATGTTATAAGCGAAACAGTTAATATCACGTATCTTTATAATTAATACAGGAGTTTGGCACATGATTACTGCTTTTTATTATAGACTACAAAATTCACTTATAGAGCACGGGAGGTATCCCCCTTATTATTAAAGATTTGACACAGCCGAATATAAAGGCATTCTGTTTTGTCAACGGTCTTTTTTATAAAAACTTTTTTATAAAAAAAATCTAAAAGTTTTTATGTGGGTGGTAAAGTGGAGGGATTTTCACACTAGAAAAAAATTTATTTGTTTGCCAACGTTACGATCAATATTTGGTGAGATCAAAAGAGAAAGATCAACGAAAACCAACCAAAAAGATTCAATCAGACACGAAGCTACAATCATTCATGGTAACGCTCTAGAACATGTTTCAAGACCCTAAGATTTAATTAGTGAGAAATTTTATTTTACCTACATTATGGCCTCCATCGATACAGAATGTCTTATTAGAGTGCGCTTGCCTCTAGAAATTAACATTATTTATCTCAAAATCGTATCAGTTTTTTTTACGTGAATTCAAAATGTCATTATCATCAGTATCAGTATCAATATCATCTGGTATACCAAATATAATTAATAAAAACTTTATCTATTTAATAACATTTATTTAATAAATATTTTATTCCTTTGCAAATATTTCTTAAGTCATGTTTAAATTTTTTCTCTACAAAAAAATCCTTAGTTCCATTCTTTTAATCGAATTTATAATCTTCTTCAATAAAAAACAACAATTTTGCCATAAAACCATATAAATGACTCATCAATATATATATATATCTTCAATAAATAGGAGTTTAAACAGAAAAAAGCAGAGTGTAAATATTACAGACATTACGTGACTGAATAATTACAATTCATACGTACATATAACTATTGGATTTAGGTTGACAGATTATAAATTGATATTGATTGATATTGAATTTCTTATTTGTTTGCGTATCAGATTTTTCTATCTAAAATATAAATAAAACAAGTGAAAATGTTATAGTCGGTGAAGCACGACTATGTCATATCCTACGCTACATTGTTGATTTTAAATGTATGCTACGAAAAATTTGTGAAAGGCCCTCGTATAATTTGCTTCTCTTGTTATACCCTACACTCTCGCATAATGTCGTACAGCGGTCAAGCTTATATTTATCTTAATTTGACTAAATATGTTTGCAATACCCACATATATGAGGGATATATGAGTTTCAAAGCGATATTTGGAAAAGTGGTTGAATGGGACTGATGAGAAATATTGGGCCAATCCTCATATAATTTGGCACATCATTTTAAAATATAATAAGACTTATTTTTGCGAGAGCTTGTTAATAACATTTTATATTTAGTAATTTTATGAACTAAAAAACCCATTCCGAGGAGAAATTTGTATGGGGCCTATAAGAAATAATGGACCGATTATAACCAATTTCAATTGGACCAAATTATAGTATGTGCCCAATTTCATTAAGATATTTTCAAAACTGAGACATGTATTTTAAGAACAAGCTTTACGTGTACAGTCAGCCGGACGAATATCATTAAATCGACTCAGGAAATTACTCTGAGTCGAAATTGAGTAAACTTAAAAGTAATGGTAGGATTATTTTTCTGGCCGTTACAAACATCTGCACAAACGTGTAATACCCACAACCACCTAAGTTGGTGTAGGGTATAACGAGACATTAAAATTTAAATATTGATATATTCATATGATATTTGACATTTTTCTATAATATCGAAAATATATATGTATTTATGGAACATAATTGTTCTTAAGAAATATGTTTTGAAAAAATGTTCATTATGATTATATTCAAAATGTCACTCTAGTGGAAATTTATTTAAATGAAAATCTCTTAAAAAAGAAAACTATATAACAAATAGAATGACCTAAATATATAAATAACGTATATCTTCAACACTTGTTATTATAATTTGAAAATATTTATGAATTTGTATTTGAAAGAAAATATATTTTGCATTCAAGTAGAAATTTTGAGTAAATTATTAACAAAAATTTTATCTAATTTATTTATTATTGTGTGTGCCAAAGGGAGTTTGACAGTTCGTCAGTTATATTAGTAAGATACGTATGTGTGGGAATTTATTCAGTATATATTTCAGATACATTAAAATATTTGATTCGTTTGGAGTATAATAAAGATAAAAATTGCGAGAAAAATATATTGATTAAATTGAATAAGAAACTCCTTTAAATCTTGTAATTATTTACTTTTGGTGTAGTTTATTTCATAGTCGGGCTCTTCACCACCATTATTTGTGGAGGGTATTACATAGTCTGGCTCTTCATTACCTATGGTGGTGGAGGGTATAAAAATTTAAACTCCAAAGCATAATGTAGTTATATAAAAGTATATAGTTTTTTTCTTTAAAGAATTCAGTACCTCAATTCCGTAACTGTTTTAAGATAACAACCGATATCGTCTGTTGTTCCCTAATATAAGTTAACAAAATTTGTTGGTTACGAATTTTAACAACGAATATCGGTAGAAACATAAAAACGTTAATATTTAAAATAAAAATATTTTCAAATAAAATATTTATTCCAGTCGTATTTTTTGAAATTTTATGAATGAAAGCAACATTATAAATCATCTTTTTCACGGTAACATACATCCTCACAGTGCTGATTACACGCACTAATATAATCGTAGCAATCATTTATTGTTATCACCAACATGTTAATTGTTCACTTCATTTTATTTTGATAACCATTTCGTTGCTGTCATAAATTTATTTTAATAAATAAAAAAAAATATTGTGTTCGCAAAATGTTTATAAAATAACCACATACAGCTATACAACTAGCAGTTTTTGATGATTTTCCCATCTGGTTATCCAACATTTTAAAGAGGAACGCCACTATTCAATTTACTAAGCTTCTAACTAATAACTTCCACGTGAAGGAAACTTAAATCTTCGTTGACCCCTTAGAATACATCTAGTGGCAATAAAGTATTTGAAAGTGTATCCAAATGTATCTTTCAGGGTATATGTCATCAAATCCATGGTATTGCCTAATTTTGAACAGCTGAGATTTGGTTAAAAAAATCTCTGCTCCCCAACAGAGTTATGAAAAAAGCATCGAAAAAGGGATGCAAATATATACGTTAATTTCTCATTTAGTTTTGTACTTAATGTTTCTAACCCATTTTTTGCTGCAATACGAGATGCACTAATAAAATTCATCGTCACTTTAAAAGAATGGATCTTCCACAAAGAATTCTTTATTCACTGAACCAAAAAAGGTAGTAAATATAACGAAAAAGGGTGTAGAATTTAAGAAAAGTAGGTTAAATATCAGCCAATGAAACTTTTATTCATCACAATGAAAATTCTTCAAATTGACGAAAGGTCTTTAATATGACAATTTGAATTCGTTAATAAATATTCGGTTAATTTCAATAAAATTAATCAATTTGAATAATACATAATTCAAATTGACAAAAATTAACTGTTTATATTGATGAATATTATTCAATTTAATTACCATATTTAAGGTAAATTTACGAAATTTTAGTATAATTGAGGAAAGATTGAGTTAAATTGTTGTAATAACACTTAAATAAATCAAGGGAAGAGAAGTATTCAGGTCGATTTATAACTTAGTCTTACATGATTCCTTGGTAAAACATAATGACAAAGTAAACATACCCTCTTGTGAATAGGGTATATCTATATATTAAATTATTAAGCTTTGTCCGCAGTTCTAAAATGTTGTTAATATAACAAAAAAGGGTGTAGAATTGAAGAAAAGTAGGTTAACGAAACTTTTATTCATCATAACGAACATTTTTGTTAATTTTTCCTAAATTCTTCAAATTGACGAAAAAACATTAATATAAAATGCTGTTAATTTGAATACGTATTATTCAATTTGAGTAATAAATTATCCAAATTGACAAAAATAAATTCTTTATATTGATGAATTGAGGAAAGAGTTACGTTGATACATAAATTATTACGGAGTACCCCCCACACAAAGCAAATATTGATTAAAGGAATATCATAAGAACTGCAACAGCGAGAATATTCAAATTTGGTCCCAATGACTTCCTCAAGAAACTGTTTTACTGGACAAAATGTAAGACGGATAGGATCAGGAAAGAAGTAGCCCCCATACAAAGCAAATATTGATTATCGAATATCTATAGATCTACAAAAGCGAGAATTTGCTTCCAATTCGTTATTTAATACACGAGATCTAGGACTGAGGAGAATCTTTGTATAGCAAAGCGTACCGGGTAAAGCCAGTTTTAGATAATAATTAACTAATATAGAAAACGTAATAGACAACTAAAAATATTGCAATGGTAATAGTTACTTACATGTTTGTTGATCAGCTGATCTTCAATTTCCATTTTGATGAATTTATGCAAAATATTCCTTCAATTTCAATCAGATTAATTACAAAAACTTTTCAAATTCAAATTAACTTCATTTTAGTATGTAGAATTAAATAAATTTGTGTGTTATTTTACTTACTATGCGTTGGTGACGTTTTTCCTAAATATCTGTTGATATAACATATTTTACTGGACAATTTTTTGATTAATTTTTTTTAGTATATTTGAAGAAAATTCTTCAATTTGAAGAAAAATTATTTTAATTAGAATTAAAATATAACACATTTTTTCTTTAAAGTTCTACGAAAACTTTTCGGTAATATTACATATGACATTTGGTACAGTGTTGTAACCGAATTTAGCGCTTTTCTTTTATTAGAATACCTTAGTCCTAGAACAATATTATACAAAAATAGGAAGTATTATTTTCAGAACAGCAGTTAACGATAAAATTCATTAACTAACGAATTTTCGTTGCTTTATGTCATTTTTTTTGTCGCTAACAAGTTGCAGAATTGCGCAACAAATTGTATAGACTATTAAAAATCGTCTTAAAAATCTTATTCACGACAAAGTCTGATTATTCTTCCAGAACAAAGTTATTCATTCCAATATTTTTATATTCTTTTATTTAACATTTTAATAAAGTTTGTTTGAATAGGACTTTAAAGTTTGTTTGTTTGTTTATTTTTGAAAATCAATTTCCTGTAAAGAAAAACAAACCTCCTTAAGACTCTGGGTGTGAGATGATAGAAATATTTATACACTTCTAATTCTCTTTGTTTTTGTTATTCTTATAATTTACATAAAAACAAGTGGTATATTAAGTTAATCCTTACGTTAGTGATTTTGTATTTTTTATTTTAACAAGAAGGAATCATCTAAGATCCCACAAAGAATATATATTTAATTAAAACTGAGTCAATTTATGTCTATCTGTTTATCTATTTGTTGGATACATTCCCAGGTTTTCAATAATGAAACGATTCTAACGTAATTTGTTATAGTTATAGAACGATATCTGAGACAACTAAAAAATTCAGAAAATTCGTAAATTCTTCATTATTACTGTACCAAAAATCATTAAAGTCGGATTAGCAAAAAATAGTTAAAAGCTATACACCCCAAAATCAGTTTGTCAGATAGCCCCTTCCCGGAATATTTAAATTTTCTTAATTGTCTTCAGTAAATGATTCTAATTTATTCAGGAAAATAAATATTCCTTTCTCGAAAATTATTTTCTTATAAAGACGATCTTCCTATAAGACCTTATTCCAGAGTCGAATTTTCAAATGAATTTATTTTTCTAGTTTGTTGAATATCGGTCCATATTTTCCTATAGCTCCCATTAAAAAAGGGTTTTAAGACTCTTACATTATAAACGATTTTATTAAAATTTGGTTCAATTATTTTTATGTATCTAATTCACAATATCGGGCTAAGGATTGACATCGAAGAATTCTTAACACACGCTTTTCTTTAGAACTTTTAACTCAAGTAATAATGTTGCTGATGCTCGAGATAATGCTGAAGAGGGAGATAATGTTCGGAAGCCATCAAACATCAATTTCCCAAATAGCAAACAATACGTAGTTGCGGTCAAAGAAGCAAATCATTTGCTACAGAGGGCTCTAAAATAATGAAATTTACATTAAGGAATGTTTACAAAAAAGGCTGCTTCCATTCATATGGCTTCATAATGTATCCATTTATTTTTTGTCTGACTTGGTATCCTGTCACTATGGTAAGAAGCCCTTGAGTGGTACAAAAACAAAAATGTGGTATTTTTATCAAGAGAGGTAAATTCTCCAAACTGCCCAGAGCTAAGGCCTGTGGTGAGAAATTGGGCTCTTGGGATCTCTTGAAAGAGATTGAAGAACAAAAATTAGCGGAAATGATGATTGCGACGAATTTCAATAGAAATGTTCTTTATTTAAGAGTTTTATATACTCAAACTCGTTGGAGGGAAGGTTCATTATCTGCGAACTATAGCAAAACATGGGCCGATTGTGGTCAAATTAATAAGTTATAAAAAAATGAACCTAATTTTAATAGAAAAAGCTTTTTTAATTTTATAAGTTCAAACTCGTTTTTCGGAAAGGAGTCTCAAATGGGAGATATAGCAAAGTATGGACTTAGCTAAATTAAATAAATAATATTTATAAATGATAGTTAAAAAATTTATTGTGTCGAGTTTCAATCGAATTGGTATTTAATTAAAAGTTTTATAAGCCCAAATCATTTTTCCAGTTCGAAGCGTTATATGGGAGCTAAGTCAAAAAATGACCCCAGCACAATCTAGTATCTTTGGTTTTATTATTGTGTCAAAATAAATATATATGGCACATTGAAGAAAACTAACTTCAAAATTGTGACCCATATGTATACAGATTTTGCGGTCTATCAAAATTTTACACATTTCAGTCTAAATTTTTTTCTATTGATCCGATTTTTATGACTTTTTGTACGATAGGGAAGCACATATAACTGTATGCTATGGTTAATTTTTTTTAATCTAGTTTCCTTTTTTTAAATTAGAATTTTTTTCGGAATTTTGATGTAGATATCGGTCTTAACTTTTTTTGATAATGAAGCGATATATCTAGTTTTAAATAAGAGCTTGCTTAGGAGAATAACAAATTGTTAGGGCAAATTTCATGGAATTCAGACAATAATTCCAAGCGTGAGAATCTTTTTATCAGACAGATGAGCGGACGGACAAGAATGCAAGAATATATATTTTTTGGGGGTTCTGAGATGATTTCTTCTTGGCGTTACATATGGAATGACAAAGTTAATAAACCCGTATCGCTACTTATGGTGGTGGAGGGTATAAAAAAGTTTCCAAAAGTGTGTTTGAGCAAAAATGACAAAACACTATAAAAACCTAAAAAAAGGAAACCTTAAGGAAGGAAGGGAAGGGATATCCGAAAAAGGATCAAAATTTCTTAACTAGTGATTGAAATTAAATAAAAATACTTTGTTTTGGTAAATTGTAATAATTTCTATCAAATAAAAAAATTAAAACTGTCTGTTAGTGTATGTTAAGAATTTTTCGATCTCACTCCTTATGTAGGTTATAGTAAGGTTGAACATGCCATTCCATAAGTAGTCTTATACTTGATTTTATATTTATATTTCCATGTTGTACATTCCTGTTTATTTAGTTAATACGTTGAGAGAACATTTGAAGGTTGTTGTGTCTGTTTATCTACAAAAAATTGTATTCCAAAGGGAATATGAAGGAATTATATGAGTGTCCACAAAATATTGCATAGTCATTTGATATACAAGGTATATAGCAGTAATATATTATTCTCATAAACATCAAGTTGATATATAATTGCAAGTGAAATACATATGTACTCTGAACATGTACATGTACATAATTTAAACATGAACCAAATTTAACATGACACAACAACTTTATAAAATCAATATATATTTTACAAAATGTCGCAAAATGATGTACAAATATATTTTTAGAAAAATCTCTAGATAACATATTCACGCCAAAGATTTGTGTTTTTTCTAGACCAAACAGAAGAATAACATTAAATCTTACTAAATGCCATAAATCTGAGGTCTATTTTTTAATTTTAATTAATTCATAATTTTCCCATTGATCAATTTATCTTTCTTTTTCATTTATTTCATTGCGGAAAATTGAAATTCAAATATCTGTGACTAAATGTTGATGTTGACTGAAGCGTGACATTATGTCATGCAAACAATAGATGATAAGTCACTTCACTTAGACAAGAATAATTTTGAAATAAAACCAGTGAAAATGTTTTAGTTGGTCAAGTCCGACTATGTAATACACTACGCCACATTGTTGTTTGTAAATGTTTGGTACGAAAAATTTTATGAATGGCCCTCGTATAATTTGTTTATCTTATTTATGCTTATGTGTGCAGAAGATTGTTATGATACTAATAATTATGTGAAATTTATGTGTTTTAAAAGGATTTTTTTCTGTAGAGTTATATGTCAGTTAGAGATAATTATGGACCGACCTTCGTGAAATTTCACACAGCTGTTTTGGCTTATATTTATCTTAATTTGCCTAAATATTTTTATAATACTAACGTTTTTGGGCGATTTATGAGTTCAAAGTGATATTTGGAAGAGTGGTTATATAGGACCTATGAGAAATAATGGACCGTATATTTTGGTACATCTTTTAGAATATAATAATACTTATTTGCGCAAAATTTGGATAAAATCATTTTATATTTCGGAATTTAAACGACTAAAAACCCGAAACCATGGAGACATTTGTATGGGACATATATAAAATAATGGACCAACCATAACTAATTTCAATAATCATTATTCTTGGGCCAAAATAATAGTAAGTGTCAAATTTTATTAAGATATTTTCAAAACTGCCACCTGCATTTTGCGAACAAACTTTACATGTACAGCTAGCCGGATGAACGGAGGGACGACTTAATCGACTCAGGAAGTGGTTCTGAGTCGACAAACATCTGTATAAAGACATTATACCCCCAACACCTATAGTGGTGTAGGGTATAATTATTAACTATTCTCTATTTCTACATTAAGGAAGCGGAAAATAAGTAGATTTCTTTTAAAACTAAATGATGCGTGACCAATTATCACGCAGGACTTACAGCACGGATTTCAAGCTTGACATGTAAATGTAAACGTTTTGATGAAATGCAATCGTTGTGAAATTTTTTCCGTTATCATTTATTATGTCCTTTTAATGGGGTTTTATATAAAAAATTAAAATCAATAAAATGTCACTTAAAACTTAAAGAGGAAATAGAAAGTGAGAGAAAAACATTGAAAGAAATACTTTGTGTTACTCAGTTCTCATCTCAATAAAGCAAAGGTCCTTCTTCCAGAGTTATAACATAATAATCATTCATAATAGAGTTCTTGATAAATTGTAGTAACATGATGGCAAAATATATCTTTTTATATACATCATCACAAGTTTGTGACTCTGTGTGTAACGCCAAAGAGGAGTTATCTAAGACCTCTTAAAATATATATAATATGTATCATGTCAAAATCTGAGTAAATAAAGCTACGTCTGTCTGTTGGAAACATTCTAACGTTCACATTATTATTTGAATGGGCAAGATTGTTTGCTATTTAAAACGATCAAAATTATTCCAGTAACAAAAAAGTTAGTGACCGATATCTGAAACAACCTTAAAATTCAGACAAATGTCAATTTTTGAAAAACAAGTTATCAGATTAAAATAGTCGATCTTAAACATACAGTCCATCACTTGTTTTTCATATCCTCGACCACCATAAGTGGAGAAAACGGAATTTTAACTTTGTTATTACCAATGTGGCGTCAAGAAAGAATTTTATAAAACCCATAAAGTCTATTGAACCTATGTCCGTCTGTCTGTTCTTGGCACGCTCTCATCTAATTAATGATGGACATCAGTGAAATTTGTCCTGATAACGTGTTATTGTAGTTTGAAAATTTCTTATTTAAAGCCGGTAAAGTGGCTTAAGTTACAAATCTGGGACAAGCTTCTAAAACTAATAAAAATTTAACAAAGATTTGACGAAAAGAAATGTGATTTAGACAGTCCTAACTCATACTCATGTTATTGACACGATTTGATATCAAAGATGTTCAGATATCAAAACATTATTACGGTGACAGTGTTATGGTTGGGGTAGCAGAAAACAGTTGACAAAGCAAATTTGTGTTTCGCTTAAAAAAAGTACCGCAATCTATAACGAACTGCTGGAAGATGGTCTTCTCTCTTTAAGGGATGAAAAATTGATGAAGATTACATATTCCAGCAATATGATGCTGCGGTATATCTTTCAAAGCTGCTTAAATCATGATTTAACGAACACAATACACTTCTGTTCGATTGGTCGGCTTGCAGTGCGGATTTGAACCCAGTGGAAAATTTGATTATTAAAATAATGTTAAAAACGAAAGTAAAATGATTTTAACAGAGAGAAGCCTAAAAGAAACAACTTTGGAAGAAAATTGATCTCTTTAAAAAATTGTTGGAATGCCTGACCGTATTTTTAAGGCAATTCACCAGGATTATCCACCTATTTTTATTAATGCTGTAGAAACCGATAATCTTATGTCCGTTTATAGGAAATGACCATTAGAAATGTTATCAAAACTCTTAAATAGAGTGATAAAAAAATAATGTCTCAGTCGAATTAATAAAAATATTTTTTGCCATAACTTGTATTAAAAAAATTATGCAATGAACATTTTTCTAAGTGCCTCTTGTCCTGTTCGTTCTAAAATTTTTTTTTAATATTTTCATTGCGACCCACATTTTGTCCAGTAAAACTGTTTGGAACTAATTTTAGTTGTTTAGGTATTCGATAACCATTATTTCCTTTGTATGGGGGTATCCCTCCTACTAGTCCTATCCGTCCTATATTTTGTAGGACGTAAAAAAGATTCTTGGGAAAGTAATTGGAACCAATTTGAATACTCCCGCTTTTACAGTTCTTTAGATACTCGATAATTAATATTTTCTTTGTATGGGATCAGTAAAACAAATTCTTGAGAAAGTATCGGTCAATTTGAGAACTTTTGCTGTTATAGTTCTCTATATATTCGTTAATCAATATTTTCTTTGTATGGCGGATATCCTTCCCATGATCCCATCTGGCCTTCATTCTGTCTAGTATAACAGTTACTTGAAAAATTATTGGCACCAATTGAAACTCCCGCTGTAGTGGTTTTTTAGATATTCGATTATCAACCTTTTCTTTGTATGAAAGCTACCTCTCCCTCTGATCCTATCCATCCCTCATTTTGTCTAGTAAGGGGGCTACTCTCCCCTGATTCTATTCGGCCTACATTTTGACTTGTAAAATAGTTCCTTGAAAAAGTGGTTATATTTCTTTAGATATTCGATAATCAATATTTGCTTTGTATGGCGGGTTTCTCTCCCCCTGTTCGTATCGAAACTTTTTATAGCCCATGTTACTTTTGGGTATATGGGATCAATATGTGCAAATTTTAGCATTAGTTTAGCTGCCTAAAAGTCCTAAATTATTTCTATTAGAATTTTATTCTTATTTATATGAAATTCGCAGAATTTAAACAAAATATTTCTTTTTCTAGACTCTTCGATTTTATTTGATACTCCAATCTGGACAAGATTTACAAACATTTTGTAAAATTTGTTTAAAAGTAGAACTAAAGATGCAGTTTTGATTTTCTATATTTCCATTTCCATTTGTATTTCGATTTTTTCCATTTATTTTGTGCAAATTTAAATTCTACTTAATTCTGATTTAATAACTTCTTTTCGGATTAAGATTAAGAATTTATTATAATTTAATTTAGAAAATATTACAAGATAATTATTATCAACATAAAATAATTATCAGATTATGTTTGACCGACTTATGAAATGTAATGCCAGAGAAATATTCTGCAATATTAATAAGCTTAACATAAATTGTTCAATATAGCGTAATAATTAATACGATTTATTAATATTATTGAATTTACCTCAAAAAACATACAGGAAATTATAACATGAATGTGTTAGAATTTCATCATCATATTAAACATTTGTGTATGTGTGTTTCCTGTCAGACAAATGTTATAAATAATTAAGACATAAATATTAATAGAATGACACTACTTAAGCAGGAGTATCTTAACTTTGTCAAGGAAAGGAAGATTTTTACTAAAGACAAATACATAAGTAAGGAGTGAGAACGAAAATTATTAACACACAAATATGTTAACTTTCAGTTTTAATTTTCATGTCATTCACCACCACAAGTAGTGAAGAGGGTATATTAACTTTGTAATTCCGTGTGCAACGCTAAGAAGGAATCATCTAAGACCCCAAAATGTCTATATATACTTGCATGAAATCAAAATCTGAGTCGAATTAGTTATGACCGCCTGTCTGTCCGTCTGCATGTTGTTGTCACTTTCTTATCCACAATAATTGACCGATCTCAATGAAACTTGGCCAGAGTATTTGTTATTGTCCTGAAAAGTTACCTATTTGAAAGTTGTAAAATCGGTTCAGTAAAATAAAGACCGGTATCTGATTCAGTTTCGAATTCAAGTGAAGATCATCCACAGAATTTTCAATTATAAATTGACAAATTGTATACAAAAATGATCGAAAACGGTTTATTAGATTCATTAAGCCTTTTTTGTTATATTTAAGAATGAGTGTGTATGTGAGTAAACTGTACTCTGTACCTAAACTGTACTCTCTCTAAAACGCGCATTTCTATATTTTTCGCATACACAGAAATGCGCATTCTAATTTGATTGAAATTATTTTTACAATTAATTTGAATCTATTTTGAAAACCTTCCACTAACATTTTAGCGTGTTTTGTGCCACTTTACTAGAACAGGTATTCCCTCTCCTTTTAAATTTTTGGACACTTATCTTGTGCAGCCTTTTTTCTAAATATTGTGCTTGTTCCACTTAAGAGCTTGTTTTCCATAGTGACAGGATATCAATTGCTTTAACAGATGCCTCCAAATCTGTGCGTAAAAAGTGATTTTACTATGCGCTTGGTTAAGGAAAAAGTGGCAGCAAATAAAGGTTATATAATGTTTGTTACTTGAGTTTTAATGCGAATATTGACTCTGTTAACACTGGTTTTAAGCTGAAGAATTCTTTTGATTACCAGAGATTATCCAAACCTATTTTGGCATCAACGTATCAGAAGACTGAGAATTGTATAGACCTCATCGGCATTTCGACAAATATGTTAGACCTATTAAGTGTATGATTTATGCTTCTAAATACTGTGGAAATGCCTTTAGGGTTATTATATATTTTATACTCTGCATCATTTAAGTTCCAATAAATAACTGCACTAGGAAAAAATCAATATTGAACAAAGTTGATTTTAAATATTATTAGCTTTTTTCTTTTAGTTAAAATGAAACGTTTTTAAGTTTGGGGTGAGATAAAGTATTTATGAATTTAATTTAGCATTTATGCAGTTATGATTTTGCTTCATAAATAAAAAATGTTAATTCAACATTGTTTCACAGTAAAAATATTTTTTTGATTTAAAATTTCGTGCTCTATTTTTGACTCTAGTGTTTCACAGCGTACCATTAGCAACTTTTTGAGCTTTATATGTTTTTAAATCTGCATTACCTTTAACTTTTCATACCAAATAGTCCGAGCACTGAGATAACCGGACTGCTTTCTTAACGGATGTGTTGAGAGCTGTTTTGAAAATGTTTCTTTTTTTTGGATTCAGAAACATCATGTGGACTTGTAGACCATCCCAGTACATTTAAATAATACTGGAAACAGTTTGACGGCAGAGTTTTGAATGCTAAGTCGACTTTTTGTAGGATCATGTTGGATTTTGTTGTCTCTCTTTTTGTCAGGTCACTCGTTTTAATCAGATCAAATTAATCAGATATATTCATTTGTTTGACTGACAAGATAACTTGTTCAATAAAAATCAAATCAAATAATACTTGGATTACTAGTTTAAATGAAAAACTTGTGTTAAGATTTTTTCAATCCCACTCCTTAAAATTGCATGAACTTGTCAATAAAATGTTTGTAACAAAATAATCTTTTATTAAATTAATTAATTTATTTATATGTTATCAATTATGAATGTTTATAACGTTTTTTTCTTGAAATGTCTATTAAATATAACTCTATTTTGTGAAACATTTTCATTTTAGTCTTAAATCTAATTAAATATTTAATTCAAATATATTAAAATACTTCATCAAAATTACTCAAGCAAATATTTTATTTTCTTATTTTATTTGCGTTTCGAATAAAATGATTATAATTTTTTCTGAAATGATTGACTACTTTATATCAAATAGTTAGATATCTGTCTATATCTGTCTGTTTGAATGAAAAATGTAATAAACTTTCTTTTGTATCAAATTGTTATCTGGAATATTTCATCAATAATAAGAAAATAAAATTATTAATAAATATTTCAATTAATGTTAACATTAAAATAGACTTTTTAAATATGTTGATGTTTAACAAATATTATTACAAAAATTTAATAAATAATAAAGAAAGAAATTTAATGATAATAATGAGATATAACATATCTACACTGATGAACAAAATAATAAGTCAACTTTGTGGTAGGAAAATTTAATTACGATTTATGTATTAAAAATATAAATATTTTATCGAATCCATTTTCAAAATATCTATGTGACAGATAAAATAAGTAGTTCCAGTGTTAATAAAACTGGTTCTAGGAAAACCCCCTTTCACCCGACCATATAAATCTTAAGATTATGTTTGGATTAGCACACAGTGTGTCCAAATTAAGTTTTTAGGATATAACTCTGTAACTTTTGAAACGTTAGAGATATTGTATTGAAATTTCACATGAAATGAGCTGAAGAATTTATGAGTTGATTTTTAGTATGGCGGACTTTAAATGGGACTTAAAACCATGCCAGATTCAACATTAAATTTTAAAAATATATTAATGCAAAAACTAGTAAGAATGTATAGTTGATCAAGCCTGTCTATCTCATACTCTACACCATATCGTCGGTAAAATATGGTAGTGACGAAAAATTAATAAACGACCCTCGTATAATTTCAATTTATTCTTAAGTGTGTAGTCCATTATAATGACACTAAGATTTAGGTTAAATTTATGCGTTTTAAAATTAATATTCCTTGAAGGGTTATACGGGGGCTACAAGAAATTATGAACCGATTCTCGTAATATTTTGCACATCGATTTTTACTTATATTTATATTAATTTGACTATTATTACAATACCAAAGTATATGTCAGATTTTTGCCCTTAAAAGTGATATTAGGAAGGGAGTTTGTATGAAACCTATGATAATGGACTGATCCTCAGATATTTTGGCACATCATTTTAGAATATTATAAGACTTAATTGTGCCAAATTACGTTTAAATCGTTTTGGGGTTTTTAGACTTTTTATGACCTTAAACCCCTTTCCGAAAGAACATTTGCATGGGAGGTACCTTGAATATTGGCCCGAACATGGTCAATTCCAATAGGCTTCGTCCTTAGGCGAAAATTCATCGAGATATTGAAAAAATTGCTATTTGTAGACTGTTCACAAGGTGAGTCGATTAATTAAAGTTGGAATAATTTTTAAAGCATCCCTAGAATATTGTTTTATATGTCAGGAGAACATCCAAAGCAGTTTTTCTACCAGACGGCCCCTATAATAACGTTAAGATAATTTCTGTAATATATACAAATTTTAAATATGTTTTCTCCAAATTAAGATTTTGGGTGTTTGGAAGAATTAAATTTCTATATATATAAAACAATTGGGCGATCAGTGAATCTGCTCCAGTCATAACATCTCCGCTGAGTAATACGCATTGGGGAAATATTTAAAGTGGCTAAAACATAGTCCTTACCGAACCGTAACAGTTTGTATACAACAGTCCTCAATACACTATTTAAATGAGGTGGCACTTGGAAGCCGTGGTACAGAATCTGTTGCGGTCTACAAGAGTATTTTTAGAACTATTGATATCCAGATGGATCAATAGGCTTATTGCATATTAATCAAACCATTAATCGTACCGTGGCAAACCGATAACACACGACATTTAATTATTGGCCAAACATTTTTTTTAATCCAGAAGATCAATGGACTCATCCAATAGAGGTTTCACAACAAGAAAACTTGTTGTTTTTATAGTTATTACAAAAAGAACTCTTATTAATACATCTTGTCGTAGGGAGATATTGCAGGTTTTGCAAACTTTTCTCCGTAGTCGATTTAAATCTGAAAGCTTTTAATACAATATTTCTATAGCTGTTTTTCTGTAGCTGATATAAATAATTTTCCGTGCTTAGAAAAGTAAATCTTGGAGTGGTTCCAAGTAACACATAATTAATGAAACCTTATGTTTACTCAGTACGTTAAATAATTTGACTGATTGGTGCCACATTGTGGAGTAATAACGGTAAATAAAAACAGAATTTCAGTATACATCTGGAGGCTACAATAAAATTCGGAATGACAAAGTTAATATACCCTCTTTACCAACTGTGGTGGTGGAGGGTATAAAAATTATTGCTGTATAATTTTAAAAATTAATATCGAAAGAGTCTTTATGTACAGCAATATTTCAGCCTAACATAAAAACGTTTAATTTTAATTGAATGCAAAATTTTAGTCAATGTTAAATCAACTATGTTTTCAACGATGATTTTGCTTCATTTCTTTTTGTATGTGTTCTTATTTATTTATCCTCTACTATAAATAATATTAAACCCAAAAATTACTAGGAATTTTATTCAACATTTTATTTTGTCTAAATATTTATTGAAATGGAAAACTTTTATATATTTTTTCTCATACGTTTCTTTATCAAACTCCCACTTTTCCTTATCATCCTGTTCAGTTGTTTCAATTTAATTCAATTCAACTCAATTCTCTACGACCTTCATGATAAACCTCACAATAAGATAATAATGATGATAATAAAGTGAGGAAAATGAAGAACAAATAAATAAAGACAAAATGAAAATATGAAAAGTTTTTCAATTTTTTCTTTTTGTAGAAATTCAAAATTTTATTGTAAAGAAAAACATCTCATTACTGTTTTACTTTAAATTTCAATATTTTGACAAGAAAAGTAATAAATTATGACACATTGTTTTTTTGGAGAAGTCGGCAACAGACGTTGGGGTTATTATTCCAATTCTTTTACTTGGTGATGTTGCTGTTTTGGTTGTTCTTGTTGTTGTTGCTATTGCTCTGCAATACATATTGATGATGTTGGGAAAAATATAAAACACATTTAATACAGCATTTCCAACATTTCTATACCCTCCAACACCACAAGTGATGCGGAGGGTATATTATCTTGGTCATTCCGTGTGTAACGCTGATAAGGAATCATCTTAGACCCCATAGTGTATATATTTTTTTGCATCAAATCAACATCTGAGGCGATTTTGCAAAGTCCGTCTGTCTGTCTGGCTGTCTGTCGGTCTGTTAGTCTATTGGCCTGTCTGTTGTTGGCACGCTCACATCCACAAAAATTGACAAAGCTCAATGAAATTAAGTCTAAATATTCTTTATTATTCCTGAGACGTTTCCCATTTAAGACAAGTAAAATCGGTTAAGTATATTTAAAGTTATGTACCGATATCTGAGACAACCTCTAAGTTCAAGCAAAGAACTTTCGTATAATTGTCAACTATAAGTCGATAAATTAAAATGAAATGCCATAATATTAATTTATGTGAACTACCTTATCATTCTGAATATAATCAAAATCGGTTCAGTTGAAAAAAATTATACTTAAAAATATAACGAATTTTATGACTCATTAAGTGTTCTTGTGTTGTATTTAGGAGAGATGTTTTATATAGTGTATACGTTTGTGTATTGCGTATAACGTATTAAATTCACACGAATTTGTGATGTAAGCTATTGAAGATTCGGCACAGACGGATAAAGAATTCCTATTTGTTTTTTATACAAAAAGTAAATTTAACTAAAAAATGAAAAAAAAAAAAAATGCAAACGAAATGCGGAACACGCGTAATTTAAGCTATCATAACGTAAAAATACACACGTTTATTGTTTGCTGTACAGGGTACAGTGAGTGACAAGAGAATGAAAACAAATTAAATACATTAATTTGTTTATAATAAAAAAAGGTACAGTTTAATTTAAGTAACCAATTTATGTTTTAAAACATACGTTTTCCAGAATTAAATATATGTATTTTTAGACGTAACAAAAATTCACGTAATACATTTGTATATATTTCTGGAATAAATATTTCTTTTTTCCCATTAAAATTTGTTTGCTGTGTGATTTACGTCATTCATCATCCAACCAGTCATATCAAACATTTTTGATTACACGTTTCTAGAATTCTTCATAGTTTGCGATTTTTTTCAATATTTTTCAAATATTTGATTTTTTTATTCAAAAATAGAAAGAAATCCATATTATATATACCATTATTTTTATTTAGTCCGATAGCTTTTCGTGATAATATTCATGTCAGCAATCTTTCAAATTGTCAAAAATCTTTTTTTATCAACAACAGATTTTTGAATTGAAATTCATTTATCAGTTTTATTTATGATTTAATCTGTTTCATCGATACAATTTATATCGGAAGTATGATGGATAATAGATGGCTGACCAGTTTAGACGAACAATTTTGTTGTGAAAGAACATTGATTCTATTCACTAAAAGATTTTATTCTTTCGCAAATAGAGAAGCGTTGTCTTTCTTTTTGCAACATCTTCGGTTTGTGACTACACAGAGAAAACAATCTATGTAAAGTTAATTATAAGAGAAATAACTTCATTTTTCATAAATAAAAATGTTAATTTAACATTGTTTTACAGTAAATATAGTTTCTTGTCAATATTTAAAAAAATATTCAATTTCAAATCAACTATGTTTAACGTTGATTTTGATTCAAGTTTTTTTTTGTTTTTGTGTGTAGAGAGTCTTGGCAATATGAATACAAAGTCTAGCCCAATATTCATCATTACCAACATTTGGTCGCCTTGAGCAAATTTATAACTTATATCAGTATCTTCGGTTGTTCGGCATTGAAGCTCCATGTTAAGCATTAAAATCAACATCGAATTATCCTTTCAGTTCTCAGTATTCTATTTATTTTTCACTTAAAAAAATTTTGCTGGTTTTTACCCAAAACTAATCTTATCATTTGCAGTCAATCCATGAAAATACAATATTTTGCGTAAATCTTCCAAAATTCAATATCATTTTTGTGATATGTGATCTGGGTAAAATAATTTTCAGAAAAAAATATTTTCCAATTCTTTTAGAATTTAGATTTATCAGCTTCATTGTCATCAAATCAGAATCTGAGTCGATTTAGTTATGTCTGCATGTCATCCACAATTATAGATAAGAGTCAATGAAATTTCGTCTTAGTATTTTCTTCACACACATTTGTGGTTGATGGTATTGAAAATTTAGAATACCCGAATGGCGTTCTTAATTGTATTTAATTACCCCTCTTGGTTGCATATTTCCTTCTTATACTATTTACTGCACTCTACCACAACAAGAGGTATAACAACTTTATTATTTCGAGTGTGATAAGAATAAAATCAAAATCTGAGTCGATTTAGCCATTCGTTCGTCTGTTGGATATATTCTTACGCCTTGAATAATTGTTCTAATACAATGAAGCTTGGCCACATTGTTTGTTGTTGTATTTAACAAAACAACTCAATATTCTGAACAAATCTTTTCTAACTTCTTTAAAAAAAAAAGTACATCGAATTTAGATAAAAGAATTTAAGCATAACATACAGCTTTATAGACTACACTATAGTATAGAAAAAATCAAAATCGGAATGATTGCATAATGTAGGTGGTGGAGAGTATTTAAAATTCGGCACAGCCAGGACTAGTAAATACTGTCGCTTTACTAGTCCTGTTGCTTACATCTGTATCAGTATCATCATTTGCAGTTACAATACCAAATAGCTGAAGCTTTCTATATACTTTGTTATAACTTTCCTGTGATCGTTTGACACGACTTCTAAAAGCCCAAGATACAAAACACCCTTCTGGTACCATCAAATGGATATTTGGCTTCGGATTTAATATGGCTTGTTGGACATGATCCTTCTCTGATGTCAGACGTAAAGTTGTCGCCTTGTGTTCATCGTTTTTCTTAGTTTGCTCTCCTCAAATGTATAATCAGACTTCGTTATAAGCTTCTAGTGATCGTTGGACGTGACTTTAACAGTTCAAGACACAAAACATGCCTTGTTGCACATGACATGAACCGCCTTTGATCTCTGAAGTAAAGTTGTTGTCTTGTGTCTAATCGTTTTTCTTCGATTACTCTCTTCATATGTATAATCAGACTTCGTTATAAGCTCCCAGTGATCGTTTGACAAGACCTAAATGCAAAACACTTTTCTAATGACTTTGTCTTTAGGTTTGATTTGACTGGTTAGACATGCTTTATAAATAACTTTTTTAAAATGGAATATCGTGATCAACTCGTTTTTATTTTCGGTTAAATGATGCTAATTCAATTATTCTAAACGTTGGGAAATTTCTACCAACAATCGATAATACTCAGCAACCGGTTTCTTCGAATGAAAGAAGAGCTTCCTTGAAAACATTATTTGAGCCACAAAATTCGCTATGTATTGGACACAGTTATGTTAACATGTATGCGGAATTATAGATTTTTTCCATTCAAAATAACTTATTTTTCTTGCATCTTGTCTTTACCTCGTTCCATTTATCAGTTATTTTTTTAGGAACCGAGTTCTTCTATTCTAAGACATCAAATCAAAAAATATAAGTTTTTAAAAATATTTATTTTGTTTTGTTGTCTAATTTCTTATAAGACTCTTTGTTAACTGATGTATCAGCTCACAATCAATCTGTTGTTGTTCAGTTTCTCATTAGACTTTATGAGATTCTGTTCCCTAACGGATCAGTACATGTCGCTTATTTTGTTACTCTTTGTTCGATTTGTTTCGTACAATTTTTCCTTACAACAGTAAACGCGTTTTTTATGACACACTGTAAAACAGTGTACTTCCATGCTCTCAAACACACATACGCACATATTTATTAAAATATTCATTTGTATTGGAATGTTCTCATTTGATATAGGAAAATGTGTATTTTTGGAAAGAACATTTATATAAATATATGACTCATTGTTTGTATTAAAATGTATTTTTTTTTTTTTTTTTTGTGTTAACATATCCTATATATCCTTTTTTCAACTTACATACACACATACATACATACATACATACAAACATACATACATACATAGAAACTACATGTGAATAAATGTGTTAAATTCAGCCTACCGATTAGACACGTTCTCTGGTATTTACTTTGACAATACTTAAGGAAAATTGCTCCTGACGAGTATCATTTTTATTATTTTAACATAATCAGTTTACGTTAAGTTGAAGCAACACATATATGACCATAATAATAAATAAATTCCATTATGGGATTTAGACAGGTGAAGAACTTTGATATTTAAGTCTTATTTTGTTTTGTATCTACTTAAATTAAAGAGACATGAGTTTAATGAGAATGATACAGTGGTATCTGTGGGAGTTCTTTGAAGATGAATTTGGACTCATACAATAATGAAAGTATTTGCTATTATTAATATAGTGGAACAGGATCGATTTTGGGCTATAAATCCGTAACTTTTAGTCTTTTGGTGAATTTTTCACAACTATTTTCAAAATGATTCATCACTTATAGTTTTTTTAATTCGTTTGCATTTGACTTTTTTCATTTTCAAAATTGTAAAAAATATAAGTCACATTTTACCCTATACCACCGAAAATGGAGTTAAACACATACGAACGGTATACATAAAGACTTAAAATCACTTTCTCAATCGATTTAACGAGACGTCCATTTGCCTGTCCGGCTGTTTACCTTGTGAACACTATACATGTCGTGATTTTAAAAACATCTTAAGGATATTTGGTTCATATAATTTTTCCCAAGGAAGAAGCCTGTCGTTCATATTTCCAAAATGGAGTTATTAGTTCTTAAAACTCACAGAAATGAAAATGCTTTAAATTAACTCGACGTTAATAAATTCTATAACAGTCAATATCCACATGCCAATGTATATTCTGTAGACTAGATCTGCATAGAATAGATCTTAGTCTATAACATAGACTTGATCTTAGTCTATAGATCTAATCATCTATTCTAAATACAAAACTTTGTCTATATACTCCCCCATGCCCTATCCCAAAATAAAAAGGTCTATAATTCATCCAAGCATTCATCCAAGCACAACATTTTAAATATATCCCCCATGTTCTATTTGAAAATTTTTATATATTTGTTTTTATTAAAAAAGCTTTAATTTGCCCTAAAATTCATGAAATTATCTCTAACAGTTTCAGAGATATACTCTATGCAAAATTTTGTTTTTAAGGTTAATACAACTCCATTTACTCTACCTAAAAATTTATAAGTCTTTTAAATTTTGTTATTAAGGATTTATCTACGAACCAAATTTCAAGAAATTGGATTCAAAAGTTTCAGAGATGTGTTTCGTTTGTAAGGGGCATAACACTCCCCCGTGTCCTATCTGTAGATTTTGTAGTTTACAATAGGAAAGTTTTTAAGTTAATAACAAATACTCGGGTTAATATACTCCGATATTAAGTCAACAATAGACAGGCAAAGATACGGATGTATCTAAATCGAGTCAGGTTTTTGTTTTGATGTATGGGGTCTAAGATGTTTCCTTCTTAAATTGAATCTTTATGTTCTTAAATCGCAAAATCTAAATCTTAAAAGGGAGTAATCCTAAACTGTCTATAACAATATGGTTACGGCTGTTTCCGGACCTCTATTAAATGTGGACACAATAGACTAAAATTTAAAATTTCTATTTTTTTAGAAAACGAGGAAATCCGAGGAAAAAATATTTTTTTATTATTTTTTTTACACTTTTATTTAGAATGATCCTTATTTACCGCAAATTTCAGTAGACATCTTCATCTTCATTATTTTATTGCAATTAAAATATTGAATACCCTATACCACATTGTTGATCCTCATATAATTAGGCACATCATTTTAGAATATTATGAAAAATAAAATCTCTTTATATTTACCACTTTTTATTTTTAAAACAGTTTAAACAGTTAAAACAGTTTTCGGAGAAACATTTTCATTGGGCCTAAGTGAAATAATGGATCTATCATCACCAATTTCAAAAGGTATTTACATTAACAGCCAGACAAACGGACATCGATAATTTGACTCAGAAAGTTGTTCTGAGTCGAACGGTATACTTAAAACTGGTACATTGTTGGTTCTAAATAGCAGTTAGCAAAAATTAAATATACATTTATTTTTTATATATAAAGGAAATTTGATCTATTAAAATACAAAGGTATTTGTGAGATTTAAGTCATATTTTAATGAACCGATTCTCGTATATTGCATTTCGTTTTAGAATATTATAATTCTAACTTGTTCCAGATTTCGTTACAATCCCATTCAGGGAGGAACTTTTGTAGGTGAAATAACTGACCCATCATCACTAATTTCTATCACTAAAATTGGGAACTGCATTTTGTTCATAAACACATAATACCCCAACCACCTTCTAGTAGTATACGGTATAAAAAAGTCATTCTAACCCACTGTGTTATATGTCACATCTGTTCCTAAATGTTTGCTTATATGTTTTATAACTTAATTTATTTTCTGTTTTTTTTATTATTTCATTTCATTACAGAATTAAGGCGGTTAAGAAGTGAAAGTTGAAAGACAGTTCTTGAAACCTCATCATTCTGTAAGTATTTCATTAATAGATCGACATTAATAAACATATAAAAGAGGAACTTTTTATACATCTAGAAAAAATTTACTCTTAAAGTAAAAAAGACAAATATTTATCTTTATTAAATTTAACTTTTCTTTTCCTACATTATGGTCACACATTGATAAGAAACGACTTAAATTACATTATATAACAAAATAGTACTGAGAAAGAATTACAATTTGGATATAAATAATGGAAATAGATAAATCTGTTAAAATAGGCATTAGCAGAGTATGATGCTGATTCTAAAAGGGAAAGTTTTGTGGTAATCAAATTAACACTAAACAAGTCCACAAAATTTCCCCTGATTAACATTAAGCCGAAGTGACAATAAAATAATATGAATAGAAATTTACATTTTATGTTAGATATTTACATACATACATACATACATACATACATACATACATACATACATACATACGATGGTTAATGTTTGCATAAGTGAAAAGTTTTCGTTTATAGGAGGGTTGTTCAGGAAATAGTTTAAATTATAATCTAATATGTCTCTACCGCTTATTAAAGAAAACGCTATTTTGAGAAGAAGTTTTACCGCCAAATTTCATTAAAATATTGCAACTTTTACGAGTTTACAAAAAATTTACATGGAAGGTAATGTCAAAAGAACCTTATTCCGGGATTCAATCTACATATTGGATTTATAGTAGATTGCTGTTCATTAAAGTTACCACAAGCCCAAAATAATTATTACGAATTTCACTGAAATATTTTTAAAAGCCTTATTCAAGAAAGGAGCCTTATATGAGACCTAACCAAACATGGAACGATATTTCTCAAATTTAGTTACATATTTAAAATATAATTACAATTATTTGAGCTGCATTTAGAATAGGGCTCGTATTTGTGAATATTCAAGAATTTTATAAGATTAAAACCATCACATTTTGGATGTTACATAAAACATCCTACTCTAACCTAACTTTTTCGCACTTACTCTTATAACAATATGACACATCGATTTTGGGGTGAATCAATTTGTACTTTTAGGGTTTTAAATAGGAAAATGCTTAGGACAACAAATAATCTGGTCTAATTTCATTTGAACAATTATTCTGTTCTGGTCAAATTTGAAGACAGATTTTAAAGAAAACTCATATCCAGCGCCGAACAGTAAGTCATTCAAAGCTTTCCAAAACTATAGAAAGCAAAGGAATTACATCCCATATGATTTTGCAATCGAGAGACGTTGAAAGGCGAATTGGCATATGGTAAACGATGCTTGAACACAACAAAAAGAAGTCATTTTTGTATCGTTTGTTAATGGTATTGAAAACTGGAAGCACTTCGTTAACCTCAAATGTAAAAGTTATATTTTAAACTAGTCAACTCACTTTATTAACGCTGAATATCCAAGGTACAAAGGTAATGTCGTGAATTTGATTGAGTCAAAAATTTGTCACGTATTGCTGGCTGTTGAAACTGGGTTTCACGATTCAGAGGATTTTTGTCGAAGGCAGTTGATTGTTTTGCAGGGAGTTATTAACGATAAATAATCTGACTCGATATTGATTCATTCGCTTTTATTTCGATCGATGCAGATTTTGCACCACCACAAGACATGATGAGGGTATCGATTCAGTAGAAAAAATTTATAGATCGTTCTCTGAAACAGCCTCTTAAAACTGGAATATTTGAACATCGATTAATAATGAACAACTTTTTTCATTTTCTTAAAATTTGGAACAATTTTTGAATGTGACACGTTGGAGGAGTTTCCCCCAACAAACGAAGTATTTAACGTTGCGAATCTCTATAATTAATTCAGGAAATCTAACGAAAATGTTGTAGATGAATAGTGCTTTGACAATACATTGTCTTAGACTTACCCTCTAGTATTACAGATTCGGCATCGCCGATTGTAGCATACTTGTTTATTTTAGAATATAATTGGTGATGTTCGCATTTTTACTTTCCCAGATCATTCTTTAGTGACTGCGTTCATGTCGAAAATTGTGCAGTAAATCTGGCACTTTAAAATAGGTTTTATTTACGAAGCAATAGGTAATGATCTGGAGATTTAAATTAAAATAAAAAAATGGAATAACAGTCTCCTTATTGTTCCCTTATTGTTGCATAGTGGTCATATCTCTTGCAATCATATCAGTTGAAGTTTTGCAAAGGCAGTTGCGATTAAGGTGCCATACTAAATGTCCTGTGAAAGGTTTTCCATAAAATTTTAAAGTTTTTCAGATGAGTTCTCATAATTTCTACAGCTTTTCTAGACGTAACTGAACAATTTTAGATTCTCTGGCCACAGCATTCATTTGCTTTACATATTTGCAATGGAGTTCTTATGGGATCTAACCTGCACTATGCTACACTATCCTGCTATCATTATGTCAAATTTCAAGCAAATCCATCAAGTTACTGATTTGTTTCCAAAAATAAATTCGGCCCCACTATGCTTTTTATGGAAGCCATAACAGTAGCAACATATTACATAAGGAATCAGAATATTTATACAGATTCAGAGGTTCCACTGCTCAGCGAAGACTTTCTTAAATTTAGTTCAAAATGAACTCTCAAAATCATATAAACCCTTTTGTAGAATTTCAACTAGTAGTGAAATCATAAACCAGGCTACGTACCTTTGGTCTCGGCCTTTTTTATGTTGGGATTGGGCTCCTAGTTAATCCCTTCTTAGAAGGCAAATATCCAAGCAAAACATTTTCTTTCATCTCTCGTATATGTAAAATTTACACTTACCACATGTAGATCCTTGTAAATAAGCTTTGAGATGTTGATCCTTTAACAAATTTTCATGCATACAAATATTTGTTTCACATTTTGTAAGTATATGTGAAAACTTTCATATACACACACTTACATGCCTAAACAAATGACATTTTCAACCCATTTAATCCAGTTGGCTGGTTGGTTGTCTAGTTTGTTCGACTATTTTCTAGGGAAGAATATTTGCATTAGATGTTTGGTTGTTTACTTCTAACGGTAATAAATACATTTTCCTACTAGAGCGTATAACTGTAGAACCTAAGAGTGTCTTCAGTTTAGTTTTCTATATGATGAAGTATATGGAGTTACGGTTAAATGCACATTCATTCATCTTAAAGTTTTCTTTGGCATTAATATTGTTTACGATCTCGTTAAGTGTGCATATGTGTGTGTGTGTTTGTTAGTTAGTTAGTTTCCTTCATTCATTCATTGTTTATTGTCTTCTCTGTATATTGAATAAATGCGTGCTTGGATGGATGTTTTCTTTGTAAAGCTGTAAAGATTTTTAGATTTTCTTTATAATAAGTTGGTTTAGTTATATAGTTGAATGTCTTGATAAGTGTTTTATAAAGAGGTGGTTCCATACAATTTTTTTTTCATAAAATGTTAAAAAGTCTGTTAATATTAAATTCTTTCAATTATACTTAAAATCATCTTTGCTACTTAAAAATATTTGAATTAAAAAATTAGCATTTTAAAAAAATCTCATCGAGTATGAAAAGTCCCATATAATGTCGTGTAATGCTTGAGAAACATTAAATAATGTCAATAAATAAATATTGATGCTTTAAATAAAGTGCAAAGGCACAAGAAAAAAATACAACAATATAGAAAATAAGTAAAAATGTTATAGTCGGTCAAGCCCGACTATTTAATGTCCTACACCACATTGCTGATTGTAAAAGTCTGCCAAGAAAAATTTATTAACGAACCTCGCATAATTTGGTTTCCTTATTATTTATGTGAAATTTATGCGTTTTAAAGGGTATTTTTTTCTATAGGGGTATTTGGGTATTAGAAAAAGTTATGGACCGAACCTTGTTTACTTTCGGATAGCGGTTTTTGCTTATACTTATCTCTTATTTGATAAAATATTTTTACAACATTCGTATATATGCGATTTATGAGTTTCAAAGTGATATTTGAAAGAGTGGTAATAGATTGTTCCTAGAATAATTGGCACATCGTCCTAGAATGCAATAAGACTTCGTTTTGTAAAATTTGGTCTTATATTTAGGAATTTTATGGGCTGAAAAACACATTCTGGAGGGTCATTTGTACAGGACCTATATGAAATTATTGGAATAATAAGCAACATTCTTGGGGCAAATTTCATTAAGACATTTTCAAAACTGCGAGATTTACTTTGCGAACAAGATTTACACAAAAACTCAACCATACGGACGGACTCAGGAAGTGATTTTGAGTCGAACGGTATTAATATAAAAGTGGTGGTAGGACTATTTTTCTAGCCGTTACAAACATCTGCACAAACGTATAATACCCCCACCACCTATGTTGGTGTAGGGTAAAAAAATATATATAGAACAAACCGTTTATTTTCTTTGAGAAAAACCAAATTGCCGATGACAACATGATTCAAATAAACTTGTTTTAAAAATAAGACTTATTTTATATATCATTTTTCATTCTTGAGAAAAAAGAAAAAACTGGGAAAATAGAAAAAAAAACTAAGCGGAATAAATGGAAATTGTGTCATCAAATTTTATATTATTAACTTTGTATTATATATATCGCCAGCAATAGAGAGTGAAACCGATAAAATCTTAATAAATTTTATATTTTAATACCTAAATGTTGGTCAATCCCTATTATTGTTAGTGCGACTTTAATCGCAAATTATGGCTTTTTAGACTGGCTGTGACTTTTTGAGTACTTTCTAAAGTTTTTATTTTTGTCCTCTTATAAGAAGTGAAATCCAAAACTTCTTAACTTACATATGTTAATAAAAACGAAACCACTAAACTTACAGTTTTAATTTTGATTTAAGTTAAAATTTAAATTTACAAATCGATAATTCATTTGCGATTAAATATTTAGCTTTTGCGTAAACCCCTTTATTAACGTATTCATTGTGCTTTGCTCGTTTAAAATCTACCATATTTTTGGTCTCTTCTTCTCTTCTTTTTTGTGCTCTTCGGAAGCTCAGTATCTCTTCACTGGCCTTAGATTCGAGCAGTTTGGAGGATTTGACTCACTTCGTACAAATACCACATTATTGTTCTTGTACCACTCAAGGGCACTGAGCTTACCGGGTTGCTTTGCTTCCATATGTGTTAGAAGTTCTTTTGTCTGACTGTTTGTACCAGTCATTGACAAATTCTTTTCATCTGAATTCAATAGATTTTTATCAATTTTATTTTAAGGTTCAAAATTATTGTGGTAGAGCATTTAAGATTCGCTTCACTTGCATTATCATTTCTTTACCTTTCACGAACTTTATCATTGATAATGGATAAATATCAAAATCGTTAAATTTGAAAAATCAATTTTAAGTTGTTTGAATGATCTTGACAAAACTAAACTCAACAAATTAACCTTCTAGAAATAAAAATGGACTTACAATAATTTTTATACACAACACCAGATAATGAGCAGAAAACTTACTTCTATCACCACTTTTATGCATACCGCTCGACTAGAATCACTTCCTGAGTCGATTTAAGCATTTCCGTAAGTATGGTTGTTCATGTAAAGATTGTTCACAAAGTACAGGTCTCAGTTTTGAAGATATCGTAATGCAATTCTGCACGTACTATTATTTTGGCCCAAAAACGACGTCTATTGAAATTGGTTATGATCGGTCCACTATTTCATATAGGTCTCATACAAATGTACCCCGGAATGGGGGTGGTTCATAAAATTCCTAAATAAATCTTATTAAACGATGTGCCTAACTATATGAAGATCGATCCAAATATCATTTTCAAACTCATAAATCACACATATACTTTGGTATTGCAAAAATATTTAGTCAAAATCGGACAAATATAAGCTAAAACCGCTGTCGTTTACAACCAACAGTGTGGTGAAGATTTGTACAAAGTCGGTCATGACCGACTATAACATTTTTATACTCTCCACCATCACAAGTGGATTTGTCATTCGGTGTGCAACTCTTAGAAGGAAACTCTTAAATATATATCTTAAATATTTATTACTATTGTGTATCTCGGTCCATAAAAATGCTTTGTATTATTTTTTAGCTTAAGAAACATCTTGTCTACCATTTCTTCTACTTGAACCAGGTTTTCTATTAAGTAATAAGGAGTGAAACCGAAAAACTCTTAATACATTGTACATTTTGATACTTAAATGTTGGCTAATCGATTATTAAAAAAGGATCGGGGAAATTCATGAAATTTCACAAAGTGAATAGTAAAAGTGTAGTCAAGTTTAAGTTTTGTGTTTGGATGGTTCACTGGGTCTCAGAGTTGGTCACCTCGGGTCATAAAAATATTTAAAACGATCCAGATTTTTATATCTTAGCCGATTTGAAAGAGTGGTATAAGTAGGCTATCTCTTATAGTTTAAGAGATATTTAGCTACAAAAATGTAAAATTTTACTTTTTGACCGATCATGGTGAAGTTTTTGTACTATAGCGAGTCCAAATTTTGTCCGATTTTTATCAAATATTTTGCATTTTACTAAAAACTAATAACTAAACCTTGTAGAGTATAAAAATTTAATATCTTCATAAAATCAAAAGTTATAAGCCGTTAAATTTGAATCTTAAAAATGTCGCTTTTTCGCCGATTTCTTGTTTTTGCCGAAAATATTAGTTTCACTCTTTTTAAGTTATAAAAAAGATTTTCTTAAATAACTTATACCCAATTTATATTTTTCTAAAAGGCCACTTTATTGGTTTTCGTGTAATAGAGAAAACGTTTCAAGAACTAAAATTTTGGGTGAACCAGAGATTCTCAAATTCAACCTATTTTTTTCACAAGACACTAATTTTTGGTTTAATTTCTCAAATCGTAAACTTGGTATTTAAAAAAAAGTATGGTTTCTCAAAGCCTGATATGTTCATAAATTTCTAGTAATAGAAATTTTTAGCTCCCCGATATCGGTTAGAAAGATATAGCAAAAAAAGTGACAAAAACTCATTTTTTGAAAGTTTCTTGGTAATTACGAGATTTCTTTTAGGAGAAAAAATAATGTTAAAAGTTTCAAATTAAATGTCATCAGGTCTATCCGTGTTGTGTAGAAAAAAACTTTATTTGTAGATCAAAATTGAATAATTTGCAAAAAAAAAGAAAACTTATTCAACACTTTCAACGAATTTTGTTATTATCAATAATGTTAAACATTTCTACAAAGTAGGCATATCTTCCAAAATATTGATATATAATTTGTTTAGTTTCATCTTTCCAGGTGTCATTACAACATTACAGTTCTTAGTAAATCCTAGCAAATCGGCCATTTTATATTGTTACTTGTTTAAAACTGCTATCAAAACCTGCATCTAGAAATCTTATTTATTTTAAAATTTGTATCTATTGATATTTTAATTTTATTTTGTTGTTGTTGTTATTTTCTTTGTCTTCCTTTATCTCCTGATAACTGTTGCTAAAAACAAATACAAAAAAGATACTTAAATGTGGTTGACATTTGATGCTGACAAAGGATAACAACTTTGTTTAACACTTAAAAGTTGTTTTGTAAATTTAATATTTTACTTTACTACACATAGATGCATACACACACACTTAACTAAACTTAGTTACATATATACATTTATTTATCTTTTAGTATGTGTGTTTTAGTGTAAGTGTGTATAAAATATAAATAACATTAAGTGTAAAATCCATTCATTGTTTATGTTTTCACAATAACTAAGAGAGAGAGAGAGAAATGAATTTTTCGAATTTTATTATAAACTAGATTTTACCCGTTACGCTTTGCTGCATAAACACATTTTCCTCAGTCCAAGATGTCGAAAGAAATTTCACAAATCACAACGTGTGTGAAAGAAATTTTACCTAATGTACATTTTGCCAAATTCCCCTGGCCCTGTCCGTTCGAAAATTTTATTTAATATTTTTATTGCATGGGAGTTACCTCTTCCCTTGATTCTAACCGTCCCATATTTTGTCCAGTAAAACTGTTTGGAACCAAATTTTAGAACTTTCGTTGTATTAATTATTATTTTCTTTGTATGGAGGGTCCTATCGATCCTATCCCTCTGGTCCTATCGGTTCTATATTTCACTAAAATAGTTCCTTGAAAAAGTGATTGGGACCAAATTGCAGAACTCCCGCTTTTCTAGTTTTTAAGATATTTGCTAATCATTATTTGCTCTTTATGGAGGGATCTCTTCCCCTGCTTCTATCCGTCCTACATCATGGTCAGTAAAAAAGATCCTTGGGAAAGTAATTGGAACTAAAACTCCCGCTTTTATAGTTCTTTAGATATTCGATAATTAATATTTTTATGGAAGTAGCTTTCCCCATGATCCTACTCTTCTTATATTTTGATCACTAAAACAAATTCTTGAGAAAGTGTTTGGGGTCGATTTTGAGAATATTTCCTATTATAGTTCCTTAGATATTCGATAATCAACATTTTCTTTATATGGGAAACATTTCACCCCATGATAACATCAGCCCTTCGTTACTTGAAAAATTTATTGGTACCACATTCGAAAACTTTTGGTGAAGTGTTTTTAGATATTTGATTATCTTTGTATGGATGCTACCTCTCCTCCTGATCCTATCCGTCCTTCATTTTCTTTAGTAAAACAGTTTCTTGATAAAGTGTTTGGAACCAAATTTGAATATTTTCGCTGTTATAGTTCTTTAGATATTCGATGATCAAATTTTCTTTGTATGGGGGCGAGGGCTACCTCTACCCCATATAATATCCACACCACATTTGGTCTTGTAAAATGGTTCCTTGAAAAAGCTATTGGGACCAAATTCTCGATGAATTGGTTGTTTAGATATTCAATAAAACATATTTGCTTTATTTGGGGGTACCTTTCACCCTGGTCCTATCGAAATTTTTTACAGCCATTGTTCTTTCAAATAAACATAGATTCATTTTTATATATGTATAGATTTGTGTAAGAATAAAATTTAAAATCTTTTCCATTAGATTTTTTCATCTATGGATTTATGGATTTATATATGTTTATATGTGTGTTTTTGTTTTAGATTTGTCATCAATTATTTGCTCTAAAATTTGTTATATTTTACGGACACTGTTTATATTTTTATACAGTGAATGGGAAAAGTTGTATTTTTATTTTTATAATCGGGCAAAATCGACTTTGAAGGAAAAAAATCTGTAACTTTTGATTGGTTGAATTGATTTGCATGTATTTTATAGATCAGAGGAGTGTAGCGTTATAACTTCGGATCCCAAAGGGTTTTGATGCGAGTAAAGTAAATACGTTATAATTTAAATATTTTTTAATAAAACAACGTAGTGTCCCCTTCAAATATAAAAACATGAATGAGACCCCTGACCAATCTGACCTTCCATGAAGAACGTCGACAAAAAATAGTAGAGGATAATTATTACATATCGCCTAGTAATATGAGGCAAAAAATCTGTACACTTTAAGGAAGAAAGACAATTTTCAGTTAGTTTTAAAACTTTTATATAACTATTTAAGGAGTGAGATCGAAAACTTCTCAACAAACATATATGTTAATAAAAACGAAACTTCTTAACATTTTAGATTTAATTTTTATTTGATTGAACATAGTTTTAAATCACTAGTGATGAAATTTTGAATCCTTGTTCGAAAATTCTTCCTCTTACGTTTTTATAGAGTTTTTTGTCACATTGCTCGGACAAGTACTCGATCTCTGTTTAAAATCTACCACATTTTTTGTGCTCTTCCATTCTCTTCCAACATGAGCCTAAAATGTCGCCACTAGCCTTTGCTGCGAGCAGTTTAAAGGATTTTAAACTATCTTGGTACAAATATTACATTGACAGGATGTCAATTTGGGTCAAAATAAGTTTTTGATGTAAATTTTTGTATTATATTAATGTCTGTTGTAACACAGGATGTGCTCTTTTTTGTTGGACCATTTCTTCTAACTGAACCAGAACAAGTTATCACGTTACTGTTTAAAAACATTGGAAGCAGTTTGACAGCAGACCTTTGAATGCTTCGCCAACTTTTGTAGTACCAAGTTTTGTAGAAAATAGTACGCATTATTTTGGTATTTATCTTAAGCCCAAGATTGCACTCCAGTCTCCCATTTTTGCCTGCATATCGTTTGCAAGAGTAGTCTAATATCATCCACATAATCCAAATTCAATTACTTTTCTCCTTGAATATATTTCGCTTTTTATATAACAATGAATAGCTGAGGTCATAGGGGACATTCTTGTTTTACTCCTGAGATATGCAATATTAAATATTTCCTTTATAATGGGTATGCCACTCCCTCTTACCCTCCCCAAAAAACAAAGAAATATAATCTTTAATATACAGGGGATACATCTCCTCCCTTTCCTTACCAAAACTTGCAGTATGTAACGCTTGCTACTAAAGCAATATCTGTCTATAAATTTCATTAAATTCAATTTTAAGTGATTGATGGGTCCATAGTTTTATCTGTTGAAATATTAACTTTTCTTTACTACATGTGATGGAGGGTATAAATATGTATAATTATTTGAAATTATTATGTTTCAACTATTTACTTCCAAATATCAAGAAATGAACATAATTACAATCCTTTTTAGTTTGGGTTCCAAAAAAATGTGTATTTAATCAAACACAATCACACAATTATGTGACACTGTAATTTATGTTTAAATTTTTAATAATTATCTTCCAAATATATCGATTACGTATTTTGTATTTATAACATATTTAAGGGTGTGTGAAAAATTATAGCTTACACTGTATGTTGTTTTCAAAAAAATAATTATAATTATAACATTTTTACCCTTATTTCACTTCTATTTCATGTGACATTAAAAAATCAACTTTAATTCAAATGTATGAAAGTCTTGTGTAGAAAAACAAGTGAATCTAATTAAAATTTCAAATATAACTGAAATTCACTTTAAATATTCAAAAAAGAAAAAAAAACATCACCAATTTCCATCTATATTGTTGCTTAAAAGCATAAAGATATATAATATATATAAAGCATAAAGATATATAATTGTTTTAGAATTAATGGTTGAACAATTTAAGTTATAGAATTTGATAATTTCGATGGACATTTGTTTGTCAGTCTTATGGTTGTCTCTCAAAACCTCAAGTTAAAACAAGTAAAACTGTCATAGTTGGTTAACCCGACTAAGTAGTACCCTACACCACATTGTTGGTTTTAAATGACAGCGACGAAACATTTTTGAACAACCCTCTTATAATTAGCCTTTTTAATTTATGATCACGTGTGGAATACATTAACATGATACTGCGTTTGAACGGATTTTTTCTGGTGGGTTATATTGGAACTAGAAGAAATGATGGTTCGACCCTTCTATAATTTCTAACACCAATTTTAGATTATATTTATCTTGATTTAACCAGTTGTTATTACAATACCAACGTATGTTTGAGATTAGTGCCCTTTAAAATAATATTTGGAAAGTGGCTCTTATAGGACGTATGAAAAGTAATGGGGCGACTTTTGCATAATTGGGCTCTTCGAATATCACAAGACTTACAAGTGTTGAATTTCATTAAAATCGGTTTATATATTAAGGGCTTTTATGACATTGAAACCCCATTCCGCGAGGACGTTTTTATGGGAGGAACAAACATTAAACATAATTCGACCAATTTCAATAGCTTTGTCCTTGATCTAAATTCAAATGTACCAAATTTCATCGAGATAAGTCAAAAATTTCGATATATAGACTGTTGACAACGTTTACACTGAAAGCCAGCCGGACATCGCTAAGTCGGCTCAGGCAATGATTCTGAGCCGAACGGTATTCTAAAACGTGGGAGTAACACCATTTTTTCTGCGTGTTACAAAGATCAGTACAAACGCATAATACCCCAACCACCATCGGTGGTGTAGGATATTAACAGATGAATAAGTGAATTCGTGTAAATATTGAGAAAATAAACTTAATTTTTGAAATGAAGCGGATTTGTAAAACATTTTGATTAAATATTGACAGGTTTTTTTAATATTTCATTATGTTCGCTACCTTGTGATACATTAGTGAGGATTTATCGCAAATAACATTGAAATTCAAAAGGTATTGACAGAATTATTACTGACACATTTCACAATTTCTGAAAAAACATCCAAAGTTTTTCTCAAAAACAAACTACATTAAGCACGTAAAATTAAGGTCTTTTAGGGAAATAAATAAGAAAACATAGAATATTGTTCTTTTTTCATGTAAACGCTTATTTATCGAGATATTAACGATTAAAGATTTTTTTCGATTTTTTCATGTAAAATATCGATTTTTGGTATGAAATGTTAGTGATTACAAATTACGCTTGTTTTTGCATTTAAACGCTTAATTACCGAGATAATAACGATTAAAGATTTTTTTTTTCGATTTTTCATGTAAAATATCGATTTTTGGTATGAAATGTTAGTGATTACAAATTAGGCTTTTTTTGCATTTAAACGCTTAATTACCGAGATATTAACGATTAAAGATTTTTTTTCGATTTTTCTTGTAAAATTTTGATTTTTGGTATGAAATGTTAGTGATGACATATTAGGTTTGTTTTTGCATTTAAAGGTTTATTTACCGAGATATTTACGATAAAAATTTTTTTTGATTTTTCATGCAAAATATCGATTTTTGGTATGAAATGTTAGTGATTACAAATTGAGCTTGATTTTGAATTTAAGGCTTAATTACCGAGACAATAACGATTAAAGATTTTTTTCGATTTTTCATGTAAAATTTCGAATTTTGGTATGAAATTTATTCTTCAAGTGATCTTGTGTGTTTGCTTTCAGTTTTAAATATTTTTTTCCTGGAATTTTTTCATCCTTAAAAAAACCTTTTATTACTTTAAGTTTTGATTTTTAGTTTTTTTATCAGCAAATTCACCATAAACCAGATTGTTCTTAGAATGTTATTGTTATTATTGAATGAATGATGGGCTTAAAAAATATTGAATAAAATGAGTGTTTGAATAAAACAGTAAATAATGATCTTTACAGCTGAATGACACAAAGTAGAAGAGAGAATATTAAAATAAATGTTAATAGAATCTTTTGGTTATTTATTCAAAACAAAATATTTATAAATAATTTATATATTTAGTTTATCGATATTTTAGTTTTTTATCTAAAAACATACATAAAGTATGTTTGAAAAGCCCAAGGAGTGAGAATCAAAAATTCTTAACACACTATTTTCATTAAAGTTTTTACTCGAAGTATTATTTGATTTTTTGATCAATAGTTGGCCAAGCATTCTAAGGTCTGCCGTCAAACTCTTTCCAGTTTAGTTAGCCATACCGGAAGAACTTGTTCGTTGATAGAAAACCTGATTTGGGTAGAAGAAATGGTCCATATATTGTTTATAAGTCAAAAACTAGTAAAAGTGTTGTAGTCTACACCACATTGTTGGTTATAAATTATGAACGGCCCTCGTACAATTTTCTTTTCTTATTTATGCTTTTAAATATATCTTAATTTGACTTAATATTTCTACAATACCCACGTATATGTGCGATTTTTGAGTTTTGAAAGTGATTGTTTGGGACCTACCAGAAATAATGAACCGATTCTCGTATAATTTCGCACATCATTTGTAAATATTATGAAACTTATTTTGGAACAATTTTTATAAAATCATTTCATATTTAGGAATTTTATGGACTAAAAACCCCATTCGGGGGATATTTGTATGAGGCCCATATATTGTAATGGGCCGATCATAACCAACTTCAATCTTTGGACTAAAATAATAGTACGTGCCAAATTTAATTAATTTATCTTCAATCTGCAATCTGTACTTTGCGAGCAAGTTTTACATGAACGAACATGCTTAAATCGACTCAGAATGTGATTCTTGTACAAACGTTACAAGCATCTGAAGACCCCCACCACCTATGGTGTAGGTTATAATTAGCAAGCATTTTCCAAAGAGCTCCCAATACATCTGTTGAAATGTAAAGATGTACTGCTAGCTTCGCGCTTGATAATGTAGGCTTAAAAAGTTCTTGACTTGGACGCAGCTAAAAATTTAGAGGCCAACAATAGAGCACGGAAAATTTTCCAAAAAAATTTACCTGCTGCATAATGAATACCGAAACGTATATTCTGGCAGATTTTCACAACTTTCTAGACATAAATTTTCTGTTGATGATGCTCTAAGGAATGTTGACGTACCCAAAAGCAGTCAAAATTCCCAAAAAGTTCTTGGAATGACAAGTAATATGTTGTTGCGGCAAAAGAAGTATTTCATTCATAAGATTTCATAATAAGTCCTTATACTTTTGGCCTGACTTCGCCTTCTGTCACAATGATAAATAAGCTTTTGAGTGGTGAGAGAACAATAATATGGTAATTGTACCAAGAGAGTCCCGGTGCTAAGGCCGGTGGGGATATATTGAGCTCTAGCTTAAAAGAAAGTTTAAGAGCAGTACCTGTTCGCGCAAAGTAACAGTTAGTGTGCAGGGTTACCGAACAAGGTTCAAAATTTTATTACTAGTAATCAAAACTGTAAAAATATTATTTTTTGACACATATATGTATGTTAAGATTTTTTCGATCTCACTTCATATTGGAAGCAAAATGAAACTATAAAAAAGGTTTCCATGGCATTGACAAGTTCTTTAAAAAGACAAACGAATACATGAATGAAAGGCTTCAGTAAGTCTGGGCAAAAATAAATGACCTCAGTTACAGTCATTTCTACAATACTTATTTCCCTCATACTTATGATATTAATAGGCTTTTCTCCACATGTGTATTACATATGTATTTACTGGCCTAAATTCATATTTTGTTTAGCTTTAACCAAAGTGTAGTTGAGGAAGATTTTTTTTTAAATTATTAAAGGATTTTTTGCTTCAGCCACCAGTTTTCTTTATCATATAAATAAAAAGGAATTATAATTTTTATTTGATTCTTAAGCTTTAATAATCTTTAATTTATACGTCTTTTACTTTTTATCTTAATCAGGCAATAAATATTTAAGAATTGAATCCCCAACTAATATTTTCTATTTATTTTTCGTTATTATTCCTTTTTAAATTCTATACATTTCTAGTGCACTATGGTCTTACACTTTCCAGCGGTATATAATACATTTTCAACAATAAAATTCTTAGCACTTTTTGGAATTTTCTATTCCATATTTTGTTGTATTAAATATTATTTTTGTCTGAGTTTAATAGAAAAGAAATCTTTCGTTATGCGAAGAATTGGAAAAGAGGAAAAATTTTTATTGCTGTAAATCAGCATTTTTTATTTATTGCACAATTGACCTTCGCTCACAAGTCCGTTAAGAAATTCTAAGCGTAAAGCAGGTGCGTAATGGCAGAAGGGGTTAAGTATCTTTTTCTAAATGTGAATTATAATTTCTTGATACCTAAACAATAAATTTGGAAACATTATAACATTATATATTGGATCATATGGATGTTTTCCTCAGCAAGTACACATGGACTTATTCGTGTGGAAATAAACTAGCGAAAAATTAATCTTTTATATATATTAATACACATACAATTAATTCTACCTCTTTCGAAATATTCATCAAAGAAAATTTATTCTTAAGCTTCATGTTCGAAACCTAAGCAAAGAAACCTATTTGCTATAGAAAATAACTTCAAGGGGAAACAATATTTTTCTTTATTATATGGATTTAATTTATAACAATCATGAAGAAATTAACAATGACACATACTGCATACTATATACTGAAACAATTAAGTTAGTATTGCTTGTTGTCCCGATGCCTTCTGAGCGATAAGTTCTGAAAGTTGAAAAATTAATTTACTTCTTCGAATTAAATGAGCAAACGAATAAGCTTAAGCGTTAGAATAAGCTTAAGCGTCAGAATAGTTCTTTGACAGTAAAAAAGTGTTTATGGGAAAATAACTTACGAAGCTCTATGCTATGTAAGAAGCCCAGGCTTACAAAAAATCACCACTGCTGTGCTCCAAATGCATGCGGAGTAAGACGTCAAATTCTGGTTACTGAATTTCAAACGAATGCTCTTTCTCTCTCTCCCTCTCTCTCTCTCTTATCAATTAATGTAGAGCAATCACTAATTCAATGTATTTTTTTGTACTTCACTTACACAAAGGTAAGTGTTTACCCCAACCTCTGCTCTATAGTATAATTGATTGCAGCGTTCAGTTTGATTTCTTCAACACTCTTGCGTTTGCTTTAAGAGTGGCCACTTACACATTTTAAAAGGATTTTTTCTGGTGAGTGATATTGGAGCTATAGGAAATTATGGAGCTACCCCAGTAAAATTTCGAAAATCGATTTATTAATTTAACCAAATCTTATTGCGGCAATTCAACGAAATTGGTCTCTTTTAGCTTTAGAAACGGAATGATAAAGTTAAGCCTATTACTGCTTGTGCTGGTGGAGAGAAGGGTATAATTAGTTCTGCTTCTTTGGAAATAATTATAAAACAGAAAAAAAGTTAATTCTAACGGATTCAAAAGTACAAAGTTATTTTAAAGATATCGATTTGAACATATTGAGCAGCATTTACGACAAATACTTTAAATCTATAAGAAGTCTATGAATGGATGCGGTATCTCGGGGATCAAAAATGTTAACATTTTCTTTCCAATTCCAATTTTATAGCTCTCAGTCAATAACAAAAAATAAGCAGTAAGTTAGTGAATAGATTTAAGGGACTTTAATTAAGGCATCTCGGGCAATAATTTTTTATATTCTTTGTAGCGTTTCCGAAGCGTTTCCTTTTATATTTATGGAAATGAATCCCTTAATACTAGAACAAATTAAATAATAATTAGTTGATCATTTATTTATAGTTAGGACACAATCCATTAGTCCAATGGTATAAAAAGCTGAAACGATAATGATCTGTTTAAATTGGCTTCGTTCTTAGGTGAAAGGAAATGATTTAACCAATGGAGTTTCCATAGATCTCCAGCTGGACGGATAGAGAGAAGGTTATTATTAAATCGACTCAGAAAATGGTTTTACGATGATCGTTATAGATCTGCATGTCTATCTGAAATATTTTTAATGTAAGAATTTAAAAATTGTCATGGGAAACATAATTCTGAAAAAAATTTAATATTGAAATTGACGGTTTGGAAACGTATTAAATAAAAAACTGAGATTTTGGAAAAATCGTATCAGTATTGTACGGAATAGTTTGGGAGGAGTAAGTTTTAGTTTGCGTCAGAAATTTCTTAATTGTCTTAAGATTTTCTGGCAGGCCTGTTAGATTAGCCGATTTTTCATCACAAAATTAAGAAGGTGCGAATTTCCGATGATGAAAATCAAAATTTAAAAAATGAATTTTTAGGAAATTCTTTATAGTTTTACTAAGATAAAAAATTCATACAAAAATAAATTTTGGGTCAAAAACGTGGCAATGAAACTATTACTTTTCTATTATAGCAAATTATGTTCAACTTTTAAAGATACTTCCACATTCGTCTGCAAACATTAAACGAATTTTTAGACAGATCAATCATAATATATAACTGCGTTTCGGTACTTCCTCTTCAAAAGGGAATTTTTTGGTCTAAAAATTATTTGAAATATAACAGTTTAGATAGTTTTGATGTAGATTTTAACAAAGGCCTTAAAGACAATAGAAATACATTTTAATCAATTGTCACGTTTTTTTCAACAGTGGTCCGATATAAATTCATATTCTAAGTCGCATCATAATGCGTAATATATCTAAAATGTCGACTTTAAAAAATTTATTTAAAAATTTAAATTACGAAAATTATTACGTGATTAAAACTGTTTCTTGCCAAAATGAATCTGAATTTTTAATACTCGATGTCTTGGAAACTATACTATATAAGGATCCAATTCATTAGATTTTGCTATCAGTGTAACTAAAATTCCATTCCTTTATTTAAGCAAGTTTGGTAGTGGTTTAAAATTGGTTAATATCATTTTAAATCCAAGATTTCGCACATAAAAACAAAATTTTTAGCAACTTCCGATTTTTTTTTGGCGATTTTTCAAAACAAAGTGCCGATAAGCGCAATTTTTATTTGACAAATTTGCCGATTTTTTCAAAAGTATCTGAATCGCCGATTTTTAAGTTATATATTTAGATTAGTATATTAAAAACCCGGTTTTTGAGTATTCGAAAAATAAGATTTTCGAAAAACCAGTTTCGAATACGGTTTTATGTCTAAAAACCGGTTTACCTATTTATTGAAAAATAACTGTTTGAAACAAATTTTAAAAAATTAGAATTTAAACCATCTAAAGGCCTTTATATGGAATGAGATAGAAATAACGGTTCCATCATAATCAAAATAACCATTTCTAAAAAAATCATCAAATTATCCTAACACTTCATTGCGCCCAAAATGGGTGGGTATAAACGTTTTTTTTTTTTGCTTTTTTGGTACATGGTTTTTTTAAATCCATTGCAGAAAAGTTTTCTTTAATTTCTGAATATATCTAAATTATAGGTCCATATCTCTTTCCCAAAAAAATGTTTATTGCTGAAGAAATCTCATTTAATTTTATTGACGTGATTATGTCACGATTCAAAATATGATGTCTAAGAATGCAAACAATATTTTCAGTTATGTCAAAATTCTCGATTATGTCGTAATAGACAGAAATGAGTCATTCTTTAAAACCCGGTTAACGGACTAAAAAAAGCGGCATGTTGAATAATTCGAAAATAGAAATTTTCAAAACCGGTTAACCGACTGAAAAAAACCTGCATGTTAAATAATTCGAAAGTAGAAATTATTCGAAAACGATCGGTTTTCTGAGATACCAGTTAACCGGTTTCGATTTTTGAATACACTAATTTAGATCCATATATTATTTTAACAACAGTTGGATTTCTGCCACATTTATCACTTCATAACATATTTTCCTTTCAAATGTCCTCGCGACCCCTCCTTTGAAATTGATACACACCCCTGTCTATTAAGCATCAAAGTGCACAACACAAAATTGTGATTCGTTGAGTGAGTTATTGATGGATAAATATGAATAAAATATAAATATTTCTAGGAATATATTAATTTTCATCTTATCTCGAAAATGCTTTCACAGTATTCGAACAAGTGCTTTCAACGTTTTATAAAAAAGAGCAGATGATTAAAAATAAATAAGCGTTTTTCGCCTTTTCATTTGAAATCTTATCTTAGAAAAAATATCTTATAAATTCTAAGATAAATACAGAGTTTAGAGTTATTCTCTGAAATAAAGTTAATGTGATTATCTAAATACGAAATTAATGCTCAACTAAAAGATAAAACGTGATTTTAGTAGAGTTGTTGGCATAATTATATCTGATTTGAAAAAAAAAATCGTAATTATTTTGCTTTAACTAATTTAATGGACAGAATATTAAGTGGATACAGTTGCGTGTTCTATTTTCTTCTTTACTTTTTTTATTAATTAAATCTAAATAAAATTTCAACAGTCATCGAATTTATTATTTGTAAACTCATTCATTTATTGGAAGAAATATAAAAAAGAACTTTAATGATTTTATTTTATCCCCCAAACTGAAGCTCAATAAATGTCAACAAATCTGCTTAGTGATTTTGGAAAAACCTTATGAATATTTCAATAAGTTGTGCTCTTCTTTATCCAAAAATATAACTTTTATTATTTTGAATGAAAAAATACGTGAGAAGAATGATAAATATTCGGTTTCGCAGAGTCGTATATACCCTTCACTATTCACTATTTACATTTCATAAAACCATATTTGCAAGTTTTTTAAGGTTTAGAACAGAACTTCTGGATGGGGCTTCATATAATTAAATCTGGACCGATATTTGTTAAATTAGTTACATATATTTGTGGCAGTAGGCCAAATAATTGTGCTGATAAGCTAAAACCCCTATTTCGAGAAGGAGCCTTATATGAGACCATTAATTAGGCTGTGACAAATTTCTGATTTTGGGGCGTATCACAATTTTTCATATTTTAGCCTATAACTTTCTTTGTATTAATACGATCTCGTGTATCTTTATATTATGGTTGAATTCTGTCTTAATCAAATTATAAGGAGTGTGATCGAAAATCATACATTTTCACTAAAACTTTTAAATCAATTTGATATTTTTGTATTTATATTGCCAATCTGATTTAAGTGATTGACCGGGAAAAATTGTGTTCTAAAATTATTAAATATTTTCAACAAAGCCTAACTTGGTCCCTACAAAAAGTTGGCCAAGCATTAAAAGGTTTGTCGTCAAAGTTATTAAACAGAACCGGGAGAAATTGCCTGTTGATATTAAACCTGTTTGAGGTAAAAGAATTGATTCACATGATGGTTCCAAAGTAACATAAATATAAAGCTCCCAAGACATCTGGTAGGAAAGTAGCTGGGTTTGCTTACGACTTTTTGGGACAAAAAGCTAAAGCTTATGCAGTTTTTAAACAAACAAGGTTCAAAAGGTTGCTGAGAGAAACGCGGCTAAAATTTAGAAGCCAAAAACAGAGTAAGGGAATTGGAGACAAGTTTTCTTAAAAAAATTTCTTGCTGAAAGATTTCGGTACTAGAAGATTTTTGCAACTTCCTGATCAAAATTGTAAGACTCAAAATCAGTCAAAATTTTACAGATAAGTTCTTGATATGGCAAGCAATATGCAGTTGCGCAAACAAAGCCAATCATCTTATTGTTTGGCCTCACTTGACATCCTGTCACTATGGTAATCAATCCCTTGAGTGTTGAAGGTTGAAGAAGATAAATCTGTTAAGACTCCAAAGAATAAAGCAAGCTCAGCATCCTAAGTAAAAAGTGTCTTTACATTCATTATTCTTGGCGCGGAGGCAGTTCAAAGCTGAATAATAATTTTATTGATTAATATAATACAAATAATCAGCATAAACCAAATATGTCCACAATCGGAGAATATTCAAGTGCTAAAGCTTTTGAAGCCCTCTCCGAGTGGTCAGTTAAACAGACAGAAATGTGTCTTTACAAGAAAAATCATTTACAGTGATGCTGCAAATGAATTCGTGGACAAATAAAATTTCAGATACATCTATAAGGACTGTTTATGGTATGACGATGTCATAGGACTTATTTTAATATTTCTAGATAATAATGGACTTTCTGTGGATAAAATTTGAGGATTTAGAACCAAGCGAAATGTGGTTGTAAGAAGGGTAGAGACAATGTGATTTGTCATAGTTGGACTTCTTTCTTTGAAGTTATCTAAAACGGGAAGATATAATTTGGTAAATTGTTGACATTAAACTTATATTTGTCTGGGAGTCATAGAAATTATGGACCATTTTATATATGCCACCGAAACCTTAGCGAGAATTTTGGCGATAATTCCTATTATACGTAACTTTTATGAAATGTTCTTCTGATTTCAGTCTTACATGATTCTTTCTTAATGTTACATATGAAACAACAAACATAATATACCCTCCATTTCTCTATTGACGTGTATAACAATGAAAACAATTTTTAATCGCAAAATAAATTTCAAAAACACGCACTCTGAAACAAACACAACAACAAAATGGAAAAGGAGTAGGAGTAGGAGGATGAGGAGGAGGAGCAGCAGTAATGGTCTAATAGAAATGTTAAATAAATAAATTATAAATTCTAGGATGGATGATGTTGACGTTGATGATGATAAAGTTCTTGGGAAACAGAAAAAGGCTTACGAATATCTTTTGATGGATAGAAAGCAGACTAACAATTTAGACCTTTGTCAATCATTGAAGTTACAAGTGAAATGGAGAGAAGTCTTTTCTTCTTCTTTACTTATTAACAAAATAACTGTCCGATTTCTGTTGTACCGAGTGAGACAAGATAATTTATTTTAATAAAAGAAAATTTCTAAACATTTTAAGAATTTAATTTTTTCTTTTTTGTGATTGTGTGTGTGCGTGTTTTTTCATATGGAAAATTTGGAAGATTTCTTCAATATTATATGAAAAAGGTGTAGATTTAATGGGATAAAAATAGGGATGTAGATTTTTGAAGAAATTTAGATTAAATATCAAACAACAAAATCGTTACTTAAATTGTGAAAGTAATTTTGATACTTTTCTCATTCGAACCTTTCAAATTGATGTTCGAAATTTGATTGAAATATTTTAGCATAATTTAGTAAAATCTGTGAAAGTACATTGGAAGCAGTTGCTTAGTGGAATAATGTAACCAATTAGATCATAATGTCAGAACTCTATATTCACCAATCCTAAAGTTTAGTAATGCGAAAAATCTCATTAGTAATGAGAGTTAAGCATTCAAAGACACAAGAATACTAATTAAGGCCCGGTTTCCCTTCAATAACGTGAAGGAGCCTGATTAAACCATTTTTTAAATGGATAAAGTTAAATTGATTTCAAAACTCGGAAATAATACATCTAAATGTTGGGTCTGATCTTGCGGGTCAAAACTATTATTTCACAAAGCATAAGAATTCATTAAAAAGTGTAAAATTGTTTTAAATTTTTCATCTCACCTTGGGAGTAAGATGAAAAATTCTACTTCCAAGGTAAGATAATATTATCTTTCTAAGAGAATGAAAAATATCAGCAGTCATTAAGACTCTTGTGGTGAATGTTTTATATATGAACGGAGCTTACGGATAAAGATATGTGCTGCATCTACGTAAAAACGTAAAACATGTAAATCCCTTTTATTCTATACTAATTGGAAGCATTTGTATATGATCGAAGATCATACTAAAACCATTAAGAATTTAACTGCTTTGAATCATTTCATGGTGTCCTTTCCAAGTCCTTAATTTAAAGCATACGGAACATTCTTACCTTAGTTTTTATAATAAAAGTGGCAAATCGAGATATTCTAGTCATTTGAGTGTTATACATGCCGAAGTTTTGACAAGGTGCGGTAATGTCAGCTCAACTTTGGCTTGCTGTGGTTAACCCAGTTCTTTGCATCTGAACAACAAAATAATAATGGCTCTTAGTGACATCATGGGTCTGAACCTACTTAATAACTCAGTGGCGAAACTAGCTGTTAATCCAAGAATGGGCAAGACTACAGCAACCTACTAAATCTGCAAGAAAACATGAAGACTCAAATGGATGTTCCATCCTCACTTACGAATCTTAAGTACAGTAGCATTTCGTACCAGATCTTTAAAGACACTGAATGGTGAAACGCATTTTATTCGAAATGACATTCACTTAATGGTTAAATCTGCTAGAAAAAAGTCGAGAGAGTGGATTAGGAGTATTCCAAAGGAGTGATATAATATCAGAATCTACACCGATGGCTCCAAACTGGTTTGCGAAGTTGGATTTAAGGTCTTTTAAAAAAATTCAGAATTGTAAAATCTCATTCACTTTCGCATTATTACATTGTTTTCCATGCTGAAAGTTTAATTATGCATGAAAATAAGAGAGCAACTCATGAACTACAGTCGTAAGGATATATCGATATTGATATTTGTATAACATATCACATGGTGTAAGACAAACATGCCTGAAAATGGTTTGTCTTTTAACAATTACTGCCGTACGTGCGAGAATATCTACGAGAAAAAGAACGAGGCCTTCTGTGAATGCCCAGCTTAGGAGTAAAAGATAACGTTTCCTTGGAGACTTATACTAAACGATTTTTCAGGGGTAAGGCTTAACGACCTTCTAAGATACTTCAAGACATCAGGATGGATCTAGCTCTATACGATAAGTGGCAATACAAGTATCGAGTTTACTATTTGCTTGCGAGTTGAAAAGGTTTGGAAAGATGGGATCATTAGACACTACTTGACAGCTTGGATCTAACTGAACTACCGTTGTAATCAAACCTGACCTAAAACCTATTGCAACAGAATTAGACCAATTTTTTATTTACGCGAGAGTATGTCAAATTCCTTTTCACCAGAATAAAGAAAATAACATAATTGCAGACCACAATCAGGCTGATTGCTGAGCTTTCATTCCATGAATACTATAGATCTCTACAGAAAATAAATTCGGTATAGTTAATAAGGTCATACCGTTGCTATCAGATAAGATTCCTTCCCAGAGTAGAGCTCTAAGCTGAAGCATACATTTTCATTTTCTATTGAGTTAAGATGAAGATATATTCATTTTATAAATAATAATTCCCGTTCCACTGTGTCACGGAATATTCTCTATATATTTCTATTACACACTTCATTCCACGTTAAGTAAAAGAAAATATTTTTATTTTCTTTTAAACGATTTCTATGAAAAGGAAAATATAGAATTTGTTTAGGTTGATTGTGGGAGTTTTTTACGCAATTTTTTTTGATGAAATAAATTTATAAATTTGTAAAACAGCTTTATTAGGACATACCTTTCTTAAAGAAAACCAAAATTGTTTTCTTTTAAATTATAAGAAACAAATAAAAATGTTATAGTCGGTCAAGCTCGACTATTTAATAACCTACACCTGACTGCTATGAGAAATTTGTAATCGGCCCTCGCATAATATGCCTTCTTATTTCTACTTGCATTTATACTTTATACTATTTATACTTGTGTGCAACAGGTTATTATGGCACCAACATTTTTTGTGAAATTTATGTAAAAAACTTGAAGCAAAATCAACGTTGAACATAGTTGATTTGAGATTGAATAGTTTTCATTAGTTTAAATAAAACGTTTTTACGTTTGTAGTGAAATAATATTGTACATATTAGAAACAACGATAATTTTTTAAAATTACTTTTTATTAGTTAAATTTTAAGAATATTTTCAAGAAACTGTATTTACTGTGAAACAATGTTAAATTAATATTTTTTATCTATAAAGCCAAATCATAACTGAAAGCGAGTAAAATTATTTCTATTTTAATTAATTTTACATTGTCTTTCTCTGTGTGCGTTTTTTTTCTGAAGGGTTATATAGGAGTTATAAAAAATTATGGACCGAATCTCGTATAATTTCTCACAGCGATTTTGGTTTATATTGATTATAATTTGACTAAATATTTTTACAATTTATGGGTTTCAAGGTGGTTGTATCGTACCTATGAGAAAAAATAGGCCGATTCTCATATAATTTCGCACATCGTTGTCGAATATAAAAAGACTTATTTTTGCAAAATATGTTTAACATCATTTTAGGAATTTCATAGGCTAAACCCCCATTCCAGGGGGACATTTGTATGGGCCATATACGAAATCCAACCAATTTCAATTGGCATCGCCCTTGGGCCAAAGTAACAATACGTGCTTTTTATGGACAGCCAGCCAGACGGACGGAAGCGCAGACATGCTTAAAGTCAGGAAGTGATTCTGAATCGAACAGTATACTTAAAAGTGGTGATAGAACTATACTGGTGTAGGGTATTAAAAGAAAAGTAACAAGAGAATGATGCCATATTTTATTTAAATTTAACTGTCATTTGCACAACAATGCAAAATGTAAATGTAAAGAGTTTCAGAAATTTATTTACATTAAAGTCTTTTTGTTAAAAAGAAAATCCTTTAATTTTAAAAGACATAAATTGTTAAGAGAATTAAATTGAAAAGGAGTTTAAATGAGAAAAAGAGAGGGTTAGATAATTTAAGCAGATAAAAATTTTAACAACTTAAATCTTAATTAAATTTTGTCTTAATTAAAAAAATCATAATTTTCACTATAAAATAAACAGTTTCTTATTTCATCAGACCACTTCTTAATCGCATACGACCTTCAATATTGAAGAGAAACAGAGGAAAGAAAACTCTTAAAGTATTTTGTAATTTAAGTATTCTGCTTCTTCTTTTTTTTGAACAAATTTCATTGAACTTTATTTGCAACACACGCACACACATACACATACAGCAACAAATAAACATCTGTTTAGTGTACAAAAGAAAAAACAACAACAATGTATAATAAGAACTATAAAAAAACTGAGAGCAGTAAAAATCATATGGAAAAGAGACAAAATCCCCTTTCAATAATGATACAATACAGATACACACGATTCGAAATGTTTAACGATATCGACATTTGTAACATATGGGTAAAACAAATAATAATAAGATTATAATATGGAAATTGGGAAAATATTAAAAAATAAATATTTAAATTCGATATTTTAATTTTGAATACAATTTTTTAAAAAGTACAATAATTTGTTAAATTATCTGAAAACAAGTAAAAATGTTATAGTCCGTAAAGCCCGACTATGTAATACCCTACATCACATTGTTGGCTGGTAATAACTGCTAGGAAAAATTTATGAACAGCCCTCTTATAATTAGCTTTTCTTATTTATGCTTATGTGTGCGATAGCTTTTTATTATACTAATATTTATGTGAAATTTGTGGGTTTGAAAGGAATTTTTCTGGAGGGTTATATAGGAGTTAGAAAAAAAATTGTGGACCGACCCTCGTATATTATCGCTTAGCGGTTCTGACTCTTAATATTACTAAATATTTTTGCAATATCCACGTATTTGTGCGATTTATGAGTTTAAAGATGATATTCGGAAGGGTGGTTGTATGGGACCTATGAGAAATTATGGACCGATCTTCTTATAATTTGGCACATACTATAAAAAAACTTATTTTTGCTAAATGTAAAATGATGTCAACCAATCATTTTATATTTAGCAAAAGTGATTGAACTGTCTACAACACCACCTATGTTGGTATGGGGTATAAAAACCTCATTCCGGAGGGTTATTTTTATGGGGTCGATACGAAATAATGAGCCGATCATGACAAATTTTAATAAGCGTCGTCTTTGGGCCGATATAAGATATTGGAACCTGTTATTTGCAAACAAGCTTTATATGCATGGAAAGCCGGACGGACATACTAATATCGACTCAGGAATTAATTCTAAGTCAAATGATATACTTTAAAATTATGGTAGGACTATTTTTCTGCCCGTCACAACATCTGCACATACACCTAAAACACCCACAACCTATGGTGGTGTAGGGTATAAATATGGCCTTGTTACAGAATAGTTTTTGCTAATTTATGCATCAACTTTCAAATCATTTCTGTGTCTATTTTATACCTATCAAGAACGGAACTATTTTAATATATATGTTAATTTGGAAAGGGTTTTGAAAGTGACATCTTTGAAATTTTACTCCTTCTGTAAAAAATCATATTATTATCCTGTTCCGCTCCATAGTTGTTGTAGCAATTTTTATGCCGTCAATTACAAAGTAATAGTTATCGAATGTCTATAGCAAATAGAATTTTACAATTCAGCCACAACCACTGTAGGGAGGATACGGGTAAGGGACGTCATAACTCATTTAATACACAATACACTAATGGAAATTCCAATAAACACATTAAGTTTTTTCTCTATTTTTGATTTAACTTTGTTGTTCTCATCTAAAAGTTTAGTTGACGTTTTTCTTTTTAAATTAGAACCTACTTAACGGTACTTTTTTAATTTTAACAGATCAAAATCTGAGTCGATTTAGATATGTCCTTCTCTCCGTCTGTCTGTTGGAATAATTCTCAAGAATAGAATAATTATCCGAATTAAATGGAATTTAGCCACTTTGTTTCTTATTGTCGTAAGCAGCTTCCTATTTATCGGATTTATTGCTTCAAAAGATATAGACCGATATCTGAGACGACCTCACAATTTTGAAAAAGAACTCTAAAATTTTTTTAACAAAAGTTAACTGGATTTAAATATATAGTCAACATATTTTGCTATTGCTCCTTCTTGGAAAACGGGTTTGAGTTCATAAAACTATTAGGACAAATTATATTAAAAATTGACGAAATTAATTTCTTAGCTCTCTTAAATATATATATATATATATATATATATATATATATATATATATATATATATATATATATATATATATATATATATATATATATATATATATATATACATATATATATACATATATATATATATATATATATATATATATATATATATATATATATATATATATATATATATATATATATATATATATATATATATATATATATATATATATATATATAAATTATGGGGTCTAAAGTAATTCACTCTTAGCGTTACACACGTAATGACAAAATTAATATACTCTTTTTAACACTTGTAGTGTGGAGGGTTTAAAAGCCAAAAATATGTTTGTTATTTCAATAGAATTTGTCTTTATTTACTCGTTTTATAAGCTGAAAACTGTTTTCGGTGAGGGTCCTGATATGGGAGCTACATCAAAATATGGGCCGAGATTGTTCTAATTAAAAATATACATTAAAAATAGTTAAAAAAAATTCATTGTACTGGGTTCCAATGGAATTGCTTTTTATTTAAATATTTTATAAACTCAAACCCGTTTTCCGATAAGGGGCGTTATATGGAAGCTATATTGAAATATGGACTCATGTTAATAAAATTTATAACATAAGTTTAAAATAGTTAAAAAATTAATTGTATCAAATTTCAATAGAATTGATTTAAATTTAAGTGTTTTATAAGCTTTAAATCATATACCGGGAAGGGGTCTTATATGGGAGCTGGGTCAGTTAATGATCCTAGATCAATATAACTTCTTTAGATTTATTATTGTATCAAAATAAGTATATGTGACAAATTGCAGTAAATTTTATCGTAAAAACTGCGGTCCATATGATACACAGAGTTTGGGGTGTATCAAAATTTTGCATATTAACTTTTTTCCTGTTAATCAGGTTTTATTATCTTTTGCAAAATGAAGGAGCACATACATTTGTATGCTAGAGTTAATGTTTTCTTTAAGTCCAATTACAAACGACGTGGCCAAAATTCATGGAATTCGGACAATTTTTCTAGGCGTAATGTTTCCAACAGACAGACAGATGGACAAAGCTAAATATACTCAGATTTTGATTTGATGCAATAAAGTTAATATACCCTCATCACAACCTGTGGTGGTGGAGGGTATAAAAAAGCCATTTTTTTAATATTCTAAATTTTATTGGGCGTTGTTTCATGTCCCTAATTGGACGTTATGTTATCGGGTGTTATTTCGTGTCGCCCTTAGACGTATACTTAACATTATTGTTAGTTAATATTATTCATACGCTTTCATGTTTAAGATTTGTAGTTATAACTGAAATTGATTTTAAATATTTTTTATATACAAAATAAAAATAGATTTCATTGTCTGTTTGAAATATTTTACTTAACGATTTTAAAGAAATTTAGATATTTCAAAATTATTTATATTTTTTTAGTCCATACATCCTAAATACATAAACAAATACATTTAAACATAAATGTAAACATTACCACACAAATACAGACATACATCTATATATCAATGTATTGTATCAATGTTAGTAATTCTTTTGTTTTTTGTTATTTTGTTGATATTGGTCTAATGGTAAATTTCTCTTTTGGAATCCTTTATGATTTGAACAGAACTACATATAACAAACACAACAAAACTCACATACTATTGCATCCCATAAAATAAACAGAATAAGGATTCATATAAACACATACACACTCTTACACTTAGCAAACTGACAATAAAGTTTTGTAATAAAGTTGTACTTATAGTTTGCTAGGGAATGCAACTCCCGTTTGTTGGTCATTTATCTTTAAAATACCACTTCATGGTTTTTTTCTCCGTTTTTAGATTTTTTTCCATTTTATTTTGTGTTTTAGTTTTTTTTTTTTTGTTATTTTCATCGTTATTTTTGTTGTTTCTTACTATTTTTATTTAAGTTAACTCGAACAATGGTTTGTTGTATATATGTATGTATGTGTGTGTGTGTTTATTTAGTAGATGTTTTAGTTGCATTAGTGAGTAGTAAGTATGTTGTTGCCCCTGGCAACAAAAAGCAAACATAGACAAATAACTTTCAAAAATACTCGACTTTAAGAGGACAGTGGTTTGAAATGTAAAGAAATGATAATGTAAAATGAGATTTTGCAGTGTTTTCAATTCTATAACTCTTTCAGGATTTAGTTGACCGATTCATCATTATGCATCAGAATAGAAACATAAGATTTGGACTGTGGTACAACAGTACCTAACGTTTAAAAATGAGTGATTTAATTGTATCATTATTTATCGTTCTTTTCAAAAATAACCTGAAAAGTGTTTGGTACTTTTATAAAATCTGATGTTAGAGAAAAAATATTAAGTGAGATCGAAAAATTCTTAACATTCATATCTATCAATTTATGTATGTATCTATCTATCTATCTATCTATCTATCTATCTATCTATCTATCTATCTTCTTGTTTCATCACAGGTATTTAAAGATCTCTATGGACATTTTTGTGCGCCTGTCATTATTCTCCGTATCTTTGATTAAGTCCTTTTTATAAGATTGATACTAGTATTGCTAGTGTTGTTGTAACAGTTCGTCTGTATCTGGTTGTTCTCTCTTGCAAAAAAAGCTTTTTATTGATACAGTGTTGAAAATCTTTGATCGAGTGTGACTCGGGTCGTTCCGGAAGGGAGATCCAATTGTCGCGGGAACGAGTGTTACTGGTAGTGTCCCCTGCAATCATACTAGTTTCCAAACTGTATTATACAGAATGAGTTTGTTGTTAAAGCTAAGCTTTCATCTATGATTTATTACCCATTTATTGATTCGATCCAAGTCTGATTAGGTTATAATATTCTTCTAATATTGAAATGCTTGCTCTTAACCCAGTTTTTTAACCATGTCTCCAGTAATATCAGTTAGACCTTCAGTATCGCGAAAGCCATATTTGAGTTCTCATGCGAGCTTAAGATTCATCGAAAATTTTGGAAATATTGAAGTATTAACGTACAGACATAATAGAAGTATAAACTAAATATAATAAAGGTCCCATTTTGGAAAACTTTATCAAAAGCGTGTGCAGGATTCAGCACAGTATTTCTTTATCCCTTTTCAGTTAGTCGATTGGTTGTGATATTGCTGGAGTGGTATTGACTGATTGATAGAATTATCATTTGGAAAATTTTCTCACAAAATCTTTGAAAGACAATAAATTTTACTTATTGGCTGTAGGCTGAGGTCAGAGCTTTTCCTGTATAATGAATCATCAAAATTTGGGAAATTTTCGATTTTCTTTGAAAAATCTTTCAGTGTGAAAAATGCAGACAGCTCTTTAATTGATAATACCTATAGGTTTTTGATCATAAACATAATATATGATTAGGACTTGGACTGAAATATAATCAAAACAATTATCTAGTTTTAATAACGAAAGTGGAAACATTTTAAAATTATCCGGCGCTAAGACCAGTGAAGAGATAGTGGTATATTGAAAATTAAAGGTCACTCAATCAACAATTTTTTCGAGATCCCCTTATTTCTGTACTCTAAACTTTTGAAGTTTTTGGTCTGTTTTTTTGAAATGTCCCTACAGTGACGCATTCTATTTTCAATACCACTGTAACAAAAATATTTATATATTTATTTTAGTATGCTACTCGGAATGCATTATCATTTGTTTAGTGCAATCAACTTTTAGCCAAAACGTGACAAAAAACTTAAATTGAAATTAAAAAAAAAAAAAAAAAAATACCAAATAGAAATTCCTTTATAGCATAAGAGACTCTCGCTCTCTACCGCTACCACCAACTAATTTGTTACATTTGGAAAACTTTCATTTATAAAACATTAAATTAAAACAACAAAAATTAAACCAAACGGAATTTTTTTATTTCACCACACTGGGAATATGCAACATTTTTATGAGGGGGCATGCGCGTTGGCAACACAATCCACAAATATTACGAACAAGAGAGTCTGAAAGAGAGAGAGAGAGAGTAATTAGAAAGAATAATAAAACAGCAAATAAATTTCAGTGCTTTTGACCCCAACAACAAGAAAACATAATTTAATATCAGGTTGGTGTTTTCTTATAGTCGTTATTGTTGTTGTAACCGGTGCCAAAGTGTTTTGTTGAGTTCAAAAAAAAAAAAAAATGCAAAAAATATATATATTTCACGATTGCACATATACAAATTTATGTTTTCAGCGTAACACTATCGAAATTTTTTTAATTATAAATTTTTACACTTACAGAAAAATTTATTTTAATTCTAGGGAAATTTGATTTTAATAATGGCAGAACCAATTGGTTCGATGATGGAAAGAAGAAATACTGATAAACCACCTGTGGATTTTTGTTTCGTTTTGGTGAGAAATTAGAGAGAGAATTTTATCGTTGAGAAAAATGATATCATTGATATGTTTTTCAAAAGTGCTTGAAAAATATATTCTTAATTTTCATTCTCTAATCATAAAATATTATGAGTAAAACTTATTTAGGTCTAAAACATTATCCCGATATATATTTACCCATTGTTCCTGCAATTTTTCGTCAATTTTTGGTCAATCTTCTTTGGAAGTCGGCAATTGGCCGTAATTTGTTGGTCGGTTGTTCCCCCATAGGGTGTTCTTGCATATGGTTCTTGGGCAGATAACAAATAGAATATTGCTTAGACAGCGGTTCATGAATGCTAACATCTTTAGCGTTTTTCGAACGACAATGTTACCAGTTTCGCATGCATGCAGAAGTTTAGATTTCACATTTGCATTGAAGATTGCAACCTTTGATTTCAAGCGATCAAAAGTTTAGACTATAAAATATGCCCCCGATTACCTTTTTGCAGTATCCAGTCCAACAACTTTAATTAAGATTCCGGCTCAACTTTGAATCAAACTAACAAGACAAAGTGAATTATCTTACCAACCTCGAAGTTTTGAAGTTCAGTCGGGTCAGAGGTACTGAAATTTCCAAATGTGGAGTCTCTTAAAACTGGAGGAGTAACGACAAATGAATTGTCTTATTCCTCGTTAAAGCAACTTTTACAAAAGTCGTTAATCTTCTAGCATACTTTTTTTGCCGTTTCAGGTGCAATGGTGTTATAAGAATAATCCCTTACACAGATAGGATCCAGAATGGAATGTCTCGTGATCTCGTTCACTACTGTTGAATATACAACCGAGAGAGATGTGAACTTAGCTAGATTATCGATACTGATTCGAATGTTATTATTGAACTTTCTATAGTACTTAATCTATATAGTGCTCTTCTGCAGTCTCTCTCCACATTTTGGATGTGCATTCCTTATAGTAGTATATTAAGCCGTTGTTGAGAGTTACTTGCAATCCGTAGCTTTTACTTGATTTTTAATAAAAACTGCCCACCACATCTCTAGATCTATGTAAACCTTGAATCTATTTCTTACAACAGGAAATTTGTTTGTTTTAAAAACATTATTACTCCCATCCTGAAAATGAGTGGGAACACTTTTGTCAAATAATCGTGGATAAGTTTATTAATATTTGTAAGATAAGTTCAAAATTGGTGATTCTTTTATTGGATGATAAAGTGCAGAAAACACTTTTACGAAATATTCAGTAAATTCCGATAGGAAGTTTAGATTAGAAGGTGTTTCGAGACGGTTCCGAAGCTTGGAGTTATATAGCAGGGGAGAATCTTCTAAACATTTTTGAAGCCCTTAATCGATTTATTTTATTTTATTTAATAATCACAATGGAATGATTTTGATCTGTATTCTGAAATTATACCATCATTCAGATATTTCTGGATGTATCAAAACTGATTCCATTGTATTACCTTAAAGTCACTTAATAAGTTACAAACTCCTCTACAAACTCTAAAAATAAATATAAAGGTATAAGGTGGTACCAACCTCATGACCATCACAAAAGCCCATACAAATTCTATAGAAACGAAGCAAATTATTGCAAAAGTAAATTTTCCTGCAATAAATTTCATTTTGACTAATTTTATAATTTACGCAGAAAAACAGGACATACTTTATAGTGCACACATTATTGTTCATATAAATTAAGTTCTAGAGCCATCATACAAGTACCATACAACAATTGCCACACAAACCAGCAGCACTCTTTTGGGACCTTCGCCTTTTGTACTGGACAATTTGGTTTAGTTGTGTCTTTGTCTAAATGAGATCCAACATATATACATGCATACGTACGTATGGCTTTGTTATATCAAAAGGCAGATTAGATTTATATTCAAAAGGCTACATAAGCTACAGTCTAAATTACATACATATGTTTCCAATAAAAGCAGTCACTTCAATGAATTCAATCTTTTAAATTTTTACTAATTTTTCTAAAAGTTTAGACATGAAGTTAAGTTTAAATTCTTTTATTGTTATACCCTACACCAACATGGGTGGTTGTGGTATAATGCGTTTGTGCTTAAGTTTGTAACACACAGAAAAAATATATCTGCCACTACTTTTAAGTATAATTTTTGATTTAGAATCACTTTCTGAGTCGATTTAATAATGTCCGTTCATTCGTCTGGCCGGATGGCTGGTTGGCTGTCCATGTAATTCTTATGAACAAATTGCAGGCCGCAGTTTTAAAGATATCTTAATAAAATTTGGCTTGTGCCATGATTTTGCCCCAAGGACGATGTCCATAGAAATTGATGATGATGAGTCCATTATTTTACCTAAACTCCATACAAATATTCACCACGAAATAAATATTTAAGCTCATAAAAATCCTAAATATAAAGAAATTTTAATGTAGTTTGGCACACGATAGTTTTATAATATTCTAAAACGATGTGCTAAATATTGTGAGGATCGGTCTATTATTTCTTATAGGTACCATACAACCAACCCCCACTCTCCTCAAATATCACTTTAAAGGGTTTAAATCTCACAAATAAGTTTGTATTGTAAAATAATTAGTCAAATCAAGACAAATATAAGCAAAAGTCAATATGCGAAATTTTACGAGGGTCGGTCCATAATTTCTTCTAGCTCCCATTTAACGCCCACAGAAAAAAACGTTTAGAACGTAGTAGTTCCACATGAAAGTTGGTACGAATATACTTAAGCATAAATTAAAAAATACTTTACACGAGGGTGGTTCATTAATTTTTGTTACCTACCACATATAACCAACAATGTGTAATGGTTTAGGGTATTAAATAATCCGGTTTGTCAGAGTATAACTTCTTACTTGTTTTTTATTGCTGCAGAGACCCCATAAATTATCCCAACTATATATTTAGTAAATGTGTATGTTGATAAGTTTAATACCTGTATTTAGGCGTCTTATATTACTGTATCTCTTAAGTTTTATAAATATGTACATAAAGGTGTAGAAATTTATATAAATGAATGAAAATATATATTTTTATTTGATTTTATTTAAATATATAGTTATCGCTTTTTTTATTTATTTATTTATTTATGTTTATATTTCTTAAGGTTAAGTCGTAATTAGGCGTTGGAAAAATCAACATTTTATTTAATGAATAAAATTACTATAATATCCGGTTGTAACAAATGTAAATGATATATCAATTAAATATATATTTTACTCGGGAATAAGAGTTAGAGATCTTCTAGAGTGCGCAATATATGTGTTTTGGATAACCGAAAGACCTTTTAGTTGATCAAAATTTGTGTAAAATGAGACAGTCTCTGATATTGTTACGGGTAAATTTACAAAAATTTTTAGATTACAATTTGAAAGCCAAATGAATAGCTTTCTTTTTCAAATATGGTTATGATTTTCACAAAGGCAGCGCTAAAAAAGTTTAATAGAAGAACTTGTATTTTCATTGGGAGCCCGATAACAGCAATTTACTATCTTTGAAAGTATTGTAATATAATTAATAGTCAGGAAACTGAATCCATTATGATTATGCCAATTACGATATTTTGCTTTTTCAACATATAAAACGCACAGTGTCTCAAATAAAAACGAAATGGAAATAAATAAATTGACATAGTTTTAGTAGTTTATATATCTCCAAAATGTATATATCTTCTTTCGGAGAATATGCTACACTTTTTTCAATAAGATTTTTCTCCTAAAAAAGATTGCCGTAATACCCAAAAAAACTTTCGAAAATTTCTAAAAATGTTTTTTTCCAATTTTCTTTTGCTATATCTCTCTAACTGATATTTCTATTACGAAAAATTTTGGAACATATCAGACTTGAAGAAAAAATAAGTCCTTTAAATTCCAGTTTTGCGATTTGAGAAATAGAACAGATTTGAGTATTAAACCAAGCTTAAAACTTAAACCCGCCAACACTTCTATTATCACATTAAAATCGGACTAACCGTTCGGAAGTTACAAAATTATTTCCATTTCATTTTTCATTTGAGACACTGTGCACCGAAGCCGAATATTCCTGATGTTAAAGTTGGGTGTTAAAATATAGCCAGTCGATTTCGAAGGACCAGTACCTTAAATAGCTATCAACGAAAAATGACCACAATTCTTTTTTTCAAATGTGACCATGATCTTTAGGACAACATCGCAAAAAACTTTTATTTTAAATGCTTCTAAATCTCTTTATAATGTGTGAAGTTATTTTGTTTCTATTAACAACGATGAATACTATATCCGGCATTGCCGAATTTGAAGTAGACACCACTAGCATTTGCGAGAGCTGAAAGAGGCTTCATATAAAACGTAAAGGAAATATATTTTAGTCCATATTTTCACGGAATTGGTTCATATTTAAGATCTACACTTATTAAAGACTGTAAAAAAATAATTGCACAAATTTTCATTAATTTTATTGTCTTATAAGCTTAAAACTCTTTTCCAGGAAAGGACTTTAATGGAAGCTATAGTGAAACATTAATAGATATTCATCAAATTGGTAATAAAGTGAAGACCATGCGAAATTTAATCGCGACAATTTTCGATAAAAATGATTCATATATAAGAGTTTTATATCTGAGTTTAAAACGATATTTGTCAAGACATCCAAAGCAATAATTGTAACGAATTTTAATACCCTTTAAACTATATACCGCGATGGGGTCTTTAATGGGAGCTAAAGCAAAATAGGAAGCGATATTCGTCAATTAGAAAAATATTTGTATCGAATTTCAAGAGAATTGGTTTATATTTTTATAATGTGGTTGTTTTCTTTGGGGTTATTTTTATATCGATGTAAACATTTGTTGCAAATTTTCGATTATTATACTTATAAAGGTGATCTACATGACACACATTTGGTGTAATATATTTTGTCCCATAACTTTTTTCTATTGTTCCGATTTTGATAAATTTTTGGGCGATGATGAAGTACAAATAGCTGTATGTTATGGTTAAGTTCTTTCTAAATGTTGTCTCAGATATCAGTCACTTACTTTTTTGTTATAGATTGATAAGCAAAATTAGTAGCCAAATCTACTCAGATTTTGATTTTATGTAAGAATATATATATATACTTTATGGGGTCATAGATAATTACTTCTTTGCATTTAATACAGAACGAATATACCCTATTCACCACTTGTGGTAGTGAAGGGTTTAAAACATTTCAGATTCACTGGTGAAGTATTTGTATTAAATAGTCTGCAGTTTCGTATAACTGCAGTTAGTTGGCAACTAATTTTAATGCATTTGAATTTAAATAAAAACGTTACGATCCACACTCTGCCATTCGAATTTTATTTCATCATATAAATCACGAAATAAAGTGCAAAACAATTACAACGAAAAGGTGAATAATGTTTGAAGATAAAACACAATGGCATCCACATTGCAATGGATAATCCAACGGGAA
>PYHX02000495.1:64275109-64323600 GCA_004302925.2 Cochliomyia hominivorax | reverse complement strand
GGTGGTAAAGAGCATAGGAAATACATTGTTAATGATAAAAACAACTGTTCTCTTAAACAAACTTTGTTGTAATTGTAGTTGTTATTGGACATATAAAAAACAAGTAGACAGGATAAAGCTTACAAACATATGATGGTTGTTGTTGTTGTTAATATTTTTAGGTTTTTAGTATTGTTGTGGATTTAGTCAACAGAATACAATACATTCCAAAAGCAACAACAGAAACCACACACCAACAACTACAAGAGGAAAAGCATGAAAAATCATGAAATGCGATTGTGTTCATTCGCAGAAGAAACGAGTAAAAGGAATTTTATATCGAACATTAACATTCAGTATCGCACAACAATACTAACGGTAACATCATTTATTCGAATATACTCTCGTGTTATTTTTGTGAGCGACGAACGAGCGGACGAGCGAGTATAACGGGAATATTATTATTTTTTCACTTCTATCTTTTCCTTTTTTCGATTAACAAAAAACAACAACAATAATAAAAAAAAAAAAAAAAAAAAAAGTACACGCACACAAGAATAACAGAAAAGAAAAAAATAAACAAAATTTTCTAAATGTTTTGCCGCTTTTCCGTTAGTGTGAGTGAACTTTCTTGGGACGTGTGTGGGGTGAGAGACAATAAAAAATTTTAGAATTAAACTGGTGTGTGCGTGTGTGTAAAAGAGTATGAGTTAATAAGTGAAACACTGAAAGAAACTTAAAAAAATTACAAGTGAATTTTCAAGAAATTTAAAGATTTTTAAAGGAAATTTGAAAAATAAAATGATTTTAATAAAAGCAATAAAGGAAAGAGAGGAAAATTAAGGATTAAAATATAAAAAATGTTAATAATGAAGGATTTTTTTCTGTTTTTTGTTTAAAACTTGTTTGTTGTTCAAAAAACGCGTAAAACTTTTAAAATATCCGGTGTAGAACAAAAGCGTGATTGTGAGATTTCTTTTTTCGGAATTTTTAATAAAAATGGACATGTGTGTTTCAAGCTTATTTTTTCCATATTCCTAAGCAATTTGGAATTTTATTCTTGATTGCTAATTCTTTATTTTCCTCTTGTATTTTAAAACCAGAAAAAAATATAAAAAGGAAATTACAGAAAATTGTTTCGTTGGATAAAAAAAGATAAAAAAGTGTAAAATAAACCAATTTTCCTTAACATGCAAACGTGCTGGGTTTAGAGAAAATTTTTTAACCGACAAAAAATGCCACCATATGGGCAAATGGAATTATACAAAAAATAATACCTAAAAAACAAATTTTTTGTGTTACAAGAAAATAAGTTAAGGTTAAATTACTTGTAGTAAAATAAAAAAATAAATGAATTAAAAAAGTGCAATATCCACACAAACATATGTAAAAACTATATAAAGTCCAAAAAGTACTTTTGTACATAAAAACGTACAAGTACATACTACAAACAAACAAAAAAATAACAGAAACAACCATAAAATAAAAGAAAAATTTACATACTTCTATATAAATATATATAAAAAATATCATATATTTACTAAATACTCAAATGTCAAACTGACAAGCATATAACTGACAGCAGCAAGAACAACGACAACAATATTTATAACAAAAAAACATTACAATTAAAGCACTTAATACACAAATTTACATCACCCTGATAAAAAACTATATAACGAATGTATAAATGAATGAATGAAAATTTTGTTTTCATAAACAAAAACAACATAAAAAATATTGAATCAACATTGATGTTTCAAAATTAAGTTAAAAACAAATAAAAATTCAAATAAAAATAATTATTGAAATTAAATTTTCAAATAAAAATAATAAAAATAATTCAATAAAATTTAAACAAACGACCCCCCCCCCCCAAAAAAAAAAGGAAATACTTTAACACAAAAAATAAATAATTAAAAAATAATTAAAAATAAATAAAAATTGAATTTCCTCTAAAAAGAGAAAAAATACAAATTCGTCTGAAATTTTAAAGTAAATAAAAAAATTTGTTTATAAAATAAAAATCCGCACAAAAATTAAATTCCCATAAAATTATTATAAAAGTGAAATTACTCTACAATAAATAAGGTTATAAATAATTATAATCCACATAAAAGTTAAATAAAAAATTAAAAAAATAAACATAAATATAATAAAAAAATAATATAAGAAGAAGAAATAAATTCAATTGTTGTAATAAAATAGAAAAAATAAAAGAAAATGATTTATTATGATTGTTAAATGTCCACTGTATAATTTATTACACTGTGTGTTAAAAGTACTGGATTTATGTGCACACTTGTTTAGCATTCTAGCAACTAAGTTTACAGCAATAATACAAATAATAACAACTATAAAAAAATAGCAACAATTTAAATGTTAAAAGGTAAACTAAATTGAAACCATAAAAATGTTTATATAAATTGTAAAAAGTTTCCATATAAACAATAAAACGATATCTGGTCGTAAGATTTATTAAGAAGTGAAATGGTTAAAATGTAAATTTTTCCATAATATTTTACAATAATTAAAATGAAATATTACAGTGAGGGTTTATTATGAATACAAACAATTTGGTGACTAATAAACTGCGACAGATAGTGATTGCAATTAATGGTAATACGAACCGGATTTATTTAAATTAGTAAATAAATTCTTAACCAAAGTTTTATATATCGAAATAAAAAAGCTATTTAAAAGTAACTGACATTTATTTATGATCATATTACCGCAATGTATAACTTCGGAAGGAAGCATCTAAGCAATCAAGAAATTTTGCTGTATATTGAAGAAAATATGGTTGAAAAAAACATAGACGAATATCTGGGACCATACCATACCAAAAACTGATCTAAATTGTATTAAAAGTTTATCTCTGTGTTATATAGATCGCAATTTGAAAGACGTTTTTCTGAATTTTCCCACATATTATTTTATATATTTATTTTATAAAAAAAATACTAAAAAATTTGTGGTTGTTTAATTTAGCTCCAATTCAAGGACAGTATTTGGATTAAGCTTTTAATCATACTAAACTGTTATAAATGGTGTTATTCTATTAAAATTCGGCAAAATAATTTTTTGTCGCTGTCTTTATTATTTATAAGTCATTAATTTGACAAATATTGGTGCATATTTGTCTATAGGTCCCACATTAAACCCCTTTCTCGAGGAAGTGGTAAATTTTGTGTGGAATAACTCCATCAAAAATTTAGAATCATTTTTCTTTTAATTGTCTTAAATGTAATGATTTCATTAATATCGATCCTAATTAGACTTTAGCTCAAATATCCATTTTCCATTTTGCATATCGAATTTTATTTGAGATTCGGCATAGCAGAATGTAGGACTACGTACTAGTTTTTATTATAATTAAAAGCATTTTTCATTACAAAACTATTTAAATGTTAGTTTTATAGAATAAACGATATTCTAATTTATTCCAGGGAAATCCAAATTTTGCAGAAATCAAAAATTTTAAAATTTAAATAAAATTTTTACTCATAGAGATATTTTTCGGAGTTTTTCAGAAAATGTCAGCTTTGTGATTGTAAATTAATTTTCAAAGTTTCTAATTTCCTATTTTAGAGCGTGTAGTGTATTGAAATGATTTTCTAATTTTTGGAAAGTTCGAATTTCTGAGAGTTCGAATTTGTGAAATTCTTCTGTATTCGAGAAAATGTGACAGAAAATCCTTAAACTGGGATTTTGGGTTTTGACTTTCAGTGTTGGTCTTGAAAAATCGATTACGAAGAAATTATAAACAGACAGGCTTTGAAATTTTAGAACATAAAAAGTCGGGACCTGTAAGGTTTTTGCCAACAAAATTTAGATGGAAGTTTACATGAAAAGTGGAACTTTTTCTAGCATTATGTAAAATTTATTATTCGTTAATTAGCTAAACGCCGATTACGGTAAGAGACCTTCTTTAAAAAAAACTACTGTGACATATATACGGTAACATATTCTTGAAATTGCCTGTAAATATTGGTACCCAGCTAAAGATTTTGATAGCCAATTTAATTAAAAGAATAAATGTCAAAGAAGTATATTCCCTCATGAACGGCAAATTCAAGAAACGAGATTCGTAAATTGAAAACAATTATCAAGTTGTCTGAATTTCGATGACATTGACTCATGTTTAAGGACCTTGCAAGCTTAAGACAGTTAAAAAAATGGATCAAATTTAAAACCATTTTCTGGGAAGGAAAGTTATTTGGGAACTGTAGCAAAATGTGAACCGATATTGTGCATATTAATAACATACATTCAAGACAGTTAGAGGTGACCTCAGATACCGGTTAATAACTTTTAAATTGCTGAATCAATTTAAGTGGATTTTAATAGAAAACTTCTAAGAATAATAAAAAATTGTAACAGATTGGAAGTGATTTAGAAAAATATGGAAAAATCAACTCAGATTTATAAGGGAATTTTTAGGATTAAAACCGATATTTTCATATTTTTTACCAGTTTTTAAAGCTTTTAAAATCGGGATATATATGTTTTTTGCTTTTATGATTTTTTTTGTAATGATCCATTGAACCGAAAAATTAACTCCACATAAAGTTCTCACTACTATATGCTTTAAATCTGCATATGTAGTAGTGGATACTTCTTATCACAAATATTTGTAAAATATGTAAACAAAGTTTTTAACACGCATTTTAATAGTTAATCTAATCTGAAGTTTTAAAATTAAACACACGCACTAAAAATGTGTTTAATAATTAATTATGAAATTAAGAAATGCAAATTTCCCTTAAATGCCAACAAAGTAACAAATGGAATTAAAATAATATTTCATTCGATTTCTCATAAGATAAGAAAATAAATTTTAAACGGGATTTAAAAATCAAATTTTCAAGTCAAAATTGTAAAATATAATAGAATTCCATAACATTACATTTTATACACTGAAACAAATTTCGTAAGTAATATTAACGAAACATTTTCGTAGAACTTTAAGGAAAAATAGGTGTTAAATAAACAGATTTTAATTCTACTCAATACAATTTTCTTCATATTGAAGAATTTTCTTTAAATATACGAAAAAAATAATCCAAAAAAAAAGATGTTAAATTGAATAAAATTTTGTTAAAAAGGTAATGAAAAATATTTTATATTAACAGTGGGCTTTGCTGCACAAAAATTTTCCTCAGTCATAAATCTCAAAAGAAATTTTACAAATCGACGTGCATTATAAAATGGAATTGGGACCAAATTCTCGCCGTACTAAATCTTTAGATATTCGATTATCAATATCTGATTTAAATGGGGGCTTCTTCTCCCCCTGGTACTATTGGAATTTTTCATAAAATATTTTTTACTTGATATTTTATGCGTTAATTTTTTATAAAAATTTTTCGCAATTCTTTCTTCAATTCGACTAAAATTCCGTAAATTTAACTTTAATAATTGAATAATATTCATCAATATAAAGAATTTATTTTTGTCAATTTGAATAAGGTATTGTTCAAACTGAGCTATATTTTATTAATGAATTCAAATAATCATATTGACAATTTTTCGTCAATTTGAAGAATTAACAAAAAAAATGAACGAAAATATTCCTTATGCTGAATAAAGGTTTCATTCTACTTTTCTTCAATTCTACACCCTTTTTCGTTATATCTACTCCTTTTTTTGGTTCAGTGTAATTTGTTGTTAAACCTCAATATTGCTCGTTTAAACACCTTTCATTTATCTGAATTTTTATTTCGGTATTCTCGATGTCTTAAATTATTTTTGTTATGAAATTGAAAATAAACTAAAAGTGAAAAAAGTGATTGTTTATGTCTGTTGAACTAATAAACAAATTTAATTAAAAAATTTGATTTTTCAAATTTCTATTTTAAAATCGTTAATAAACAATTTCTTCTTTTGGCTTCTTTTGTTCCAAAAAAATATTTTTTTTTTTTTTGGAAAAAGATGATTGAATTATGTTATGATTAGTGTTTGACATAAATAAACAGAACTTTTATCAATATTTAATTTACAAATGATTGAAAACATACAGGAGAAATTAAATTTAAAAAAATAAAAAAGAAAAGTATGAAATAAATAAAATTTTTAAATAATGAAAAATGTGTATTTTTATAAAAATGTATAGTGAATGAATAGTTGCGGAGATGTCAAAGGAATTAGGACAAACTGTACAGAAAAGAAATTATTCTACTTTTAAAAATTTGCTAATTTGCTCTTTACAAATTTTCTTTATTTTTGAAATCCTTTTTATTGAAAACCAAGTGTAAATTTACTTAATGGGGTCTGACATAAAACCTTTTTCGCGTAACACACCAAGTGACAAAGTTAATATACCCACACCCCACCACCTGTGATGGTGTGGTTATAACAGGTAAAAATTATATGCGGCCAAGCCCAATCTACACCACATTGTTGGTTATTAATGATTGCTACGAAAAATTAATTAACGACCCTCGCATTAACATATTTTCCCTTTTGTGCTTAAGAGTGCAGTATATTATTGTGCTAATAATATATTGCACTGAGTTTTAAAAGGACTTTTTCTGGGCGGGATAATACGAGAGCTATAGGAAATTAGGTCCGACCCTCGTCAAAATTCCTACATCGATTTTTATCTATATTTATCTTAACTTGACAAATTCCTATCTCAATATTAACGTATGTGTGAGATTAAACCCTTTAAATTGTGTTTTTAAGAGAGTTTTATGGGACCTTTAAAATATAATGGACCGATCCTCTTTTTAATATGGCACATCATGTTAGAATATTATTAGACTTAGTTTTGTATAATATTACTTGATATTCTGGATTTTTATGTCTATAAAACAACATTCCGGGAGGAAAATTTTTATAGGGGCTAAGTGAAATAATGTTGTACCCATCATCATCACCAATTTCAATAGGTATCATCCTTGTGTCAAAATAGTAATATTTACCAAATTTCATCGAGATTTCTAAAAATTTGCCATCTGTAGAGTGTTCACAACGTTTACATGAACAGTCAGCCGGACAGATAGACGGAAAGACGGACATCGTTAAATCGACTAAGAAAATAATTCTGACTCGATCGGTATACTAAAAGGTGGGTGCAATACCACTTTTACTGTATGTTACAGACATCATCCAAACGCATAATACCCCAACCCAACCATCTATGGTGTTGAAGGGTATACAAATTAAATATTTTAGTGTTCAGAGATGTTCCAATAGAAAATTTAAACGTTCAGAAAATGAGCTTAATTTTTTAAAAGGTGTTCGGAAACCTTCCAAGGAAATGCGAAATTAACAAAAATACAGATTAAACTTAAAAAACTAAATTTGTTTTGTTCCAACAAAAAACCAACAGCACAATTTTAAAAACGAATTGTTGGAAACTGCTTTTCTCAATTTTATGGATGAAAACACGAATGAAAAATGTATATTCCAGCCAGATAATGCTGTGGTACATGTTTCAAAGCAGCCTAAATCATGGTTAAACGAAGACAGCATATCTCTGTTTGACTGGCCGGCTTGTCAGTCCAACAGAGGTCAATGACAGACCATATAAGTATCAACCCTCCATTACAGAGACTCATAACTTGTGTTTAAAGAAAAATAACTTTAAGATGAATATAAGTAAGAAGCTACATTATGTCAAGCCCGACGTTGTTGGTTATAAATGGTAGTTAACAAAATTAATGGACGACCCTCGTATAACTAAATATATATTTTAATTTATGCTTAAAGTGTAGTAACATATAATGATACTTGTATTTATGTGGGATTTGTGCGTTTTAAAGAGTTTTTTCGTGGGGCATTGTAAGGGAGCTAGAAGAGCTTATGGACCGGTGCATTGATTTGCTATCTCTGTTTTAAATACAGTTTTAGTGAATTTAATAAAAATATTATTTGCCCACTAAATATCTTCATGTTTAGTTTTTTTCTAAATCGTTAAAAATATTTACGTGCATTTTTAGGAATATGCATCAGTGTATATTTTAAACATGATTTTTGCGTGACGTTACACATAGAATGACAAACTTTATATACACTCTATCAGCACCTTTGGTGGTGGAGGGTATAAATATAAAATCTGTTCATCATGTAAGCAGATTTGTAAGGATCTTCTATATCGAAAATTTCTTTTCCTCTCATTTCATAAACAGATTTTTGTCTAACTTTTGTTTCAAATATCAGAATAAAAAAGGTAGAGTCACCCCTGACCTGCGTGCTCTTCCAAATCAACTTCAAAATATCTCATCTCTAACCTTAAGTTAAGCGATATAACAGTAATGAGATTACGCATTTAATTCATAAATTTATTATTCCATTTTTCTTTTAGATTTTAATTTAATTCCATAAGTAATTTACTAAATATAAAATGATAAGCAAATATTTTACAGTCGTCCTGTATTGACATTTATTATATGACCTTTTTCACTTTAATTTATATTTCCTAAACATGTTTATTTCCATTATCACTTTAAATATAAATATTTTTCCAAATAATAATTTTTATTAGGATTTCTTTGGTTAAAAGTCTCTTAAAAATGTGTGCAAAATTATTATATCGTCCTTTCGAACAATTTCCCAAACTAAGCAAAACTAAAGAGTGAGATCGAAATGTTCTTAACAGTATCGGGAAAACTTGCGTGTTAGAAAACCTGATTCAGGTAAAAGGAATGATTTAAATAATGTTTCTTTACGCAGAGAAACTTCATTCCCAATATTTTCGTCGCAAACACTAAAATATTCGAGCAAACATTTATTGTTATCACAAACATGTTAATTGTTGAATTTATTTTATTTTGATAACAATTTCGTTGCTGTAGAAATATTTTAATTAAATAAAAAAATACTGTGGTCGCAATGTGTTTGCAAACATGTTTGACTGATCACAATTTTATTGTTATTAAACAGCTCATTATAAAAAAACTATAGTTATGAGTACAAAATATTATTTTCAGTTTATGATAATATATATCTGAATTAATATTCTCGTTATTTACAAATCAAAAATAGACAATTAAGAGGAATAAAATTATATGAAGAAAATGTTTCAAATAACAAAATATTAATATTTTTTATTGAAATAACAATATTTTAGTGACGATAATAATAACTATTGTTATCAATGCAAAATAACAATGTAAATAAACAAAATTTTATTCGTATAACAATAAATTTAGTGGCGATAACAATAAAATAGTTATTGATGCAAAATCACAATGCGAATAAACAAACTTTTTATTACAATAATAATGTATTTTATTGGAATAATAATACTTTTTTATAACTGTTGTTATTAATTTTTTAGTTACGGTAAAAATATCTAATAACAATAGTATATTGCTACTGGTTTATGGTTACCGCAAACATATCTTTTTTTGCGTGTAATGTCAAACTATAAAAAGCATTTGGAAAAGAACTGAAAGCATTTCCAAATGCAGTCCGGTTAGCTCAGTACTCGGACTATTTTGTACGAAAAGCTACACAAAATGGAGGTTTAATAACCTACAAGGCTCAAATAGATTATGACAGAAACGCGGCTAAAAAATTAAAGGCCAAAAAATATTATTGCTGCATATTGGATGACGAAGCGTATGAACTGCTCATATGTTGAGGCTCTAGGAAATGTAGGGGCCAAAAGTAGTCAATTTTCCCAAAAAGATCTTAGTATGGCAGTTGCGTCAGACGAGATAATTATTTGCTACACATTCCTTGATATAAATATCGAAATTTATATCAAGAAATTTATACAAAAAAGGCTGCTTCCATTCATAAGACCTCATAATGTATCCATTTATTTTTCAATAGATTTGGTTTCATGCCACTATGGTTAAGAAGCCCTTGAATGGTACAAGAACAATAATGTGGTATTTGTACCAAGAGAGGCAAATATTCCAAACTGCATGGAGCTAAGGCCAGTGGAGGAATATTGGGCTCTTGTGAAATGAGCATTGAGGGCGTAAAAAAGATTTGAAACTCAAAAAGACTACCTGTTCAAGCAGTGTTGGTGGTTTCCGAAAAAGGTTCAAAATTTCATCATTTGTGATTAAAACTACATTTTTTGTAAATTGTAATAAAAATTTCAATCAAAGAAAAAGAGTCAGTAGCTAAGCCCTTTTGGTCTTTGCCGCCTTTATAAAGTGATACCTCTCCTTATGGTCCTATCCAGACCATGGCCAGTAAAAACTGATCCTTGGGGAAGTAATTGGAACCAATTTCAATAGTCATGCCTTTTCATGTTTTTAGATATTTCATAATTTATATTTGCTTTGTATAGAAGTACCTTTCCCCTTGATCCTACCCCTCCTATATTTTGATCAGTAAAACGTATTCTAGAAAAAGTGATTGGGTTCGAGTTTGAAAATTATTGCTGTTATAGTTATTTGGATATTGTATGGGGGTACCTCTTTTCTTGCTCCTATCGAAATTGTGAAAATTTGAGCAAAATCGATCCATTAGTAAATCTTTCTATAAGTCCCAAACAAACCAACAAACACAGAATCATAGAGACATGTTTGTTAAACATTTTTCGATCTCACTACATAAATAAACGTTAATATTCTCCATATGAATATGAATCCATCGTATGTTTGTGTGTGTGCAAGTACGAGTGTTTATTGCCAAACAAAATTCACATAATAAATAAAGATGAACACATCGTTTTTATCCCAAACAGGTGGTCTTCATATGTTTATTTAGACAAAATTATATCGAAAAGAGGAGAAACTGACTAAACAGAAATGTTTATGTATTCAGTATTAAAATGTATGTGATAAAATATTCCTTTTCATGGGATTACTGACAAAAGATACAAAAATGGAAGAAAAAAAATCTTAAAAAGTTTCTCTTAAGCACGTATCAAGGAAAAAAGGAAAGAAAAGGTAGCGGATGAAGACAACAGAAAATTACTCTTTAAAGCTTAAAACTTAAATTGTATTAAAAACATTTTAGTTGATTATTTTAGGCTGCTCAAACTCTAATACACAGAAAAAATAACAATTAAATTAAAAAACGAAATTGCTTATTTTAATTAATTTTTTAATCGATTTTGCTCTTATCACCAAAATGATATTATTAATTAAATTTTTATTAATTTCCTTAATTATTTTAATTAATGTTCATAATTATTATAATTAACTTCCATGATCATTTGAGTAACTGGTGTCAATTATTTTAATTAATTCTCTTAATTAGTGCAATAACGGTTATTATTGGAAATGCCCCAAATAATGATGATTAATGCTGATTATTTTGGTGAAAACCTTAACAATTCTTTCATTAAAAAAAACGGTTAGTCAACTAAAAAAAAACCGTCATATCGAATAATTCGAAAATTTAAATTCGAAACTGATTGGTTGTCTGAAATGCAAAAAATCAGTAAACCGATTTTCGGTTTGGTTTTTTGAATACACTAACTAAAAGACATTGATCTTTGATAAACGACTGTATGAAAGTTAAAATCTTAGATGCACTTCTAACGACTATACTTCTAACAATATTGTAAAATATTCTGTAAAAAATAGACTGAAGCTGAGTGTATATAAGGACACGAACACAAAATATACACTGAACCAAAAAGGTAGTCAAACGAAGAAGGTTAAATATTAGCCAACAGAACTTTTATTCATCTTAACAAAAATTTTCGTTAATTTTTCGTAAATTCTTCAAAATGACGAAAAATTGTCAATATGACTATTTGAATTCGTTAATAAAAATGCGGTTAATTTGAATAAATATTATTCAAATTGACAAAAGTAATTCTTTATATTGATGAATATTATTTTCTTTAAATACGATTTTTAAGTTAAATTAACTAAATTTTAGTGAGATTTGTGAAATTTACATTTTCCTTGTCAGATTTCATTTAATATGACAAAGAAAATATAAAAAATATTAAAAATTATTTGACGAAAAAATAATCAAAATAACAAATATTTTATTCAAATTGACTTAATTTTTCTAAGTAGAATTACTTACGTTACTGCCGTTTTTGCTTAATATCTGTTGATATAACATATTTTGCTTTATTTTTTTTTAACCAAATTTTTTTAACATCTTTTACTTAAAAGCTTTTTGAATAATTTTTTTTAGTAAATTTGAAGAAAATTTTTCAATCTGAAAAAAAAAAAATCTGTTAATTAGAATAAAAATCCGGTTTTTTTCGTAAAAATTCTAAGAAAAATTTTCGTTAATATTACCGACAATATTTGGTTCAGTGCACTTATTTCTTCCAGCTGTTACAACAACAACCAAGTGGCGACCTCGCTCAATAGAACTCTTCCTATTCGTTAAGCTAGTTATATTTTAAATCCGTTATTGTTCTTTAAAATATGAAAATTAATGAAATTTTATTAAATTATTAGACCAAATGCTAACCAAGCTTTTCATGTTGAAATGTTGTCACCAAATATCGCATTCCTTTCAAGATATTTTTGTTTAACTCTTTTCTATGTCTTTGAAATATGTTTCCTATTTTTTTAGACTCATCAAAAAAGTAGAAATTATATTAATTAAATATTTAATTAAGTCAATTAATCAATTAATTATTAACTTAATCGAAAAAAATATCTCGAATATTTTTTTCTGTGTACTTTTTTTTAAAAATTGCTTTAAAACTAAAAATGTGTGTGAGTGAGAAGTAACTGACTAAGTTTATTGACTTTTTTGTATTTTCTTGTTGTTGCTGCTGTTGGAACAAGTGCATAAGTAGATGATTTCAAAATTGTTAAAAAGTTTTTAATTCTATTAGCAAATCCCAGACTTAAGTGTTTTTAGTTAAAATAACAAAGAAAATTTTGTTAATGTTGTCAATTAATTCTATTTTATCTAGTTCCATCTTTTTAGTCTTTTAAATTAATTTTTTGGGGGAATAAATATACTTCAACAACTAATTATGTACGATATACATTAAGATACATATTAAAGAATAAATAATAGAGAGATTCTAGTTTTCTTGAAATTTTGATTGTATCTTTAAATACTTATACCCTCTTTTTTTATTCCATATGTAACACCAAGAAGGAATCATTGAAAATCGCGTAAAGTATATATATTTTTAAATCACATAAAAAACTATCCGTCAGTCCATCAGCCAATCCGCCCGACAGCTATTTGTCTGACTCTTTTATTTGTACACTCGATTTGCACTTTCTACCTCAATGAAATTTGTAATAAATGTTTTTTATTATACTGCGCGGATCGACATTTGAAATCAAAATTGGTCAGGCATTTTTTGAATTTTGAGGTTAAGCGTTTTGCATAAAATAGACCGAGCACTGAGCTAACCAGGCTGATTTTCAACAACAACAAAAATGTTTTGTCCAGTTAGTTGCGAAAAATCTGCCAGGACTTGAGCTTCGTCATCCATTCTGCAGGGAATTTTTCTGTTAAAACTTGACTTCAATTTCCGTGCCTCAACTTCAACATTTTTCGCAGCGTTCCTGTCAGGAACTTTTTGAGCCTTGTATGTTTTAAAACCTGCACTAGCTAGTTAGCATTGAGCTAACCGGGCTGCTTTAATACCGAATATGTTGGGAGCTTTCTTGAAAATGCCTTTTATTCTTTGGCTGTAGAAACAATTTGAACTGACAATGTTTTTATTGGAATAACAATAGTTTTAGCGGAGATAACAATAACTTTAGTAGCTATAACAATATTTTTAATGTAAATAAACACATTTTTATTGGAATAACTATGAACTTAGTGGCGATAACAATAACAACTTTCATTAATGCAAAATCATTATGAAAATAAACAAACTTTTTATAACATTAACAATATTTTTAATTGAAATAACAACATTTTTAGTGATGATAACAATAACTTTATTTATTAATGCAAAAACAAAATGTGAATAAAATAATTTTTTAGTTACGGCAACAATGTCTAATAACAATAGTATGTTGCTTCTCGTTTATGGTTACCGCAAATATATATTTTCTTTGCGTGTTTGGTACATAAGATTTATCATAGAACTTTAGAACGCGCAAATTAAATTCCTGGCTCTTTCACTAATTATTATTGGAATTTATAATTATATGTTAATGAAATATAAAAAGAACATAAATTTTAATTTGTATAAAATTAAATTTTACTGAATAAAACTACTCAAGTTATAACAATTTAAAAATAACTCATTTATGCTCATGATGTGATTCAAATTATTTCGTTAGTACTTAAATTACACATTTCATGGGTACACAAACATTTTGCGAAAATCCAAAGGCCTCAAATTTCATATTTTAAACTACAACATCTTCATCTCAGATACTTTGGAGTTCATTTCAGGGCATTTAAATTTTCATGTTTTACAACAAATGACAAGAAATAGGATCAAATTAATATTTGGTTCATTTAAAATGTTCACTAACAATTTTGACATTATTAAAAGAAATCACGTTTAACTGGCACAGGGATTTTATAACACGATATGGAGTTTTTTCTAACGACAACTGCTGCTGCTTGATTTTCTTTTAAATGTTTTGTTATAAAAACGACAATTCTATATCATTTGAAATCAATGCGTTGCCCTTTTTATGGCCCATAAAATGTATAAAAGAAAATATTGTACTTAATTAGAAATGGAGAGGAAAATAACATAAAAATCACTAATGAAAAAGTGAAAAATCATTTAATTACATGAACATGTTTGACAAATAATTAATAAAAACGCTTTAATTGTTATTATTGTGATTCTAAAGTTTTTATGAGAACAAAAATGTATTTTATTACAATTTAATTGATTTTCAAACTTCTACACATTTATAGTTATTATTCCCCCTGATTCCTCACGCTCTCCTAATCTTACCATCGAAGTGTGATGTATGAAATTTATGACTGATGGATAAATATTCATGAAATATAAATAAAAAAATGTTTATTTTGATTTCCAATGTAAATATATGGGGTGATAAAGAGAGAGAGAGAGCAAAAAAGAGAGTAAACAAAACATATTTCAATCTTTTACAAATCATTTTGTTATCGCAATTATGTTTATCGTGATTTGTTGTTTCACCCTCTACTATTGCGTATGGTAAATGAGGGTATACTAAGTATATCATTGTGTGGATAACAACAAGTTATTGCATATAAAATAAGTCCTGTTTTGTAGTAAATTACGAATCGAAAAAGTCTAATTGATAAAGACAAACGATTAACCCGAATTTTAGAAAAACCTGTCGAATTATTCAATTTTATTGGATCCATAGAAAAGATGTTATAGGCCGATTGAATTATGGTATTAATTAATTTATTGTTAGAATTCCCCTGATTCCTCACGCTCTCCAATTTTTCCCATCAAAAAAAGCGTGATGTATGTAAATTATGACTGATGAATGAATATTCATGAAATGTAAACAAAAAATATTTATTTTGATTTCCAATGTAAATATATGGGGTGATAAAGAGAGAGGGAGAGAGAGAGAGAGCGAAAGAGAGAATAAACAAAATTTACAAATCATTTTATTATCGTAATAATTTTTATCATAATTTAGTCTTCTACACCCTCTTCTACCGCAACACAAAGGTTCCTAAACATTTTCTTGGAAATAATTCTGAAACTGTGAAAATTTTGCGCATTTTTAATAAAATGTTTTCCAATTGATTTGAAGAAGTGCAGGTTTCTAGTTGGTCCTGGGTATGGGTAGTGGATCTCTAAATTTCGTCACCTTGGGTAAGACAATTTTCGAAAAGTAGATAAAATTTTACACTTCCCTGCAAAAAATACGTCTACACGTGTGGGACATCTCTTATAGTTTAGGAGATATTTATATCAAAGTAAAATTTTAACTAATTTTTGGACAAATTTATTTTAGAATTTTGAACTTAGTGGGAAAAATAAAAAAATAAAAATATATTGTCTGGATTACGTCCGAAATTCTTTATAATTTTTGTGTGAGAATCATATATCTATTTGAGACCACTGTGTGGGAGTGTTAACTTAGGGTGTACTGAGTATGTCACTGTGTGGATAACAACAGTTTATAACTGGACATCCTACAAGTCTTTTTAGTATCATATTTGAATCCGAATTAGTAATAGCAACAGCCGACTCTTTCTATGATTTAATTTAAAATTCAAAAATATTGTTTCTATAGAACAATAATTTCAGACCGATATCTGAAACAACTTTGATACCTTAAAAATTTTATTTAGATCAAATTGGTTTAGAGAATTACTCTCTTTATAACGCTCTTAGTTTTACTTTCAAAGGGTATTTAAAATTCATCAAGACCTCGTATAATATTTTCTTTTATTTTGTTTTGTAAGTGTCTTCCAACGAAAAGTACATAATTTACCATAGAAATATTTAAAGCAACCAGCTGTTAAAGAAAAAAAACTATATTTACAACCACTTTATCTCCCTTTCACACCCCCCATATTTTATTTCGAATATTTTGAATTAAATGAGATTTTAGTGGGAAAAAATAACAACTAAAATACGGGGATATTAAATGTCTTAGAAATAATGTGAAATGCTCGTAAATCTCATTGTCGTCATTTGTTATACTGCAAGATGAAAGGAATAGAGAAAAATTAATTGACAGTTTTTGAATTTTATGTTATTTTATCTTGGAAAGAAGTGGGAATAAAAAATTTATTGTTTACCAGCACTGGAATGAGTTTTGGAAATAAGACTGTAAATATGGAAAAAGATGAAATTTTTAAATCAACTTTAAAAAATTTAATATCCAAAATGGGTTTTCCCCATTTCGTGGATTCGCTTAGAATTATGTTCCTGGAAAGCACTTTCGTAATGGTGAAATATCATTTCTTTAAAAAATATTCAGTATTTACAAAGTTACTTTATGATCAAAAACAAGTCTCACGAGTTCATAATATTTCCCATTTTGATTCAGTTCTTTCGATTTTCTTGCTTCCAAAAAATATCACGTGGGTTTTACGAGGGCTATAAAGCCCACTAACTCTTAGTGTTAAATACACTGGTTATGAGATTTTGTGTTACCGTAAGCTAGTTCTTACCTCAGAGCAGGTTCCACTCCATTTTTTCCGATATCGTTATCCATTTTATTCTTGCCTCAAAACTGGTTTCATCCTAAAAAAGATACTTTTATAAAAACACATTTCGGGAGGTAAATATTATGTAAAAGACATTCTTATTATTATTGATCTTCTGTGAAATTAAGCAAAATTATTTACAAGAAAAAACTACGTGCTAAAAATTGCCAAATACTTATGATATATCGCCAAACTGTTACCAAACAGTGTCTATATAATAGGAAAAAAATTTCTTTCGATCTCTCTATAAAGAACTCTTATCAAATCTGAAAGTAATTTCTTTAGCCTTTTCTGAAGTTGTGTTCCCAGAACAACGTAGATTTCCTGTGAATTACAACTGAACTAGAACTGAACTGGAAACGTAATGGAATCTGAACTGGAATCTTAACAAGAGTCTGAACTAGAATTGAACTAGAACAGAACTAGTACTGAACTAGAACTGGAACTAGAACTGAACTAAGGATTAAGTTAGAAATCAAGTGGAACTGTTGTGGAACTTATGTGGAATTGTTCTGAGTTGGATTGGAAATGGAATAAAATAATGTTAGAAATCAACTAAAAAAAATTTAAATTCTAATTAGAACTGAATGTGAACATAACAGTTGACCAGGTCATGTCTTGTGTTCGCTGTCGAAATGCTTACCTTTTTAATAACCCAAAACCAACATTCACAAGTTGTTGGAGCAAAAATTTCTACCAACAATCCGATTTGTTCAAATAAAAGAATCTAACGAAACTTTTTCACATATTTAATTTGTTTTGGCCTAAAATTTGTAACTATTTTAGCGATTGGAAAAATGTTTTTTTTTTTATAGAACATTGAATTCAACAACCCTGCTAAATACTATATTTTTATCGTTGTTATTATTCAAATGATTTGTTAACTTTTAAACCCAATAAATCTCTTTAGTCTTAGTCCCTATAAAGTTTCCGAAATAAGTCACATTTTTTTCAAAATAGACATTTCTAGAGTCTCTGCTTAAAAGTGCTTACCGTAGTCCAAAGATCTCACAGTATTAATAAAGAAAAACATACTGATGATAAAGCTGCTGCTGTTTAACACTACAAACCCATATACACTGTCACTCATTCTGATGATGCCATAAATACTGGGGTAGACACCATATGTGGGTTTATAGCAACACATTAACACATACAAAAAGCATCCGCCATACCACAATGAAGCGCATTTGTGTGAAAAAAAGAAAGCAAAAACAAAAATGAGCAAGAAAAAGGAAAATTGTTTGTTTTACAAACAAAAGTTTGAATAAAGAGAAAAAAGTATAAAAAAAGAAAAAAATTTGCACCACCAACGCCACCTGCAGTTTAGGTTTAAAGAATTTTTCTTCATCCCGTTTAAACCACAAAATGAACTTTAATGTTGCCACGTTTAAATTTGTTGTTTTGATTACGCTTAAGAGCTTGAATTCATGATATATGAATTTAATTTGCGGTTAAATGCCTTCAGCTATGAGTAAATGTTGAGAAAATTGGAATAAAAAAATTAAACTTTAATTTTCAAAAAAAATCACAATAAAATAGAAATGTTTTTATAATAAAATATAAAAATTATAATCAAATTTGAGATCAAATAAAATAAAGTTAAAGAAATCTAAAAATTATTATTAAAATACTTAACACTTGTTTGTTATTGGCAGGCAGATTTTAAACAGCAGGAAACGGAAATGTGGCATAACAAGCGAATGTGGTGTTATAAAAATCATACAGATAAAAATTAATTTTATTTCACAGGAAATCTTTTAACAACAAAATTACATTGAATTTATATAATTTGTAGTGAAATCTCTAAAAGAAACCATAAAAAATGGAAATCAATTATAAACGAAAACTTCAAAAAATTCTCACTTTTAAATTAAGAAATATTTTTTTCTTTTAAAGCAAAAACTCCCATATTTTTGGAATTTTTTGCAAAAAAAAACTGAAATTTAATACTTTAATTTCAGTTTTTATTACCAACATTTCTTTTAAATCTTTTTTATTTTGCCTCAATGCCAAGTTATTGTCGATCTTAATATTGTTATAAAGTGCAAAATACATTAGGGATTGGATATACTAAGAAAATATATTTTCCATTGTTCCCATATCCTTTTTTATGAGTTTATTGTACGGTTACAATGAGTAAAAGTCTTTTTTGTTTCTTCACATTTTTTGCCCTCCACCAGCACAAGTGATAAAGAGGGTATATTAACTTTGTCATTCCATTTGTGATACTAGGAAAGATTAATCTCAGACCCTTTAATATATATATGTATATGTTTGTCTAACTCTCACGACCACGACGATAAAGCTCAATAAAATGTTGTGTGAGTATTTGCTATTGTCCCGAAAAGTTTACTATTTCAATCCAGTAAAATCGTTTCAGTCTTTTAAAATATTAGCTCTATATCTATATTTGAGGCAACCGCTAAGCGAAGAACTTAAGTAAAATTATTACTTATAAATCAACAAATTAAAATCTATATATACTTCATTACCATTCCAAAATCAAAAATTATCAAAATCGGTTCAGCAGAAAAAAGTTATAGCCAAAAGTATAACTTATTTTATGACTCATTAAGTGTTTCAACGTATATAATTTTTATATGTTGTATACGTCTGTGAGTGTATGTGTGAGTGTGTATGTATGACACATAACTTATTTATTTCACACGCTATTTATGCTATAGGGTGTTGAAGAATCGGTTTAGCCGTATATATAATTCTTACTTGTTTCAATTTAACTTTCACATACAAGTAAGAAATTAGAAGTTAACCCAAAGTCTTAAAAGAGGGGAAGGAGCAATGAAGTAACAACTTAATGGAAAATAAATAAGACAAACTTCAGTCATGGACGAATATATACAATATACGCAATGGGATTTTTCCCAAAAGCTAAAGGCAACGAATAAAGCAAAATAAATACAACAAAAATTTTTAAAACGAAAAGGATGCAACGTATCAGGATCAAAATAAAATCCCAGGAAGCATTAATCTTTCAATTTATGTTAAACAAAAGGAAGAGTGAAAACTAAGAGAAATATTTCGAAAAATTTTTGTTTTTGAAGATTTTTTTGATAAACTTTCCTTTTAGGGAAAATTTTTTGAAAAGAACTCGTTATAGAGCATTTTTTCGATAGAATCTCACCTTAGAGAATTTATGTCGGTGAAGTCTTATTTTAGCAAAAATTTGTTCTACGAGATATTTTCTTAGAGAAAAGTGTTTAATTTAATTTCTTAGAAAATTTCGCTTAATGCTCTACATAGAGAGAACTTTCGCCAAAATCTCCTTTTAGAGAAATATTACGATTTCTTTTAGAGAAAATTTGCAAAATGCGATAACCTTATTAACAAATTGCCTTTTATGGAATATTTAAGATAAACTCATCTTTTAGAGAAAATTTTTTGTAAAGAATTTTTTTCGATAAAGTATGTCTACAGACATTTCCTTCCAGTGGAATACTGAATTGCGATAAATCGGTTATTTGACTAAAATTATTCGGTTTATTCATTATTTGAAAATTGCCAGTTCTTAATCAATATAATCGATTTACTTTTATGTTTATTTTTCGAAAAAAAAAACCCGATAAATTCTCTTCAGACAGAGTTTTACATAACTTCTCTATCAAAGGAGAATTTTCCGTAATTTTTTTATTTGAAGAGAATTTCCAAAAATTCCCTATTTAAATAGAATCGTTAATAAATTCTCTATTAAAAGAGAATATTCTATATACTCTCTATTAAAGAAAATTTTCTATAAATTCTTTATTTGGAGAGAGAATTTTCTTTAAATTTTCTATTTAGAGAGAGAATTTTCTATAAATTCTCTATTTGGAGAGAGAATTTTCTTTAAATTCTCTATTTGGAGAGATAATTTTCTTTAAATTCTCTCTATTTAGAGAGAGAATTTTTTATTGATTCTCTATTTAGAGAGAATTTTCTATCAATTCTTTATATAGAGAGTTTTCTATAAGAACTCTATTTAGAGAAAAAGTTCCATGAATTCTAAATTTAGAGAATTTTTTTCTTATATTTTTCTATTTCTGTCTCTCAGAGAGAATTTTTTCTTTGTCTCTATAAGAGAATTTCTGATTAATTCTCTATTTACAGAGAATTTTTGATTAATCCTCTCTCAAGAGTGAGTTTAAGATTAATTCGTTAAATCTATAAAATGTAAATTTTCGGAAAAATTTCTTTAATTTTAAAATTAGAAGAATTACGCGTTCGTTTTCCCTTTGGACAATTTTCTTCAAAGTTTAGTTAAAAAAATACTATTATTTTTTAATAATTTAAAATTAATTAAATAATAAGATAAAGTTAGAATCGACCAAGCACGTTGCAGTACATTATTGCGATAATAATATTTATGTGAAATTTATGCATCTTAAAAGGGTTTTTTCTGGGGTCGTTATATAGGATCTAGAAGAAATTATGGACCGACCTTGTAAAATTTCGAACATTTATTTTTGTTTATTTTTGTCTTAATTTTACGAATCATTATTACAATGCCAACGTATATATGAGATTTAAGATCGCTTAAAAGGGGCTTTTGTGGGACCTACAGGAAATATTATTTTAATAATATAAATTTTAACAACTTTTTGCTGTCATTTTCAAATCATATTGTTTGCTGGTCAATAATATTATTCTCAATATCAAAATACTTTACAATCCCAATATTATGAATAAAACAACAATAACTAGAAAATGTTATATTTTCCTTGAGGATACTTTAACTATGCGTAAAATTTAACCATAAATTTGAATGATATTTCATCAATAAAAGAAGAAAAAAAATTCCAATATCAGAACATAAGATGAATATTCTTATCTAAATACAGTCCCGAACAAAACTATTAGCACAGCAAGCAATAATTGTAGAGAATTATGAGGGCTTTATGTACACTGAACCAAAAAGTTAGTAAATATAACAAAAAAAGGTGTGAAATAGAAGAAAAGTAGGTCGAATATCAGCCAATGAAACCTTTATTTATCATAACGAAAATTTCCGTTAACTTTTCGTATATTCTTGGTAACGTCAAGAAGGAATCGTCTCAGACCCTACAATGTATATATATATAATAGCATCAAATCAAAAACTGAGTCGATTTAGCTATATCCGTCTGTCTGTTGGAAACATTCTCACCCTTTGAATAATTGTCCGAATTCAATGAAATTTGGCCACATAGTTCGTTATTATCTTAAGCAGTTGGCTATTTAAAACCATCTGTATCGGCTTTTAAGCAACGAAGTTATAGAACGATATCTGAAACAACCTTAAAATTCCGCAAAAAGAATTCTTCTAATTTCTTCTAAAAAATGTAATTTTACTTAAAAAAAACATTAATTTTAGCATATAATTGTACGTGCTCCATCATCGTGCAAAAGATCATCAAAATCTTATTAACAGGAAAAAAGTTATAGGCTATAATATGCAAAATTTTGATACACTCCAAACTCTGTGTACCATATGGGCCGAAATTTTAAAGATAATTTACTGAAATTTGTCACATATACTTATTTTGATACAATAATAAATCCAAAGATGACATATTGTTCCGGGATAATTAATTGCTCTAGCTCCCATATAGGGCCCTTTCCCGGAATTTGATTTATAGCTTATAAAACTAATAAATTTGAATCAATTCTATTGAAATTTGGCAGTATTATTTTCTTACTATTTGAAATATATTATAAATTTTAGTAACATGGGTCCATATTTTGATATAGCTCCCATATAACGCCCCTTCCCGCTTATAAAACAATTAAAAAACAATTAAATAAAGACTAACTCCATTGGAACTCGGAACAATAGTTTTTTAAAACTACTTTTAATGTATATTTTTAATTAGAACAATATCGGTCCATATTTTGATGTAGCTCCCATATCAGTCCTCTCAACGAGTATATTTAAAGAAAATGTTTAAATTTGGGAGCTACATCAGCTTATAAAACAGCTTATAAAACTAATAAATAAAGACCAAATCTATTGAAGTTCGACACAATTATTTTGCTAACTGTTCTGAAGATATTATATTAATTTGCCCTATATCGGTCCATATTCTCCTTTAGCTTCCTTATATCGGGCTTTCCCGGAAAACAGGTTTAAGTTTATAAAACATTTAAATGAAGATCAATTACATTGAAATTGAGCACAATGATTTTTCTAACTGTAATCAAAGTATATTATAAACATGAACAATCTTTGTCCATATTTTGCTGTAGCTCTCATGTAAGATCTCTTCCCAGAAAACAGTTTTGAGCTTATAACAAGCATATTTTTTGTTTTTATACCCTCCACACTAAAAGTGGTAAAGAGAGTATATTTACTTTGTCATTCTGTGTTTAACGCTAAGAATGAATTATTTCAGACCCCATATTCGATTTTCGTCAATCTGTCTGGCCCAGTAGAAAAAAGCCAGTTCAGTAGAGAAAAAGTTATAGCCAAAATTATAACTAATTTTATGATTCATTAAGTGTATCTGTGTTGTATACTTATACATTTGTGAGGGTATGTTTGTATATGTACATTTACGGAACCTAACGTATTAACTTTACACGAATTTATGGTGGAGGGTATTGAAGATTCGATAAGGCATTCGTACTTGTTTTTCGTTAATTTTTTAACGAAAGATTTTTCAATTTAATATCATTTACAAAAAATTTTTTTTAATTAAATTTTTTTAGTATTTTGAAGAAAATGTTTTAATTTAAAGAGCAATTACGTTAATTAGAATAAAAGTCTGTCTATTGAACACTTTTTTTGTTAAAGTTTTACGAAAAATGTTCGTTTTAATATTAACTACGACATTTGGTTCAGGGTATGTAAAATATTTTTCAATCAAATTATAAATACAATTTTGACCCACTAAAATAGGCTCTTCTCCAAATCAATTGGAAGACACCTCAAAATGCCCAAGAGGAATTTCGTTAAAAAATATTCAATAGTTTCCAAGTTACAGAATTATTTCAATAAAAAGGAAAAACGTTTTTGGACCACTCTGCTTTGGTAAAGATAATTCCAAACGCATTTTTCATCCGTATTAAAAATTTAAAATATCTAAAAATGGGGAATAAGGAAAAAAACACTTGCTGTGCCAATAGTTTTGTTCCTGACTGTATGTGCGTAAAAATAAAAAAATATTAAAAAAAATCGATGAAATACTCTTTCTCATCTTTGCAATCTCATACATATTTTGAAACATTTTTTCGGGAAATTGTTTTCTTCTTGTTTTTAAGGTTTTAATTAAAATGCCTAAAATTGAATTTACTCTCGACTCTGGGAAATTTAAAAGGGAAAAATTTGTATGTTAAACGTTTTGTAAACAATAACAAAGATTTGACAGTTGAAAGGAGGAAAGTTCGTAATGTTTAAACATTTTATAAATGAAAACTTAGAAAGTCTTAAATGTCTTAGAAAAATTGTTGTTATTGAGGGAAATTTATGCGTCTCCTTTTAAGGGAAATGATAAGTAGATAAATCATTTGATAAAAATTAAGTTGCTTGTAATAAACAAATAATTGTTAACTGGGAGTAAATAGAACAAGCAATTAATTAGGTATTAATTAAATTAAGGGAAATTTAATTTTAGTTTTGGAATCATTTTATACCTGGTAGAACATTTGTTAGCAACGAGAACTTGATGCTAAAAGTTGCTAAAAGGCTTTTTAGTCTGTTGTGCTAAAACATACAGTTATATAAGAGCTACATGGGAGTGTATAAGAGTATTTTTATTTCCATATACATTTGAAGAGTTGTTATAAAGAGAGAATAGATGATACGAGAACGGCTTTCTTAAGGATATCAAGAACTTAATCGATTTATTTAGAAAAAAAAAACTACACTAAATTAACTCGTAATTCGAAATTGTCAAATAAATAAAAGAACAATTTAATTGCGCAGTCTTCAAGACTTTTTATATTTAGTGAGGCCATTATCCTGTCAAGTTGTATGCTAACCGATAGGGATATATGAAAATATAGAGTTTCAGATCAAGTATATACTTTTCAGTACCATCCAGTCCTCTAATGTAAGTTTTAAAACTGTAAGTTTAAAATTACTTGAGAATGATAATGATAGATATATTCTCACTATGTGTGGAATGAAAGATCTGTTTGTCTTCCAGCAGTACTTTTGCAATTCTTATTGAAATGTCATTCAATGCCATTGGAGTACAGTTTTTGTATGACATTCTTGAAATAGTAACAAGGGATTGAAGGAAAATTTTTGGATCAATAACTTGAATTCCTTTTCCACTACCTCACTTGGGAGCACATGGCTTCCACAAAGATTCTTCATATCATAAGGGATGCTGCAGTTAACTGTGCATAATCCAGCTAAATTTAGATATTTCGAATAAAAAGTGCTACCTTCAGGATTGCACCGCAACATAGTTGAATATAGAACCCATAGGAACTCCATGAGTGGTGTTGTAGAAGATCAAAATGTTTTAAACTGCGTTACAATTTTTTTGTTTTCCATATTATTTTCACCTTTTCATAGCGTTAGATAAGACCTTATGCTTACATATGTTGCTTATCGTTTATAGTTTTCGAGTTACTTACATTTGAATTTTCAATTTTCAAAGTCTAAAATCTGAAAATTTAAATAAAATAATTTGAAAATTGTATTATTTAGCCCTATAAGATTATAAACTATTATAATTTTTTATATTATTAGACTTTATCAGACTTTATACGGCTAGTCCACACTCTCGAATTCAATCAAATTTTCATCTAACTTTTTTTTTTAGCCTTTATGTTCTAATATCTCAAAGTTTTAATTTTGAATTAAAGTACAGTTTTGAAAAACTTGAAATGATTATGATTATTTTGAAGCGAAAATAAAAGTTAATTCTTCTGTCAAATTAATAATTTCTTTCAACACTCTAACTTAGGGTCACATGGTCAATTTTTCCTGAAAATTTCAGAAAGATCTTTTTGTTAACAAATATTTAATAACAATTCAAAAATGTTTAAATCCTTCTAAATCCATAATAAGTATACAATTAAATTTGATTGCTTTTTATGAGCGGAGTTTTAAATAAATAATATTTTTCTGGATTATTGACAAAAATATTCAAGTCAATACTTTGCAAACCTTCAGAATTATAAATCTCTAAATTTCACTACTTTTTTCGTTTTTGCTTTTTTCATATATTTAATATCCGAGGTAACCCATTTTGCACCTCTAAAATAAACCCATGGAGTCCTTATGGGATCCAAGCTTTACTCCTTTGATTTTACTATGTTAGATTTATGCGAATCCATCCAGGCAATCAAAATAGGTCTTGTATATTTTAGCCCATCTTTAAAAGGCTATTAATAATTTACATTATTTTGTCAATTTTATAAAGTATCGACTGTAATTTTAAATAGATTTCTTAAATACTTTTTTCAAATAATTCTCAAGCACAATTGAACTATAACTAAATAAGTTTTGAATGCTGAAAAGGAAAACTTTATTTATTGTTTTTTTTCGTTTCCTCCTGTGAGTAAAATATTAATATTATTCACCTTTTTTCTTCTACCTATTAAACAGCAGAGATTTATAGCATTTGGCATAAATTAAGCGTATTTCCCTATATACTACATAGACAAATAGATAATACTTTTTAACTTTAATTTTAAATGCAAAAAAGGTCACTAAAGTTTTTGATTTTTATACCCTCCACCAACACAAGTGGTGAAAAGGATATATTTACTTTATCATATCGTATGTAACGCTAAGAAAGACTCATCTGCGAGTTCATATTGTATATATGTTCTTGCATCTGTCTGTCTTCAAAATCCGAGTCGCAGAGAGAGAAGTTGTCTATTTAAAACCAGCAAAAACTACACCTCTAAGTTCAAGTGAAGAATTTTCGTAAAATTGAAAATTTTGAATATTCACAAATGTGAATAAAATTTTGCCATAATATTAAGCCAAATGTACTTCATTACCGTTCCAAAATTATGAAAGTCGGTTCAGTAGAAAAAAAGTTATAGCCAAAAATATAACTCATTAAATGTCCTGTGTTACATTTAAGAAAAACATCATGTTTGCGAGTGTATGTGTGAGTGTGTATTTACATAACGTATTTACTTCAGCAGCATTTGTGGTGGTGCCTACTCAAGAGTCGGCATAGAGGAATACAACATTCATTCTTACTTGTTATACCCTTCACCACTGTAGGTGGATGTGGTATTATGCGTTTATGCTCCTGTTTATAACATATAGAAAAAATGTTGCTACCTCCACCTTTAAGTATATCGTTCGACCTGAATCATTTTCTTAGTCGATTTCCACGATGTCCGTCCGTTTGTCTGCCTGTGTCCGACTGGCTGTTCAAGTTAACGTTCTCAGCAGTCTACAGGTTGCAAATTTTGAGATCTCTCGATGAAACTTGGTACATATTTTTATTTTGGCCTTAGTACGAATCCTATTGATATTTGTCATGATCGGTAAGGTACCTCCCATACAAATGTTCCTCTCAAAATATCATTTTTGAAAGTATTAATGTCACATATCAGTTACAATAGTAACTGGTCAAATTAATAAGAATATAACCAATAACGCGTGAGTCATAACTACCATTTATAACCAACATTTTAGTGTAGGGTATTAAATAGTTAGGCTTCACCGACTATAAAATCCTTACTTTTTTTGTTGGATTTGCAGAAACTTTATAAAATTTTATTTTTGTATGCAAATTAAAGTACTATTTTTATGCTTCAAATGTCACTTTCAATTCATTTCGAATGATGGATGATGAATGATGAATGAATTGTTTAAAAAAACTTTTTTTTATCAATTACTTATGCCAGTTACTGGCTACAAGTATTTTATTTACATATACATTTTTTGAAAATTCTATAGAATATTACATCATCATGATGATGATAATGATAAAAATGATAATAATGATGTTGGTGTAATAATGAAAATTTCCGCATAAATGAAAAGCAGGCAAATTTTAAGTGAATTGTAAAACTTTGTTGATTTTGTTAAATTAAAATGTAAATTAAGTAATGAGAAGTTAATAAAGTTTTATAAATGTTTTTCATAGAATATTCAAATGGCATTAAGTAAAGGTCAATAATTTTGGGAAATTTATATGTTTATAGAAGTGTACAGTGGGCCAAAATCAAAAGAGATGTGAAATTAAGTGGTTTATGTTGAAAGTGATTGTGAATCACTGCAGCGGTAAATGTAAAAATGAAAAATATTTAAATAGGACTATTGGAAGCCTATTTTAGGCTGGATTTTTAGCCAAGTTCTAACAAGTAGTTGGTTGGAGATTTACCCTTCACCACTTACATTATATAAACATTTACGTGGGTTTAAAAACGCTTTGTATAAAAGCCAAAGTGAAATATGGTTTTGGTCCATGATTTCAAATTAGATACAAATATTAACTGCAGTTAAAAAAGTCTTGTCATTAATTTTCTTTAAAATTATAGTGTTACCAACTAAATATTTTTGGGAAGGGCCTAAGCTATAGCAAGACGTGAGCCGATATTCATCTATAAGCTTTATATATTATTCGAAATTATTTCGTGACGTTTTTCAATAAAATTCGTCCATATATTACCATAATTCAGGAAGGCACTATGTATTGGAGTTACATCAAATTTTAAAGACTGTTTGAAAAATAATTGTGTTAAATATCAATAAAAATGATTGATATTTAAGATTTTTATAAGCTCAGAACCATTTTCCGGGAAGGGATCTTACAAAGGAGGTAGGACAAAGAAAGGACAATCTTGTTTTTAAGTTTATTATTACATCAAAATAAATATATGTGTTAAATTTCAGAAAAATTATCTGTAAAACTGCCACCTATATGACAATCCAATTTCGGGGTGTATCAAAAATTTTGCGTATTTTAGTCTAAAAGCTTTCTTCTATTGATACGATTTTTTTTGTACAATGATGAAGTACATGCAACCGTATATTATGGTTAACTACTGTCTAAAATCAGTTACTTTTTGTTGAAAAATGTAAGAAAAGTTCTTTGGAATTTTGAGGTTGTCTTAGATAACGGTCTATAACTTTCTTTAAATCGCAAACCGTTTAGAAGAATGTTTCCAACAGACATACGGACATGGATTGGACTTAAGGGTAGGTCTTTGCAGCAAGCTCATCTGGGTTCTTTTAAGAAAATAATGATAGTATTATAAAGTTCGGAACAAAAATGGTTTTATCGGCGATAAATTCCAAGAAAAAATAAATTTTGTTTTAAAGTTCTAACTTCTGATTAATGTAACTGTTATAACCGATTTATATATCTATATGATTTTTATACCAATATTTTTTAGGAACTTGTGGGAAATCTGGTAAATATGTTTAAAGAGTTTTAGGATCTTTATAAAATCCACTAACTTAAAAAGACAAAGACGGTGGTATAAAAGGGTTAAGACGACTTGAATATCTCTGAAACTATAAGAGATAACTTATATTTTTATAGAGATATAGAAGGACTTTCGTCATAAACAATTTCTTTTATCTGAATTCATAAATGATTTTTTTTTGGCGAATTAAATAACAAATTTAACCAAACGTAAAAATTTTGGGATGTCACTGGCTACGCCCTTGATCAGATAGGAACGTGTTCTCCTTAAATCACTTCCTAAAAATATTTGATTTAACTGTGTACAATTTCAAAAGTTATCTATTTACAAAAATATCTATTCTGTTCCACTGTGCATTAAAAAGAATTTAAAATATATTTAAAATCAAAATTATTTTATTGAAAATTAAATCAAAATTTGTTTAAAATCTTAAAATAAATTTTCTTTTTGTTCGAAATTTTTGCAACAAATTTGCATAATTAAAATTTTGATTGAGTTACATTTTCTTCTTGTTGCCCGAATTTGTGTCGTATCATTAAAATAATCGTCATTATTTCTAGATACTAAAATATACGAATTTATACCTCAATTTAAATTTTGTATTTATGCGCTAATGAAACGTTGTTTTTCTGTAAATAAAATGCGCTAAAAGTGAAAACAACAAAAATTTAATTATTTATTTTTATTTCGACTTTTTCACACCAAAAGAAATAAAAGAAAAACCCAGATCTCAACAAACAATTTTTATTTTTGTAAAAAAAAAGAATAAATTCCATAGAACATTTTGTAAACAATTAATTTTTGGCGAAAATACACAATTTTTAGATGAGATTATAATAAAAAAGCAACTCTATAGATGTGATTGTTTTGTCTTTTTGGGAAAAGAACAGTTACCTACAATCATATACAATCATTGATGTGTTAAGGAACCAAATTAGATAAAACGGCAATAAGCAAAACTCTTGATTTAAACGGTTGTGAACATCGTTCAACAATTTGATCTACCTGAGTTTCTATAAAAAACGGGCCCATGAAGTCCATCCCAGCCTTGATTCTTTGGAATTCATGGACTTTTAATCAATCGCGACTGAGTTTTATTTGCCCAATTGTGGCAACCCTGCTTGTTAACGAATTCAGCAAGGTTACCGTTTCTTTACCCCCGCAATTATTTATTGCCTTTTAATGTTCACTCTTCAATTTGAATATTTCCAAAGTAGGAAGAGTGGCGTTCAAGAAACATAGTCAGAACATGAGATTAAAGAGCCATTGTTTTGGTAACTGGTAGAAAGTAGCACCATTCTGTTCGAAGCATATATAATCGATTTCTATATGGTCACAAGAATTCCCTTATCTTGGTACTACACTAGCCACAATTCCTTGAACGACCTCATTACATTCTGATAATCCGTCTCCCTATAAGCTTGTGAAGTAAGCAGTATTTGAAGTCTAACACCTGAGTCCAAAAATCTGTATTTCAGGTTTCTAAACTCAAATATCATTATGATACGACGACATAGACATAGTTCATAGTTCAGCAGCTTCATTTCCCATCCCACACCCATTTCGCATTCTGGGGAATCGAAAAGATATATTTAATTCAAAAATATTTTAGCTGAGTCATGTCCAGTAAATGAAAACCCGTGTATAAGTCTGTCACACCATGGGGACAAAGCCTCGTCTGAGAGATCATTTTTCAGTGTTTATGCTGTAATTGGTGCCCTTATTGTTGGAACTTCAACTGGTGGGGGAATCAGGTATTCCTAGAACGTTGCTTTCACCTAGAAGAATATTGTGGTGGCTTACACTTTTAGATGCTAAAGCTCCGCTCTAAAGCACGGGATAAGTCATGTTCAAGTATATGGCTTCGAATTAATACACAGATGCCCGATATATCTATGGACGTTCACAGCCACATCATATTCACGTTGTATAAAGGGCACCATGAGGTTAAGTTTACAAAAACAGGTATTCTGGCTCCTTGAAAGCGCCAGCGAGGCTGTTGCTTAGATCATAATCTCGGATGGTGTCTACATTTATAGGCTAATTGGAAATGGGTCCCATTATATAACTGCAATTTGTTAATTAGATCATATTCTAACATGAAATATTTACGATGCTTGAAGTGGTGACCAGGATTCTGCTATTAATTAAGGGAACCTTTATATGACAAACTAAATATTTTTCAGAAGTTTGTTTATGGATATTGAATTGTTGGTCCAAAAAAACTTATAACCCCAATTGATTATATCTTGATCTTACACACGAAATTTCAAACTTAATTCACCACTCGATGATGTTGTAGGGTACAAAAATCACACACAATTTAATTTTGCGAAATTTGTAAAAACAACAACAACAGAAAAATCACAACATTTACAAATAAACATTTAATGTTTTTTGTTTTTTGTTTTTTGTTTTTGTTTTTATGTGAGAAATATAGAAAAATACAAATAATTTAGATAAAATAAAATTTTAAAACGAAAATCAGTTGAAAGTAAAAATAAACAACTAAATTTTTACAATAAAAACAATTTACACACGAAAAGAAAATTGAAAAAAACAACGAAAAAAAGAAAAGAAATTGTTGTCCGGCGGTTTAAATTTACAAAGAAAATAAATAAAATTGCATTCAGTGGCTGCTGGCGCACATTTTTCCCACTCTCTCTTCCCTCCTCCCTGTCTCAATAACGTTCGAGCTCGCACTTTCATTCGCATCCATAAGTAAGTGACTTCTTGTAGTTGTGACTAAAACGAGTATAATGCAAGTATTCCGGGCATATTATTCTTTTTCTTTGGACCCATAGTTTTATTTTTAGTGTGATTTCTACATTTATTTTCTGTTTTCTGTTTTCAGTTTTGCTTTTTTTGTAGTTTTTCTTCTTTCGGTGAATTTTATTATTGTTGTTTTCTTAGTGACTCTATATAAAATGCATTTTTGAATGGGAAAGAATATTCAACCATAAATTTTTGTTGTACGTTTTGTGTTCTGTTTTTCTTGTTTCCTTTTCCTACATAAAATCGTACTCAAATATTCAGCTTATATGCTTTTTTTAATGTCCACTGCAACTGGTAAAGAGGAAGTAACAACTTTGTCACTCTGCATTTAACGTCAAAAAGAATTTACTTGAAGAATTTACTTAAGTCCAAGCTAATCATCTTAGTTCTATAAAAAGTGGTCATATATTTAATTTATTAGATTAACAGACAAATCGCTGTAAGAGATCAAAAAATATAAATCTATTTCTGATCTCTTTTACTACTCAAGTTAAAAATATTTTGTTAGAAATGTTCACATAATACTGCCCCTTTTTAAAAGTCATCCAAACAGTTCAGAATCACTTTCTGAGTCGAACTAACGATGGCTCTTGGTCCGTCTGACCGTCTTCTTATGTACCATAGTGAAAACTCTCGATAAAATTTAGTACACATACAAATATTCTAAATGGTTCTTTAAGATCATAGAACTGAAAATATTTACTTAAAATTTGGTACAAATATATTTTGTAGTAGTGTCTTTAGTTCCCATACAGACCCTGTTTTCGTAACCTTCCGAGAATCTCCTCAAATAGCAATAATGCTTCAAATAATTATTTCCTTATAAATGCATAAATTATAAAGTCAAAATATTGGTAGGATCGATCATGATTCAGGTCATATTTACTTCTTTTTTATTGTATGTATCTTTACCTTGTGGTATAGGGTATTTAAGATTCGTTATAGAATGTAAAGTATTTCGACTTATTTCAGTGTTGTTAGTTTGCTATAGAGGATAATGGAGAACAAAGTATTGGCACATGAAAAATGCATGAATATTTGAACTATATATATAGAGAATATAAGGGGATCCATAAAATATTTACAAGGTGTATTCACTTCTTTAAAGTCAATGTACAAGATTTTTGGAATCAGAAGTAAGCAAATGTTTAATCTCTCACTTTTAGATCATGATTGGATTTAAAAGCTAATAATGTAAATTTTTCATTAATGTCATAATTCTCACTTTTTGAGGGCATACAAGTAGGTCGAGTAGCTATTTATCTAACGGCTAGAGGGTTAGATTAACTTATCTCTGAGTGCTGAATCTTGTTAAGGTAATCCATCATCATATAGCACTTTTTTGGGAATAATATCTTAACGAAGTTGCCATAACTGTGAATCGAAATAATCTAAGTGCTACATTATACCCAATGACTCTTCTTTGTCGGTAATAATGCTGTTATCTCTAGATTTCTGATTACACCTCAAAAGGTTTGCAGCTCTCTTGATGTGAGAAATTTCTGCCTGAAGAGTAAAGGACACTTCGAGAAGAAATTGCTGTTGCCTCCTAACCAGCATACCACAGAAAACAATCCAAAGAAGAGTAGACTAAATACCTCCTTTTACCTCATAATATTGCGACCACCTTTCTCAATGTGGTTAAAAGCTTCCTTGATGAAAAGTAATGTTACTCGTGTATAATCTAAAGTTGTTAATGTCATTTCAATAATGTTTATTATTGAATTAGGTGCAGCTTCCAAGGTCTTGAATTAGAATGTTTTGAACCTTAGAGAAATCTGTTTGACAATAAGTTCTATACTTATAGGTCAAAAACTTTTCTCATAGTTTTTTGTGAGGAGAAATTCAGATATATTGTCAAAAAGTCTTAGGGAATACATAAATTTAATGAAATAAATAACAAATGAGAATTCCGTCTACAATATATTTCGCAAAGAATTCTGGCGAAACTTTTTCATTTGAACAAAACAACAAGACATTTCTCAACTTCTAAAATCATAATTAGTGGATTTTTAGCTCATCGGTCTTAAAGTTCAGACCGTGTACTGCATGAAATCATTTTGCTGCTACCAGAAAGATGAAAAGCAGTGGGCTAATCATGGACAATATGATTTTCAAGCAAAAAGTCGATGCCTTTAAAGTGAATACCTATAATAATCACAAAACATAAAGGATTATAAATTTATATTAAAAACAATTAAATGCGTACTAAAATATTTATTTTGTATTTTAATTTTTACTAAAAACTAACAATAAAATATATATAATCCATTGTTAATGGTCGGTTAAAATATATATTTTCATAAATGTTATATTTTTTAAATATTATGAACTGTTAATTCAAAATTTTGCAGGTAAAATAAGAAAAACGTATCTCATATTTAATAAGTCTTCATTAAAAATGCAATTAATTGGGGAACGAATAAAAAATATTAAATTCAAAAGAAGTTCGATTTTCGTTATTAATCGATTACGGATATTTTTTATGATATAAATTTCATTAAAATTTTTACCAATATTAATTCCAGGGAAGTGTACAGCTGCCTCAAACTTTAAATCTATTATAACTGTACAACTGCTTTAAATTCTAAATATTTTTTTTCATACTCGTACTACAAGTATATTTTTGTAATATATTCAAATAATCTCCTTGTTTACATTCCATACAAATATTAAAACTGTACAGCTGCTTTTTTCTTTTAAAATCTTTTTTTGCTTTCAAACATTCTTCAAACTTGTTATAAACCTTCTTTTAACCACAACTCAGTTTTATAGAAATATAATTCTTATATATTTAGAACGTATTTATTTTCTTAGATGTCCCTTATCCCTTGAATCCATCTTCCCCAGATATTTTCCCATATAATTTTACATTCCATAGATAAATATTTCCCCCTGCCTTACCCTCTTCAAAAAAACTTACTTTTTATTTAACAGATATTCTATAAATAACTGTAATGATTTTAAAGTAACCGCACAATATAAATGTTCTTTATAAGGGACCAATCTCTTCCCCATTAACTAATCATCCAAAAATTTATAGGATCCTACTTCTGACATAATTACAACACTCTTGTTATAATAATTCTTTTGATCTTTAAAAAAAATAGTCAGGAAGAAAACAAACCTATAGAAAGTTTGTTTTCTTCCTGACTTATACGCCCTAGATGATTCCAGTAAAATTTGAATATCGTCACTATAGAAGTTCTAGAAATATCCCGGAATTTATTAGAAAAATATTTTCCGTCCCTGTAGATACTTCTTAAACTCCCCTTAAATATCATATAAGGGAAGTACCTTTCCCTTTGATATTACCGTCCTTTATTTAGATAAGTAAAACAATTTCTTGAGAATATGATTGGGGTCGAATTCGAGAACTATTGGGGATTTAGTAATTTAGATATTTGATAATAAACCTTTTATTTATATGGAGAATACCTCTCCCCATGATCCTATGCGCCCTTCATTTTGTCCAGTAAAGCAGTTACTTGAACAATTTATTGGGGCCAAATTTAAAAATCCTCGGTGTAGTAGTTCTTTAGATATTCGATTATCAAGATTTAAAAACGCCAGTGGAAATGTTTCTGAAAAAGGTTCAAAATTTCGTCATTAGAACTAAAAACTCTAATGTTTTTTCTTTGTAAATTTTAAAAATAATTGAAAGTGTAAGTTTTCTGGTTCATTTCTTTAACATATATGTATGTTAAAAATTTTTAGATTTCACTCGTTTTGTGTGTAGTGCAGGGTACTTAAAATGCATTACAGTCTTTTTATATCACTTCACCCTAATTTGATTTAACTTTCAACCCCTTTGAGAATCATTAATTATTAACGGTAATTTAATTAAATGTTTATTAATTTTTAATTTTGACATTTCGGTGTATGTTTGTGTGAGTGTGTACATTGACGATTACTCATTTTTTTAATTGCGATTTAATATAATTTTTTGTTTCCATCAAACTGTTATTACCTCTTTTCACTCATTCAATGCTTTTTTCTGCCACAATATAATTTTTTTTATTTACATCAATTAAAACTCATGTCAGCGTAAAGTTTTAATGATTTTTAATTAAAATCTGTGTTAAATGACATGATTGGTCCTCATAGAGATTAACTATTATTTCTATTGTAAATTTAAATATTTGTAATTGTTTAATTCATTTATTTTTTTTTTTTTTTGCATCAATAATATTTAAACAGATGTTTATTTTACTTATTTTTATATAAATAATATTTATTTAAATGAAGGTGGGCAAATAAAAAAATTTAAGGAGTGTGATCGAAAAAATTCTTAACATACATACATGCTATTTTATTAAAAATAATTTTGTTCCAACAGGTAGTCAATCCATCTTCATTGAAAATTTACCACACTTTTCGACACATTTTTTGTGTTCTTCAATTCTTTTTTAACTGGCACCTAATATTTCTCCTCTGGCTTTAGCCCCGGACAGTTTGGAGTATTTGCTTCTTTCGGTTCAAATACTACATTTCTGTTCCATAGTAAAAGGATGCTTAGTAGAGTCGAAAATAAGTCCTTTGACTTAAAGCAGCATTTTTTGAGAGCCCATTGTAGCAATTGCTTTCTTATTACTTTTGGTTCCTAAACTTTTTTCAACATTCCATCGAGTATTAGCAACATAAAACTTTTGATCAGGTAGTTGCAACAAATCTGCCAGAACATATTTTACGTCCTCCATTATGTGACAAGAATATTTTTTATAAAACTGAACTTGAATTTCCGTGTTCTGCTTTTAGTCCTCTAAATTTTTTAGCAGCCTTCCTATAGGGAATCATTTTAGCCTTGTATGTTTTTTAACCAGCATTAGCTTTAACTCTTCGTTCCAAATATTCTAAGCACTGTGCTAAACTGCTTCTTTCCTTCCGGATGTGTTGGGAATGCGTTCAAAAATGCTTTCTCTTTTTTTGGCATAATGTGTACTGTTCCTTTTACCTGAACCTGAATTTTTATCAAGAGACAAGTTCCCCACATACTATTTAATAATATTGGAAATTGTTTGATGGCAGAACTAGGACCAGGAAGGGTTGTTGAACATTTTTAATAATTTCAGCACGCATTTTATTTTGGTCACCCTTTTTAGTCAGACATTTTTCACAAAAGTGACTTGATCAGAAATATATATCAAATAATACTCGGTTTACAAGTTTTAATGACAAATGTGTGTTAAGAATTGTTCAATCTCACTGCTTAAATATTTTATATTATTTTAATATTTGTTAAATGTTTTGTTTTTTGTGTTTTAATTAACAGGTAGATCAAACGAATGCTGTCGTTTCTCCAAATGCTAACGAAATAAATTTAAAAAAAGTGATCTTCGCATTCTGATTTAATTTTTATCAACAACAATAACAACCTTGACCCGTACAACAATTGTACCGTGAGAAAACTCATAGTTTATTTATTGTGAAAATGTAAAAATTAACATAAATTGTTTTTGTTTGTGTATTGAGTTTCAAATTTCCTTTAACGATCAGAGTGATCGTTTGTAATTTTGTTTATAAAAAAAGAGAAGTTGCCTGACGCTCATAAGTTGAATTTTAAACAGTGATATAATGATGTGATTTCGAATTTTCCTCAATATTATTTTATTGCAAATCAAACAAATACTTGTTCAAACATTAAAATTTCTAATTATAAATTTATTTATTTTAAATTCGTTAGAAATTTTAATTAATTAGAAATTATTTTACAAAAATAAATTTTTATGCAATTTTTTTTATTTTTGTTCCACAAGAATTTAATTTGGTTTTAAAATAATTTTTTTCAAAAGATTTTCAAATAATTTAATGGCTGATGAATTATTTACTACCAAAATTTTAATAATTTTGGACATTAAAGAGAGTTTTATCAAATTAATATTTTATTTGAAAAAAATCATATCAATAGAACGCCAAATAGAACAAGTAGGACAAGAACAAATAGGACAATATGTACACCATATTGTTGGTTATAAAAGATACCTACGAAAATTTATCGAACGTCCTTTGCATAATCTGATTTTCTGATATTTAGGTTTGATATATGCAATTTAAAATGATATTTGGAAGTGGTGGAATATGGAATATACGGAACTATCCTCTAGCAATTTTGCATATCATTGTAAAAGTTATAATATTTAACTGTGCAAAATTCGGTTACAATTATGTGCTCCATTCTGAGGCAATATTTATATGGCGGCTATGAGAAATAATGGAACATTCATCAACAATTTCAATAGTCTTTGGACCAAAATAATATACGTTTATTGAATTTCATGATGATATTTGCTCAAAAGATTTGCGTCTCAGTAAGCCAAGTCGATTTAGAAAGTGATTCTGAGTCGATCGGTGTAAGAGTATGCATTGTTAAGACTGAGTCGATCAGTGCACATTATTTTTCTGTGTGGTTCCAAAACCATTTTTTTAAATTTATCATGACCGTCGCATTTCTAGGGATATGTGTTATTTAGGTAATAGGCTAAGTCTACTGGAGTTTGAAATGCTTGGTCCAATGTTTCGGAATGAGGTTTTAAGCCCATTAAATTCGCATTTTAATTTTCTAGATGTATCAAAAATTTGGAATATTTTTGCCCATAATTTGTTTTTTCTATTGACATAATTTTGATGATTTTTTGAACGGTTATTGAATACATACAGCTTTATATTACGGTTAAATTCTGTAAAAAGACAAAAGTTTGCATGCCTACATCATGATGAATCATGTTTAAGTAAGTTGAGTTTTTGTTGGTAATAATTGCCGTAGAAATACATAAAAGTTAGCTAAATGGAGCTAGAGGAATCCTTGTCAGGATAGATTTTAAATTGAAGGTTTTCACTTCTTTTGGTATTTATGAAAGTGTTCGAAGATAATGTTGATGTTACAAATTTGTGAAGAATTTAAAATTTCTATTCTTTTCAGATTTTTATACAAAATTGTTATATAAACTTCAATAAAATAGAAACGAATAACGATATTTTTTAAATTTCACTTCCGTATTTATAAATTTTTCATGAATCAGAGAATTTTAAAGATTCTAACTAAGATTCCATGTTATATTTTAAGGATAATTGAAAGATAATTTCAACTTTTCGAATTGAAATCGTTCAAATTGATAAATAATTTTTTGCCAAATTTAAAACGATCAATATTTCAGTTAACCAATAATTAGAGGGTCAATAACTACTTCCCTAATCAGATAGGGAATCTATTTCTCCGGAATATGTCAGTCCAACCATGTAAATGTCATTATGGTATTTCCAACGTTTCCAAACATCAATTTCATTTTATAGTTAATCTTGTATTTGGAAACACTCTGCAAGGCTTGGTTTACTCTACTGACGTATACTTAATTAAATTGAATTATATTACACATACGCAAGTAAGTTCCAGATTTATGATTTTAATTTGTTTCATACTAAATAATAAAAAAGGCGTATTTCACAACATCTCGTACAGAAAATTTAGGGAGCATTTTAGAACGATTGAGGGTTTTTTTATTTCTCTCGAATTGTTTTTATTGTTTCTCCATTATGTCTGTTGGTGGCGTTTGACTTTCGCAAAGCATACCCATCTTATACGTTTTGCTGATATTGCTGGAACGTCTTCTCATGAAACGTTGCATTGCCATAGATCTTGGGGTATCGATTGGGTTCAGGTTCTTCGTAAACCTTAATGATTCCATTCAAGCATCATTTTGGCTTTAATTCCGCTTGCTTTATGATAGTATTACCGATCCATAAACATTTTCTACGTTTTATTTGTATTGTTAAGGGTTTCTCGTAGGTAATGTTCCAGATGTATTAAAGATGTTATTAGGCCAACATATCTGCATATATTTTTGACTCAATTGTTGATATGAACCTGTAATAATGCGCACAACAGTGTTGATCTTATCTTACATAAGCGTTAAGTGTTCTCATCTTTGTGTGTATCTTCCTATTGATTGTAGTCGTCCAAATGATGCCTCGTTTTATTGAGTCTGTTGTCAGTTAGCAGAAGCTATCAATATATTAGACTTTTTGGCCTTGCAGCACGATTTTATCGTTATGTTAACGTTATTAATTCTCATTACTTTGATTTTCTTGACGATCATTTCACGCCATTTCCTCTAAGTCTTCTAAATTGGCTTGAATGCTGTATATTTTGTGCGAAAGTAGGCAAATCCTAATCCAAAATTTGTGTGAGATACTTTTTCTCTTTGAACAATTTCGCTTATTATGTCATCCAGCATGATGATGAATAGCTGGGGTATAAAGGGGCAAAATTGTCTTACTCCAGTATTTTTTTTATAGGTTGACTGACATTATCGTTTGGTCGGAAACCTGCTTGTTGGTCACGTAGGTTTTTCACAAATTTACTTGGAAGTTCTTCTTGTATGATGATTACCAATGAATTTTATAGGGTGTTAAACAATATAATTATTGGAAAAAACGCTCGATGAGTATCGAAATTCAAGGGCTACATTTGCATTATCGCAAAATGTTCCTCAATGGGTTAATAAAATTTCTATAGATCATATGAATTTATTGGTTTTGACACTCTAAATTTAAAACAAAATCATGTTAAGATACAAAAAAATTGCGGCAATGAAAAAAAATACTTCAATGACAATTGAATTGTTTCCGTTTTTTTCTTTTCCTCCAAAACTGAAACATAAAAAGAAATTCTTCTTAAATTTGACATTTAAATTAAAAACAAAAAATAACTTAAAATATTTATTTGAATGTCTTGTTCCTGAGACGTTTGTCTCAAAAAGAACATTATTTTTCGTTTTAACGTCTTTGGTTTTAGCTTTGTCATGATTATTAATGAACCATTTTAAATACTGACAGATGGAATCAATAACTGGATGATGACTGGCTAAGAGGATACATTTGCTCTCTGTCTTTATCTCGGGTACCGAAATTAACTTTTAATATGAAGAAGAATAAGCAAAAAAAGAAAATGTTTTTCGTTATTTTCGTGTGTCAACCACGTTCACCTTTTTTAACATTTTGTTTCCTTTTCTTCCCATTTCTTTTTGACATTTAAGCAGTAAATATGTATGTATGTATGTATGTATGTACGTATGTATGTAGGTATGTATGTATGTATGTATGTATGTATGTATGTATGTATGTAAGTATGTATGTATGTATGTATGTATGTATGTATGTATGTATGTATGTATGTATGTATGTATGTAAGTATGTAAGTATTTATATATGTATGTTTGTGTATTTTGATGTTTTTAATGTGGTTGTTTGTGTTTTTTTTGATGTTAAAGTATCTGGTACTAAAAAAATGTATTTCGCGTCCTTGGCAAAGATACCAAATGTCAAACAAAATTCTTATTTATTTGACTTTTTTGATGAGCAGTTTTTTCGGTATTCTTATACCCTTCACCACCACATGTGGCGAAGAGGATATTAAATTTGTCATTCTGTATGTAACGCTAATAAGGAATCATCTTAAAACCCATAATATAAATCAAAATCTGAGTCGATTTAGCTATGTCTGTCCGTTCTAAGTGAAATTCCATCTGAGTATTTATTATAATCCTGAGAAGTTTCCCATTGAAAAGCAGCAAAATCGATTCAGTATATTAAAAGATATAGACCGATATCTTAGCAACCTTTAAGTTCAAGTGAATAACTTTCTTTAAATTGTCAATTATAAATCGACAAATAAGAGTGAAATGTTTTCATAATATTGAGTGATATGTACTTCAAAAATGATCAAAATCGGTTCAGTAGAAAAAAGTTATAACCAAACATATAACTAATTTTATGACTCAGTAAGTGTTCTTGTTTTATATTTAAGAAAATCGTTTATATATTGTATACATTTGTGAGTGTATGTATGAGTATGTAGGTACGGAATGTAATATATTTACTTCAAACATATTTCTGATGAAGGGTAATTTATATTCGGCATAGCTGATTATAACCTTCCTACTCGTTACATATATATATAATTTTTTGTACTTCTTGTCTTATATTTAATTTATTTATCTGGTTCTAAAGGTATTTCAATGATTCTTATTGAATATTCAATTTAGTTGTTTATTTTTTTAACATTTTTATTTATTTTTGTTTGTTTAAAAATAAAATTAATGTCTACATGTTGCAGTGAATTGTTACGAATTTTTGTAAATATTTTAAGTATTTTTTTTCGTTTTACTTGTCTTTTTTTCTCTTGAGTGGGTCCATCTGGTGGGATTGAGTGGTTGCCATGAAATATTCGAAAGGTAATGAACATTTGGTTGATTTATATTTTTTACAACAAACAATTAAACGAGTAATCAAAATATGATTATCTCAACAGATATTTGATGTTATTTAATTAACTACATTTCCTTAGATTTGTGTACATTTTAAGAGAGAATGTGGGGACTCTCAAATACCCTCCGCCACCAGAGAGGCAGAATTGATTTTTAGGAAATATTTTGTTTAGTTTTGATCAGCTGTATAGATTTACATGAAATTTAACGTACAGGTAAGGAGTGAGATTGGAAAATTCTTAACATACGTATTTCATTAGAACTGGTAATCAAAAACCCAACTTGGTTCTAAACAATGTTGGCAAAGCATTTAAAAGTCTACCGTCAAACCGTTTCCAATATTAATGAACAGTATCGGTAGAACTTGTCGTTTAATATGAATTTGCTTCAGATAGATCAAATGTTCCTAGAGCTAGAAAAATAGAAAGCAATTTAACAACCGGTAGGAAAGCTGAGCTGTTAGTTAAGCAATTGGACTATTTGGTATGAAAGGGTAAAGCTTATGTAAATTTAAAAACATACAAGGCTCAAAAACAGAGCATGGAAATTGAGGTCAAGTTTTCTAAAAAAATGTCCAAAACGTATGTAATTGAAAGTGTTTTGCAACTTCCTGGTCAAAGATTTTGTGTTGAAGAAAAGTTTAGGACCCAAATGCAGTCAAAGTCTGCCAAAAAGTTCTCAGAAATTATGAATTTATGTCAATAATTCCCAAAACGAATTGTGGATTTGAACCTGGTGTATTTTCTGAAGACGTGGAATTGGAAATTTTATATTGAATAAATACAGTGGATTTAAAGCTGAATTATTCATGGAAATTTTGTAATTTCTCTCTTCAGTTAAATCGCTTTTCAGGCACTAAAGACCACTACCTTTACATCATTTCTGGTGCAAATGCAAGGAGTGACATAAAGCTTGCTCGATCTTCTGATGAAGGAGCAGATCTTGGTAATGAAGGAGCAGATGAGTTATATGATTTCTCAAAGGTCAATCTTAACGAACTATTAAGATATCACAATTCACCGGTTCTATACGACCAGCAGTCGTTTATGGTGTATGTGTAAAGTACGCAGAGATTGCTGTCAGAAAATCTGTTTATATCTGCATAAGAGTAAATATGTAACGTAATGTGATCGTTAACACACATTATGATGGAGAGTTTTGTAGATTCTTAACAGCCGAAATTATTATTCGCATTTAATAAATTTGCTTCGATTTTGAACAGTACTGTATATCAAATGATATCGATTGAACCCCCAAGAAATCAATTTGTGAAGCTCTGAATCAGGTTCAAACATGATCTGGATATTTACCATGTAACGACAAATTTTCACTTTACAGTTAAAAATATTAAATTTTTTCTCATTTAATTATTTTATTTAAATAAAATTTATATTCTCCCATTTATTGCAATGTTTATTGAAAATCATTTTTCTACTTTTCTCTTTTCCAGGTAAGAATTTTCATCGTTATTGCAATTATGCTAATATTTGTTCATGTAAGTGGAAAATTAAATTAAAACTACTTTACAATTTTTAATTAATTGATTTTTAGTTTTTATGACTATAATGCTGAAATATAGGGCAATATTTTGGCTCCTACATTAGTCACATTATCGACATATGTTTGAAATTCGAATAAATAAATATTAAATATTATTGCTTTTTTTGCTAATTTATTTATTGAATTTATTTGTTATTGGAACTCAAATATTTGTTTTTTTCGATTGGAAATAAAGGAAATGTTTGATCTAAAAATATAAATAAAGTTATTACGCATTTTTTGTGCTGAAAAATTTAATTAGTCTTGCACATTAGTCATTTATTACGCAAAGTTCAAATAGAAATACATTTATTATTAAAAATAAATAAAATCCGGCTAAAATCGTTTTGCAAAAAATAGGGCGTTGCAAACATTAGTGTTGTATAGGATTTAAATGGATTATTTTAATTTAAATATGATTTATATGGAAGATACTTCTCCCCTTGGTCTTATTCTTTCTGTGTTTTGTCTGGTCAAAACCGTGCTTTCAGAAAGTGATTAAGTGATTAGGAAATTTGAGAACTTTCGCTGTTGTAGTCCTTTATATATTCGATAATCAATGTTACCCTTGTTTGGGCGATGCCCCTCCTCCTGGTCTTATTAGTCTTATGTTTTGCTTAGTAAAACAGTTTCTTGAGAAAATTGTTAGGAGCAAATTTGAAAACTCTCGTTGTTACAGTTCTTTAGAATTACGGTAATCAATATTTGCTATGTATGGGGGGGGTATCCCTCCCACTATTCCTATCGGTATTTTTATAGCTTCTGTAACTTTCGGGTTCATTTTGTGAAAATTTAATCAAAATTGCTTCAGTCGTTTTAGAGTCTATACATCACATACATACATACATACATACATACATACATACATACATATATACATATGTTCATTAAATTTTAAAGAATTAGGTTGTAACTGGATTTATTCGGGAAATTAAACGATCAATTGGGTTGAAACATTTTTTACAATTTTAAAAAAATTTCAAAAAATTTTCTCCGAAGTATAGTGTGTTTCAAATTCCTTAATTCTCTATTAAAAGGTCGATTTATGAGTTCTAAAATATTGAATGTATTCTTTATCGTTAGATAACAATTTATATTTTGGGTTCCTTACTAACTCCATACAGTACTTTCGGTGGCGATTTTGTGTGCATAAGTATCCCTGAAAGATATAACGTTAATTCAGTATAAATTTTTTAACAAAATTTTATTAGAAAAGCAATGAGTTTAAATTTTAAAAATCATATGGAATCAATATATATCGTATTGAAGTTTTATATTTTGGAAATTAAAAAAAAAAAGTTACATTTTTAAAAACAACAGAATCTAAATGAATGGATCTAGAGTCGCTATTGTATTGAAGTTACCTGCTAGGAGAAAATCATATAAAATCCAATATCATTATAATACATACTCAGTTACTTTTGATCATCTGGATGGATTCGCATGAAATTCAACATAATGATGTCAGAGAGTATGGACCTCATCGAAGATTAATGGACAATGCGGGCGCAATTTCGTGCAATTTTGCTAAATCTTACAATTAACAGTACCTTTAAAATACTTGCTTACAAGTATTATTTATCGACTATAGTTTTCGAGGTATTTCTTTTTTAAGTTAAAAGATTTTGCAACATGTGAAGTCAGTTTTTTCAACATCTTTCAATAACTTTATTACTAAATATCGTATTGTAATTATTTTTAATTTTATTCTGCATTACAGCTGACACAATTCTGTACTATATAAAAACTATATACAAAATATTCATGGTTATTGGGCAATAAATATTTGAAATTGAATGAGAAATTAATATTAAAAAAATGCCCTGTGCACCCCTTTCTTAGCTCCTACAAGTTAAAATCTCTATAACCGGTCCGATTATCCATATTTATATTGCCACACTCCTCTGAGGTCATTATGTCCAATTTCATGTAAATGCGAAAAGGCCGACCCAAAATTTACAGATTTATTTCTAAAAAAATCGATTTTGCTCCACTGTGCAGTCTAAGAATTTTGCCAAATAAGCTGTTTTCCTACGATACACTCATTTGATTTCACAGTCCCCCCACGACACATTTGCTGGTAATAAAGTAGATACTGTCTCCCTTGGACACACCTGGTGTCGATGTAGAGGTGGGATGTGTATGGTACATATATTTACTGTAATACTCCATATATTTTTGGTGACTATAAATACAACAATATTATATTCACTTTACTACAAGCCATTTTAACATAGACTTTTCCTAGGCTGTCACCTGTATGGTCCCACTTTTATGGTATCTTCACTATACACAATAGGGGCACTTGTGCACGATCAAGTGGCGAAACGCTTTGTATGTTTTCACTTCACTATTTATTTTGTGGTCGTTAGGTATGATTGCTTGCCTACAAAATGCTCTCTATAACTGATAGCTTAAGATATACTTGGGCCGAGGAAAGTGTATGGTGAGAGCCGCACAAAATGTCTATTGTCTCTCTACGATACAATTCATAACTTGGAATATATAAAAGTTTGCAACTGACTCTATCCCAAGGAATTCTTTAGGGATGGAACAGCCGATTATAATAACATTAACTTGTTTCTTTTGAATTGAATAATTCCTAAAATAACCCACATTGATCAAAGTAAAATTTTTCTTCAATATTAATGTTCTCCTGAGAATAACTATAACTTTGTATCAGTGTTAATATCTACATTCATATATATGCACATAAGCTCTGGGCATTTTCCATTAATCCCCTTATTTATATCATAATCGTTCATTTTAAATCGATTTCATCCTCTGTAAATAAATTAAATTAAATTTCATTCTTCACTTGTTTACATTTTTTATTAAAAAATTTCTAGTAAATTAATTTCAATTAGCATTTTAACCCCTTTTTATGTGAAAAAAACAAATATCTTTGAATTTATGTGCATTTTACAAAATCCTTAAATCGGCAAAATGTAAACATTAAAAAATATCCAATTTATAAGCCTTTTACTATTTTACACTTTATTTAACAAACAAAATCAAAATACAAAAAAGAAAAAAAAGAAAATAAATAAATCCCTTTTAGGAAAATAACATTTTTTAATAATTAATTTTATTAGCTTTAGAGTATAAAAAACCTTTAATTTTTTTTGTTATCGAAAAAAGAACTCTAAATAAACAATATCTCAAATATTTATTATTTACGATAAAAATTCTTGTAGAGCAACTAATTTCATTAAAATCTTAAATAATCAATCAAAAAGGAATTTCTCTTTTCTTTGTTTGCTAAAATCTTTATAAAGGATAAATGTCCTTTTAAAGCCTTCATGTAATTCAATACAATTATTTAAACGTTTTATTTATTAAATAAACTCTTTTAACGATGACAAAAATATTGAAAAGACATAAAATGGAAAAAAAAAACTTTTATTAAAATATTAAAAGTACAATCGAGGAGTAAGATAAAATAATTCTTAACATACATATATACACAGTTTTAATTTTACCCAAAAATATAGTTTTATTTACTAGTGTTCAACCTTTTTCGGAGACATATCCATTAACGTTTTTATAGTGCTTTCTGTCACTTTGCTCGAACAGTTATTCCATCTCCGTCTAAAATCTTCTACACTATTGGACACTTATTTTGTGCTCTTCTTTCGCTCTCTTCAAATCAGAGTCCTGTATTTCTAAACTGGCCGTAGCTCCAGGTAGTTTGGAGGATTTACCTCTTTTGGTACAAATACATTACATTATTGTTCTTGTAGCACTCAACTTCAGTGACAGGATGCCAAGTCAGGCGGACACATTTTGAAGTGTTATATAATGAAAGCAGCCTTTGTTTTAAATATAAAAGAATTTTATTTGCAGATCCCGTTATAATACATTTAGCGCTTCTTTGGTAACTCATTTTGATATTGATTGGCATACCAACATTTTGCTTTTTTTTGAAATTTGTCTGGATCTTGCTTTATGGGAACCTTCATTTTCTCCGCAAAATTTCCGTGCTATTTTATTGGTCTTCGCTTTTCTAATTTTTAGGCAGCGTTTTTGTCGAAGACTATTTGAGTCTTGTATATTTTTAAACGAGCATTCGTGCTACCTGACTGTTTTTTCCTGCCGGATGTGTTGGAGACATTGGAAACATTGAAGAGTTTAGAGACCTTGTGAATGCTTGGTCAATGGATGTATTAATTTTAGTACGCTCCTTTTTTTCTGTTATTCCTTTTATCAGGTACCTTGATCTCAAAAAAAAAAATCTACTAATAATACTTGTGTTTAAAAGTTTTAATGAAAAACGTGTGTTAAGATTTTTTCGATTTCAGTCCTTACTTATTAAACTTATAAATAATCTTAATTCCCCTCCGTCGTTTAAACTTTGATGTATGAAATTGGTTTCATTAAGACGAACGAACAAGAAAGAACATTTGAAGTGCCAAAAAGGTCTTGTGCCAATAGAATTAAATAAGAGATCATCATTTTCATTCAACACCCATACAAACACACACACTCATACATATTTCATATAATATACAAAAATTCATTTAGATTTATAGAATAAATGAAAGAATTTATTGGCAAAGAGGAGGGATACAAAATAATAGAGAAGTAGCAAAGTAGAAAAAAGGTCATGTC
>PYHX02000495.1:64121706-64275009 GCA_004302925.2 Cochliomyia hominivorax | reverse complement strand
TCGCTGTTATTGCATGAGTATGTATAACATAAAATGCACACATACACTAACACTTACACACACACGCCTCCTGATTATCAGACGAACTAACAACAAAAGAATACAAAAGAAAAACTAAATAGAAAACACATTAAGGTGGGTGATTTTGTTGTCGATTATTTTTCATGGGGTGCTAGTGACAACGAGAGAGCGTGAGTGAGTGAGTGAGTGAGGGAGGAGGGAGGGTGGTAAAGAGCATAGAAATACATTGTTAATGATAACAACCTGTTCTCTTAAACAAACTTTGTTGTAATTGTAGTTGTTATTGGACATATAAAAAACAAGTAGACAGGATAAAGCTTACAAACATATGATGGTTGTTGTTGTTGTTAATATTTTTAGGTTTTTAGTATTGTTGTTGGATTTAGTCAACAGAATACAATACATTCCAAAAGCAACAACAGAAACCACAACACCAACAACTACAAGAGGAAAAGCATGAAAATGTGAAAATGCGATTGTGTTCATTCGCAGAAGAAACGAGTAAAAGGAATTTTATATCGAACATTAACATTCAGTATCGCACAAACAATACTAACGGTAACATCATTTATTCGAATATACTCTCGTGTTATTTTTGTGAGCGACGAACCGAGCGACGAGCGAGTATAACGGGAATATTATTATTTTTTCACTTCTATCTTTTCCTTTTTTTCGATTAACAAAAAACAACAACAATAATAAAAAAAAAAAAAAATACACGCACACAAAATAACAGAAAGAAAAAAATAAACAAAATTTTCTAAATGTTTTGCCGCTTTTCCGTTAGTGTGAGTGAACTTTCTTGGGACGTGTGTGGGGTGAGAGACAATAAAAAATTTTTAGAATTAAACTGGTGTGTGCGTGTGTGTAAAAGAGTATGAGTTAATAAGTGAAACACTGAAAGAAACTTAAAAAAATTACAAGTGAATTTTCAAGAAATTTAAAGATTTTTAAAGGAAATTTGAAAAATAAAATGATTTTAATAAAAGCAAATAAAGGAAAGAGAGGAAAATTAAGGATTAAAATATAAAAATGTTAATAATGAAGGATTTTTTTCTGTTTTTTGTTTAAAACTTGTTTGTTGTTCAAAAAACGCGTAAAACTTTTAAATAATCCGGTGTAGAACAAAAGCGTGATTGTGAGATTTCTTTTTTCGGAATTTTTAATAAAAATGGACATGTGTGTTTCAAGGCTTATTTTTTCCATATTCCTAAGCAATTTGGAATTTTATTTTTGATTGCTAATTTTTTATTTTCCTCTTGTATTTTTAAAACCAGAAAAAAATATAAAAAGGAAATTACAGAAAATTGTTTCGTTGGATAAAAAAAAGATAAAAAAGTGTAAAATAAACCAATTTTCCTTAACATGCAAACGTGCTGGGTTTAGAGAAATTTTTTAACCGACAAAAAATGCCACCATATGGGCAAATGGAATTATACAAAAAATAATACCTAAAAAACAAATTTTTTTGGTTACAAGAAAAAAAGTTAAGGTTAAATTACTTGTAGTAAATAAAAAAATAAATGAATTAAAAAAGTGCAATATCCACACAAACATATGTAAAAACTATATAAAGTCCAAAAGTACTTTTGTACATAAAAACGTACAAGTACATACTACAAACAAACAAAAAAATAACAGAAACAACCATAAAATAAAAGAAAAATTTACATACTTCTATATAAATATATATAAAAAATATCATATATTTACTAAATACTCAAATGTCAAACTGACAAGCATATAACTGACAGCAGCAAGAACAACAACAACAATATTTATAACAAAAAAACATTACAATTAAAGCACTTAATACACAAATTTACATCACCCTGATAAAAAACTATATAACGAATGTATAAATGAATGAATGAAAATTTTGTTTTCATAAACAAAAACAACATAAAAAATATTGAATCAACATTGATGTTTCAAAATTAAGTTAAAAACAAATAAAAATTCAAATAAAAATAATTATTGAAATTAAATTTTCAAATAAAAATAATAAAAATAATTCAATAAAATTTAAACAAACGACCCCCCCCCCAAAAAAAAAAGGAAATACTTTAACACAAAAAATACATAATTAAAAAAATAATTAAAAATAAATAAAAATTGAATTTCCTCTAAAAAAGAGAAAAAATACAAATTCGTCTGAAATTTTAAAGTAAATAAAAAATTTGTTTATAAAATAAAAATCCGCACAAAAATTAAATTCCCATAAAATTATTATAAAAGTGAAATTACTCTACAATAAATAAGGTTATAAAATAATTATAATCCACATAAAAGTTAAATAAAAAATTAAAAAAATAAACATAAATATAATAAAAAAAATAATATAAGAAGAAGAAATAAATTCAATTATTGTAATAAAATAGAAAAAATAAAAGAAAATGATTTATTATGATTGTTAAATGTCACTGTATAATTTATTACACTGTGTGTTAAAAGTACTGGATTTATGTGCACACTTGTTTAGCATTCTAGCAACTAAGTTTACAGCAATAATACAAATAATAACAACTATAAAAAATAGCAACAATTTTTAATGTTAAAAGGTAAACTAAATTGAAACCATAAAAATGTTTATATAAATTGTAAAAAGTTTCCAATATAAACAATAAAACGATATCTGGTCGTAAGATTTATTAAGAAGTGAAATGGTTAAAATGTAAATTTTTCCATAATATTTTACAATAATTAAAATGAAATATTACAGTGAGGGTTTATTATGAATACAAACAATTTGGTGACAAATAAACTGCGATAGAAAGTGATTGCAATTAATGGTAATACGAACCGGATTTATTTAAATTAAAAAATAAATTCTTAAACAAAGTTTTATATATCGAAATAAAAAAACTATCTAGAAATAACTGCTATTTATTTATGATCTTATTAAGCGTAGACGAACCAGTTAAAATAGCGTTTCTTCAGGGGAAAATGTTTTCAGAATTTTCTCGGGAAATTCATTTTTGTAAATTTAATTCAAGAAACCATATTGCCTCCATGTATAACTCCAAAAGGAAGCATCTAAGCAATCAAGAAATTTTGTTCTATATTAAAAAAATATGGTTGAAAAAAATATAGACGAATATCTGAGACTACATCATACCAAAAACTGATCTAAATTGTATAAAAGTTTATATAGATCGCAATTTGAAAGACGATTTTCTGAATTTTCTCACATACATTTATTTCATTTAAAAAATGTACTCAAAAATTTGTGGTTGTTTAATTTAGCTCCAATTCAAGGACATTATTTGGATTAAGCTTTTAATCATATTAAACTCTTATAAATGGTTTTGTTCTATTTAAATTCGGCAAAATAATTTTTTTCTCACTGTCTTTATTATTTATATCGTATTAAGTTAATATTAATGCATATTTGGCTAAAGGTCCCACATTAGACCCCGTACTCGAGGAAGGGGTTAATTTTTAAAAAAAGTTTTTAATGTGGATTAAATCCATCAAAAATTTAGAATCATTTTGCTTTTAATCGTCTTAAATGTAATGATTTTATGAATATCGACCCTAATTAGACTTTAGAATCTTATTTGAGATTCAGCATAGCAGAATGTAAGACCACGTACTTGATTTTACTTTAATTTAAATAATTTTTCATTAGAAAACTATTTAAATATTATTTGTATAGAATAAACGATATTCTAATTAATTCCAGGGAAACTCTAATTTTGCAGAAATCAAAAATTTTAAAATTTAAATAAAATTTTTACTCATAGAGATATTTTTCGGAATTTTTCAGAAAATGTGAGTATTATGATTGTAAATTAATTTCCAAAGATGGTTCTAATTTCCAAAATGTTCCAATTTTTTCATTGATCTGTGGTCTCTTTACTGAAACAGAGCAGTGAGTCCAGATAACAGCGTCTATTTCATCTATTATATAGAATTATTCCGCATAATTTCTATCAAAAGGCATTATGTTATCAACCGATCGATGTGTTTTTAAATATTTATTTAATTCCCTTTTTTATTTTCAATGAACAAAAATCAATTATGTCCTTAAAGAAGTAAAAAAATTTCCAGAAATTAGAACTGTAGTTTCCTATTTTAGAGCGTGTAGTGTATTGAAATGATTTTCTAATTTTTGGAAAGTTCGAATTTCTGAGAGTTCGAATTTGTGAAATTCTTCTGTTTTCTAGAAAATGTGACAGAAAATCTTTAAACTGGGATTTTGGGTTTTGACTTTCAGTGTTGGTCTTGAAAAATCGATTACAAAGAAATTATAATCAGACAGGCTTTGAAATTTTAAAACATAAAATGTCGGGACCTGTAAGGTTTTTCCCACAAAATTAAGATGGAAGTTTACATGAAAAGTGGAACTTTTTCTAGCATTAAGTTTAATTTATTATTCGTTCATTAGCTAAACGCCGATTATGGTAAGAGACCTTCTTTAAAAAAAACTACTATGAAATATGGTAACATATTCTTGAAATTGCCTATAACTGTTGATATCGATCAAGAGATTTTAATGGCCAATTTAATTAAAAGAATAAATGTCAAAAGAAGTATATTCCCTCATGAAAGGCAAATTCAAGAAATGAGATCCGCCTAAGACAGTTAAAAAAAGGTATCAAATTTAAAACCATTTTCTGGGAAGGAAAGTTAATATGAACTGTAGAAAAATGTGAACCGATATTGTGCATTAATACCATTTAAGACAGTTAGAGGTGACCTCAGATACCGGTTAATAACTTTTAAATTGCTGAATCAATTTAAGTGGATTTTAATAGAAAACTTCTAAGAACAATAAAAAAGTGTAACAGATTGAAAGTGAGTTAGAAGGATATGGAAAAATCAACTCAGATTTATAAGGGAATTTTTAGGATTAAAACCGATATTTTCATATTTTTTACCAGTTTTTAAAGCTTTTGAAATCGGGATATATATGTTATTTGCTTTTATGATGTTTTCAAAAGATTCTTTTGTAATGAACCAAAGTCCACATAAAGTTCTCACTACTGTACGCTTTAAATCTGCATATGTAGTGGACACTTCTTATCACAAATATTTGTAAAATATGTGAACAAAGTTTTTAACACGCATTTTAATAGTTAATTTAATCTGAAGTTTTAAAATTAAACACACGCACTAAAAATGTGTTTAATAATTAATTATGAAATCAAGAAATACAAATTTCCCTTAAATGCCAACAAAGTAACAAATGGAATTCCAATAATATTTCATTTGATTTCTCATAAGATAAGAAAATAAATTTTAAACGGGATTTAAAAATCAAATTTTCAAGTCAAAATTGTAAAATATAATAGAAATCCATAACATGAAAATTTTAACATCTGTGCAAAAATCATCTACTATATACACTGAACCAAATTTCATAGGTAATATAAATAAAAAAATTTCGTAGAACTTTAAGGAAAACCAGGTGTTAAATAAACTGATTTCTAATAAACAGAATTTTCTTCAAATTAAAGAATTTTCTTTAAATATACGAAAAAAATAATTTAAAAAAAGATGTTAAATGGAACAAAATTTTGTTAAAAAATTAGCAAAAAATATGTTATATCAACAGTGGGCTTTGCTGTACAAAAATTCTCCTCAGTTCTAAATCTCAAAAGAAATTTCACAAATCACAAATCGACGTGCATGAGAAAATGGAATTAGGACCAAATTCTCGCTGTACTTAATTTTTAGATATTCGATAATCAATATCTGCTTTATATGGGGGCTTCTTCTCCCCCTGGTACTATTGGAATTTTTCATGAAATATTTTATATTTAATATTTTATGTGTTAATTTTTTATAACAATTTTACGTAATTCTTTCCTCAATTCTACTAAAATTTCGTAAATTTAACTTTAATAATTAAATAATATTGATCAATATAAAGAATTTATTTTTGTTAATTTGAATAATGTATTGTTCAAATTGAATTATATTTAGTCAAATTAATTGCATTTTTATTAACGAATTCAAATAATCATATTGACAATTTTTCGTCAATTTGAAGAATTTACAAAAAAGTAATGAAAATTTTCGTTATGATGAATAAAGGTTTCTTTCTACTTTTCTTCAATTGAGGTTAAACCTCAATATTGCTCGTTTAAACACCTTTCATTTATCAGAATTTTTATTTCGGTATTCTCGATGTCTTAAATTATTTTTGTTATGAAATTGAAAATAAACTAAAAGTGAAAAGAGTGATTGTTTATGTCTGTTGAACTAATAAACAAATTTAATTAAAAATTTTGATTTTTCAAATTTCTATTTTAAAATCGTTAATTAATAAACAATTTCTTCTTTTGGCTTCTTTTGTTCCAAAAAAATATTTTTTGAAAAAAAAAAATGATTGAATTATGTTATGATTAGTGTTTGACATAAATAAACAGAACTTTTATCAATATTTAATTTACAAATGATTGAAAACATACAGGAGAAATAAAATTTAAAAAAATAAAAACGAAAAGTATAAAATAAATAAAATTTTTAAATAATGAAAAATGTGTATTTTTATAAAAATGTACAGTGAATGAATAGTTGCGGAGATATTAAAGGAATTAGGACAAACTGTACAGAAAAGAAATTATTCTACTTTTCTACTTTTCTACCTAAAACTTTTTGTAGTATAAATTAACTTAATGGGGCCTGACATAATTCCTTTTTCGCGTAAAACACGAAGTGACAAAGTTAATATACCCACATCACCACCTGTAATGGTGAATTATATTCTGTCAAGCCCAACCTACACAACATTGTTGGTTATTAATGATTGCTACGAAACATTAATGAACGACCCTCGCATAAACATATTTCCCTTTTGTGCTTAAAAGTGCAGTATATTATTGTGCTAATATATATGTACGATTTATGTGTTTTAAAAGGACTTTTTCTGGGCGGGATAATACGAGAGTTATAGGAAATTAGGTCCGACCCTCGTCAAATTTCGTACATCGATTGTTTGCTTATATTTATCTTAACTTGACCAATTCCTATCAAAATATTAACGTATGTGTGAGGTTTAATTCCTTTAAATTGTGTTTTTAAGAGGGGTTTTATGGGACCTTTAAAATATAATGGACCGATCCTTTTTTAACATAGCACATCATTTTGGAATATTATTAGACTTAGTTTTGTATAAAATTACTTGATATTCTGGATTTTTATGTCTATAAAACAACATTCCGGGAGGAAAATTTTTATAGGGGCTAAGTGAAATAATCGAGATTTCTAAAAATTTGCCATCTGTAGAGTGTTCACAACGTTTACATGGATAGTCAGCCGGACAGATAGACGGAAGGACGGACATCGTTAAATCGACTAAGAAAATAATTCTGACTCGATCGGTATACTAAAAGGTGGGTGCAACACCACTTTTACAGACATCATCACAAAGGCATAATACCCCAACCCAACCATCTATGGTGTTGAAGGGCATACAAATTAAATATTTTAGTGTCCAGAGATGTTCCAATAGAAAATTTAAACGTTCAGAAAATGAGCTTAATTATTTTTTTTAAGGTGTTCGGAAACCTTCTAAGGAAATGCGAAATTAACAAAAATACAGATTAAACTTAAAAAAAAAACTACTTTTATAGATGAAAACACGAATGAAGATTGCATATTCCAGCCAGATAATGCTGTGGTACATGTTTCAAAGCAGCCTAGATCATGGTTAAACGAAAACAGCATACCTCTGTTAGACTGGCCGGCTTGTCAGTCCAACAGAGGTCAATGACAGACCTTATAAGTATCAACCCTCCATTACAGAGACTCATAACTTGTGTTTAAAGGAAAATACCTTTAAGATGAATATAAGTAAGAAGCTACAGTATGTCAACCCCGACATTGTTTGTTATAAATTGTAGCTACCAAAATTAATGGACGACCCTCGTATAAATAAATATATATTTTAATTTATGCTTAAAGTGTAGTAACATATAATGATACTTGTATTTATGTGGGATTTGTGAGCTATAAAGAGTTTTTTCTTGGGGCATTGTAAGGGAGCTAGAAGAGCTTATGGACCGGTGCATTGATTGGCTATCTCTGTTTTAAATACAGTTTTAGTGAATTTAATAAAAATATTATTTGCCCACTAAATATCTTCATGTTTAGTTTTTTTCTAAATCGTTAAAAATATTTACGTGCATTTTTAGGAATATGCATCAGTGTATATTAAAAAAATTATTTTTTCGTGTCGTTACACATAGAATGACAAACTTTATATACACTCTATCAGCACTTTTGGTGGTGGAGGGTATAAATATAAAATCTGTTCATTATGTAAGCAGATTTGTAAGGATCTTCTATATCGAAAATTTCTTTTCCTCTCATTTCATAAATGGATTTTTGTCTAACTTTTGTTTCATATATCAGAATAAAAAGGTAGAGTCACCGACTACACCCCTTAACCTGCGTACTCTTCCAAATCAACTTCAAAATATCTCATCTCTAACCTTAAGTTAAGCGATATAACAGTAATGAGATTACGCATTTAATTCATAAATTTATTATTCTATTTTTCTGTTAGATTTTAATTTAATTCCATTAGTAATTTACTAAATATAAAATGATAAGCAAATATTTTACAGTCGTCCTGTATTGACATTTATTGTATGACCTTTTTCACTTTAATTTATATTTCCTAAACATTTTTATTTCCATTATCACTTTAAATATAAATTTTTTTCTAAATAATAATTTTTATTAGGATTTTTTTGGTTAAAAGTCTCTTAAAAATGTGTGCAAAATTATTATATCGTCCTTTCGAACAATTTCTCAAACCAAACAAAACTAAAGAGTGAGATCGAAAAGCTCTTAACAGTATCGGGAGAACTTGTCTGTTAGGAAACCTGATTCGGGTAAAAGGAATGATTTAAATAATGTTTCTACATGCAGAGAATCATCATTTCATAATATTTTCGTCGCAAACACTAAAATATTCGAGCAAACAATTATTGTTATCCCAAACATGTTAATTGTTGAATTTATTTTATTTTGATAACAATTTCGTTGCTGTAAAAATATTTTTATTAAATAAAAAATATTGTGGTCGCAACGTGTTTGACTGATTACAATTTTATTGCTATTAAACAAAAAACTATTGTTATTAGGAAAAAATATTATTTTCAGTTTATGATAATATATATTTGAATTAATATTCTCATTATTTACAAATCAAAAATAGACAATTAAGAGGAATAAAATTATATGAAGAAAATTTTTCAAATAACAAAATATTAATATTTTTTATTGAAAAAACAATATTTTAGTGACGATAATAATAACTATTGTTATCAATGCAAAATAACAATGTAAATAAACAAAATTTTTATTCGTATAACAATAAATTTAGTGGCGATAACAATAAAATAGTTATTGATGCAAAATCACAATGCGAATAAACAAACTTTTTATTACAATAATAATGTATTTTATTGGAATAACAATACTTTTTTATAACTGTTGTTATTAATTTCTTAGTTACGGTAAAAATATCTAATAACAAAAGTATATTGCTACTGGTTTATGGTTACTGCAAAAATACATTTTTTGCGTGTTATGTCAAACTATAAAAAGCATTTGGAAAAGAACTGAAAGCATTTCCAAATGCAGTCCGGTTAGCTCAGTGCTCGCACTATTTGGTACGAAAAGCTACACAAAATGGAGGTCTAATAACATACAAGGCTCAAATAGATTATGATAGAAACGCGGCTAAAAAATTAAAGGCCTAAAAATATTATTGCTGCATATTGGATGACGAAGCGTATGAACTGCTCATATGTTGAGGCTCTAGGAAATGTAGGGGCCAAAAGTAGTCAATTTTCCCAAAAAGATCTTAGTATGGCAGTTGCGTCAGACGAGATAATTATTTGCTACACATTCCTTGATATAAATATCGAAATTTATATCAAGAAATTTATACAAAAAAGGCTGCTTCCATTCATAAGACCTCATAATGTATCCATTTATTTTTCAATAGATTTGGTTTCATGCCACTATGGTTAAGAAGCCCTTGAATGGTACAAGAACAATAATGTGGCAAAGAGAGAGGCAAATATTCCAAACTGCATGGAGCTAAGGCCAGTGGAGGAATATTGGGCTCTTGTGAAATGAGCATTGAGGGCGTAAAAAAGATTTGAAACTGAAATCGACTACCTGTTCAAGCAGTGTTGGTGGTTTCCGAAAAAGGTTCAAAATTTCATCATTTGTGATTAAAACTACATTTTTTTGAAAATTGTAATAAAAATTTCAATCAATGAAAAAGAGTCAGTAGCTAAGCCCCGTTGGTCTGGTCCTATCCAGACCATGGCCAGTAAAAACAGATCATTGGGGAAATAATTGGAACCAATTTGAATACTCATGCCTTTTTAGGTTTTTAGATATTTCATAATTTATATTTGCTTTGTATAGAAGTACCTTTCCCCTTGATCCTACCCCTCCTATATTTTGATCAGTAAAACGTATTCTAGAAAAAGTGATTGGGTTCGAGTTTGAAAATTATTGCTGTTATAGTTATTTGGATATTGTATGGGGGTACCTCTTTTCTTGCTCCTATCGAAATTGTGAAAATTTGAGCAAAATCGATCCATTAGTAAATCTTTCTATAAGTCCCAAACAAACCAACAAACACAGAATCATAGAGACATGTTTGTTAAACATTTTTCGATCTCACTACATAAATAAACGTTAATATTCTCCATATGAATATGAATCCATCGTATGTTTGTGTGTGTGCAAGTACGAGTGTTTATTGCCAAACAAAATTCACATAATAAATAAAGATGAACACATCGTTTTTATCCCAAACAGGTGGTCTTCATATGTTTATTTAGACAAAATTATATCGAAAAGAGGAGAAACTGACTAAACAGAAATGTTTATGTATTCAGTATTAAAATGTATGTGATAAAATATTCCTTTTCATGGGATTACTGACAAAAGATACAAAAATGGAAGAAAAAAAATCTTAAAAAGTTTCTCTTAAGCACGTATCAAGGAAAAAAGGAAAGAAAAGGTAGCGGATGAAGACAACAGAAAATTACTCTTTAAAGCTTAAAACTTAAATTGTATTCAAAACATTTTAGTTGATTATTTTAGGCTGCTCAAACTCAAATACACAGAAAAAAATAGCAATTAAATTAAAAAACGAAATTGCTTATATTAATTAATTTTTTAATCGATTTTGCTCTTATCACCAAAATTATATTATTAATTTAATTTTTATTAATTTCCTTAATTATTTTAATTAATGTTCATAATTATTATAATTAACTTCCATGATCATTTGAGTTACTGGTGTCAATTATTTTAATTAATTCTCTTAATTAGTGCAATAACGGTTATTATTGAAAATGCCCCAAATAATGATGATTAATGCTGATTGTTTTGGTGAAAACCTTAACAATTCTTTCATAAAAAAAACGGTTAGTCAACTAAAAAAAACCCGTCATATCGAATAATTCGAAAATTTAAATTCGAAACTGATCGGTTGTCTGAAATCGGTAAACCGATTTTCGGTTTGGGTTTTTGAATACACTAACTAGAAGACATTGATCTCTGCACAAAATGTTTATCTCGCTAGAATTCTGCAATATATAAGACTGCCATGCAATTTAATATCTTTATATTATCACAGTATGCCGATTTTTTTGGGAAAACGACTGTATGAAAGTATGCACTTCTAACGACTTGACCCCTTTGGGCGGACTATACTTCTAACAATATTGTAAAATATTCTGTAAAAAATGGACTGAAGCTGAGTGTATATAAGACACGAACACAAAATATACACTGAACCAAAAAGGTAGTCAAACGAAGAAGGTTAAATATCAGCCAACAGAACTTTTATTCATCTTAACAAAAATTTTCGTTAATTTTTCGTAAATTCTTCAAAATGGCGAAAAATCGTCAATATGACTATTTGAATTCGTTAATAAAAATGCGGTTAATTTGAATAAATATTATTCAAATTGACAAAAATAATTCTTTATATTGATGAATATTATTTGCTTTAAATACCATTTTTAAGTTAAATTAACTAAATTTTAGTTGAATTGAGGAGAGAATTAGATACATTTTTGAAATAAATTAATACATAAAATATTAAGGAACAAGGGAAGGAGTACTCCCCATACAAAACAAATATTGATTGATTTGATTTGAGATTTGTGAAATTTACATTTTCCTTGTCAGATTTCATTTAATATGACAAAGAAAATATAAAAAATATTAAAAATTATTTGACGAAAAAAAAATAATTAAAATAACAAATATATTATTCAAATTGATTTAATTTTTCTATGTAGAATTACTTATGTTACTGCCGTTTTTGCTTAATATCTGTTGATATAACATATCAACAGATATTAAGCAAACCAAAAAAATTTATTTTTTTTAACCAAATTTTTTTAACATCTTTTACTCAGAAATTTTTTGATTAAATTTTTAGTAAATTTGAAAAAAATTTTTCAATTTGAAAAAAATCTGTTAATTAGAATAAAAATCCGTTTTTTCGTAAAATTTCTACGAAAATTTTTCGTTAATATTACCGATAATATTTGGTTCAGTGCACTTATTTCTTCCAGCTGTTACAACAACAACCAAGTGGCGACTTCGCTCAATAGAACTCTTCCTATTCGTTAAGCTAGTTATATGTTAAATCCTTTATTTTTCTTAAAAATATGAAAATTAATGAAATCTTATTAAATTATTGGACCATATGCAAACCAAGCTTTTAATGTTAAAATGTTGTCACCAAATATCGCATTCCTTTCAAGATATTTTTGTTTAACTCTTTTCTATGTCTTTGAAATATGTTTTCTATTTTTTTAGACTCATCAAAAAAGTAGAAATTATATTAATTAAATATTTAATTAAGTCAATTAATCAATTAATTATTAACTTAATTGAAAAAATATTTCGAATATTTTTTTCTGTGTACTTTTTTTTTAAATTGCTTTAAAACCAAAAATGTGTATGAGTGAGAAGTGACTGACTAAGTTTATTGACTTTTTTGTTTTTTTTTTTTTGTTGCTGCTGTTGGAACAAGTGCATAAGTAGATGATTTCAAAATTGTTAAAAGTTTTTAATTCTATTAGCAAATCCCAGACTTAAGTGTTTTTAGTTAAAATAACAAAGAAAATTTTGTTAATGTTGTCAATTAATTCAATTTCATTTAGTTCCCTCTTTTTAGTCTTTTAAATTAATTTTTTGGGGGAATAAATATACTTCAACAACTAATTATGTACGATATACATTAAGATACATATTAAAGAATAAATAATAGAGAGATTAAAAATTTCTTTAAATTTTGATAGTATCTTTAAATACTTATACCATCTTTTTTATTCCATATGTAACACCAAGAAGGAATCATTCAAAATCGCGTAAAGTATATATTTCTAAATCACATAAAAATGTTAGTTCGTTAATCTATGTCCGTCAGTTCATCAGTACGTCCGCCCGACTACTATTTGTCAGATTCTTTTACCTCAATGAATTTTGTAATAAATATTTTTTATTATATTGCGCGGATCGACATTTGAAATCAAAATTGGTCAGGAACTTTTTGAGCCTTGCATGTTTAAAAACCTGCATTAGCTTAATCGTTTTGTACAAAATAGTTCAAGTACTGAGCTAACTGCTTTAATACCGAATGTGTTGGGAGCTTTCTTGAAAACGACTTCTATTTTTTGGCTGTAGAAACAGCATTTCTAATAATGGAAAAGTTCTCCCGGATTTTTTAATGTTTAACCACATATTTGTAGGACCAAGTTGGGTTTGGTTGAAAGTATTTTGATAATTTTAGTATGCACGTTTTTCTGGCCACTGATTTTAATCAGATTTACAATATATGTATTTGTTTGACATTAAATATAATAAATGACATGTTTTGGAAAGGTGACTTTTAAAAATTAATTGAAAGTTTTAATGAAAAACGTGTATTATTTCGGTTTTACTTTTTATACTTGATTTGAAACTTAAATGAGGTCACATTTTGAGGAAGGAGCGAAAATGCATTTCTCAATTCTAAAATTAATACTACATGCAGAGAAACATCATTTCATTATATGTTCATCGCAAACACTTATATATTCGCGGCAAACATTTATTTTTATCGTCAACATGTTTATTGTTGAATTTTTTTTATTTTAATAAAAATTTGGTTCCTGTAATAAAATTATTTTTATTAAATAAAAAAATATTGTGATCGCAATGTGTTTGGAAACATGTTTGACTGATCACAATTTTATTGTTCGTTATAAAAAAATGTTGTTATTAAGAGAAAACATTATATTTGATTCACAGAAAAGAGAATATGAACAAATATATATTTGTTACAATATGTGTAACATGGAAAATAATATATATTTGAATTAATAAAATTATATAAAAAAAACTTTTCAAATAATGTTTACATATTTCCCAAAGGTAAATATATGTATAAAATGAGAAAATTGTTAAAATATGCAAATATTTTTATTCGATTACAAAACAATGTGAACAAAAAAATTTTATTGAGCTGACAATGTTTTTATTAGAATAACAATAGTTTAAGCGGAGATAACAATAGTTTAGTAGCGATAACAATAACTACTGTTATCAATGCAAAATAATATTGTAAATAAACATATTTTTATTGGAATAACTATGAACATAGTGGCGATAACAATAACAACTTTCATTAATGCAAAATCATTATGAAAATAAACAAACTTTTTATAACATTAACAATATTTTTAATTGAAATAACAACATTTTTAGTGATGATAACAATAACTCTATTTATTAATGTCAAATCAAAATTTGAATAAAACAAATTTTTAGTTACGGCAACAATGTCTAATAACAATAGTATGTTGCTTCTCGTTTATGGTTACCGCAAACATATTTTTTCTCTGCGTGTATGTACCAAGCTTCCAAGATTTATCATAGAACTTTAGAGCTCGCAAATAAAATTCCTGGCTCCTTCACTAAACATTATTGGAATTTATAATTATATGTTAATGAAATATAAAAAGAACATAAATTTTAATTTGTATAAAATTAAATTTTACTGAATAAAACTACTCAAGTTATAACAATTTAAAAATAACTCATTTATGCTCATGATGTGATTCAAATGATTTTTTAGTACTTAAATTACACATTTCATGGGTACACAAACATTTTGTGAAAATCCAAAGGCCTCAAATTTCATATTTTAAACTACAACATCTTCATCTCAGATACTTTGGAGTTCATTTCAGGACATTTAAATGTTTATGTTTAACAACAAATGACAAGAAATAGGATCAAATTAATATTTGGTTCATTTAAAATGTTCACTAACAATTTTAACATTATTAAAGGAAAACACGTTTAACTGGCACAGGGATTTTATAACACGATATGGGGTTTTTCTAACGTCAACTGCTGCTGCTTGATTTTCTTTTAAATGTTTTGTTATAAAAACGACAATTCTATATCACTTGAAATCAATGCGTTGCCCTTTTTATGGCCCATAAAATGTAAAAAAGAAAATATTGTACTTAATTAGAAATGGAGAGAAAAATAACATAAAAATCATTAATGAAAAAGTGAAAAATCATTTAATTACATGAACATGTTTGGCAAATAATTATTAAAACGCTTTAATTGTTATTATTGTGATTCTAAAGTTTTTATGAGAACAGAAATGTATTTTATTACAATTTAATTGATTTTCAAACTTCTACACATTTATAGTTATAATTCCCCTGATTCCTCACGCTCTCCTATTCTTACCATCGAAGTGTGATGTATGAAATTTATGACTGATGGATAAATATTCATGAAATATAAATAAAAAAATGTTTATTTTGATTTCCAATGTAAATATATGGGGTGATAAAGAGAGAGAGAGCAAAAAAGAGAGTAAACAAAACATATTTCAATCTTTTACAAATCATTTTGTTATCGCAATTATGTTTATCGTGATTTGTTGTTTCACCCTCTACTATCGCATATGGTAAATGCGGGTATACTAAGTATATCATTGTGTGGATAACAACAAGTTATTGCATATAAAATAAGTCCTGTATCATTGTAAATTCCGATTTGAAAAAGTCTAACTGATAAAGACAAAAAATTAACCCGAATTTTAGAAAAACCTGTCGAATAATTCAATTTTATTGAATCCATAGAAAAGATGTTAAAGGCCGATTGAATTGTTGTATTAATTAATTTATTGTTAAAATTCCCCTGATTCCTCACGCTCTCCAATTCTTTCCATCGAAAAAAGTGTGATGTATGTAAATTATGACTGATGAATGAATATTCATGAAATGTAAACAAAAAATATTTATTTTGATTTCCAATGTAAATATATGGGGTGATAAAGAGAGAGGGAGAGAGAGAGCGAAAGAGAGAATAAACATAATTTACAAATCATTTTGTTATCGTAATAATTTTTTATCATGATTTATTCTTTACAACCTCTTCTACCGCAACACAAAGGTTCCTAAACATTTTCTTGGAAATAATTCCTAAACTTTGAAAATTTTGCACATTTTTAACAAAATGTTTTCCAAATGATTTGAAGAAGTGCAGGTTTCTAGTTGGTCCTGGGTTTGGGTATTGGATCTCTAAATTTGGTCACCTTGGGTAAGACGATTTTCGAAAAGTAGATAAAATTTTACACTTCCCTGCAAAAAATACGCCTACACGTGTGGGACATCTCTTGTAGTTTAAAAGATATTTATACCAAAATAAAATTTTGACTCATTTTTGGACAAGTTTATCTTAGAATTTTGAACTTAGTGGGTAAAATAGAAATATATTGTCTAGATTACGTCCGAAATTCTTTATAATTTTTGTGTGAGAATCATATATCTATTTGAGACCACTGTGTGGGAGTGTTAATTTAGGGTGTACTGAGTATGTCACTGTGTGGATAACAACAGTTTATAACTGGACATCCTACAAGTCTTTTTAGTATCATATTTGAATCCGAATTAGTAATAGCAACAGCCGACTCTTTCTATGATTTAATTCTAAATTTAAAAATATTGTTTCTATAGAACAATAATTTCAGACCGATATCTGAAACAACTTTGATACCTTAAAAATTTTATTTAGATCAAATTTCTTTAGAGAATTACTCTCTTTATAACGCTCTTAGTTTTACTTTTAAAGGGTATTTAAAATTCATCAAGACCTCATATAATATTTTCTTTTATTTTGTTTTGTAAGTGTCTTCCAGCGAAAAGTACATAATTTACCATAGAAATATTTAAAGCAACCAGCTGTTTAAGGGGAAAAAAAACTATATTTACAACCACTTTATCTCCCTTTCACACCCCCCCACATTTTATTTCGAATATTTTGAATTAAATGAGATTTTAGTGGGAAGAAATAACAACTAAAATACGGGGATATTAAATGTCTTAGAAATAATGTGAAATGCTCGTAAATCTCATTGTCGTCATTTGTTATACTGCAAGATGAAAGGAATAGAGAAAAATTAATTGACAGTTTTTGAATTTTATGTTATTTTATCTTGGAAAGAAGTGGGAATAAAAAAAATTAGGATTTACCAGCACTGGAATGAGTTTTGGAAATAAGAATGTAAATTTGAATAAAAAGATGAAATTTTTAAACCAATTTAAAAAATTTTAATATCGAAAATGGGTTTTCCCCATTTCGTGGATTCGCTTAGAATTATGTTCCTGGAAAGCACTTTCGTAATGGTGAAATATTATTTCTTTAAAAAATATTCAGTATTTACAAAGTTACTTTATGATCAAAAACAAGTCTCACGAGTTCATAATATTTCCCACTTTGATTCAGTTCTTCCGATTTTCTTGTTTCCAAAAAAGATCATGTGGATTTTACGAGGGCTTTAAAGCCCACCAACTCTTAGTGTTAAATACACTGGTTGTGAGATTTTGTGTTACCGTAAGCTAGTTCTTTCCTCAGAGCATTATACACCATTATAAAAAGTGTGAGAAATACCTTAACTTAATACTGGTTATGTGGTAGATGGTGGATTTCCGATATCGTTATCCATTTTATTCTTGCCTCAAAACTGGTTTCATCCTAAAAAAGATACTTTTATAAAAACACATTTCGGGAGGTAAATATTATGTAAAAGACATTCTTATTATTATTGATCTTCTGTGAAATTAAGCAAAATTATTTACAAGAAAAAACTACGTGCTAAAAATTGCCAAATACTTATGATATATCGCCAAACTGTTACCAAACAGTGTCTATATAATAGGAAAAAAATTTCTTTCGATCTCTCTATAAAGAACTCTTATCAAATCTGAAAGTAATTTCTTTAGCCTTTTCTGAAGTTGTGTTCCCAGAACAACGTAGATTTCCTGTGAATTACAACTGAACTAGAACTGAACTGGAAACGTAATGGAATCTGAACTGGAATCTTAACAAGAGTCTGAACTAGAATTGAACTAGAACAGAACTAGTACTGAACTAGAACTGGAACTAGAACTGAACTAAGGATTAAGTTAGAAACCAAGTGGAACTGATGTGGAACTTATGTGGAATTGTTCTGAGTTGGGTTGGAAATGGAATAAAATAATATTAAAAATCAACTAAAAAAAATTTAAATTCTAATTAGAACTGAATGTGAGCATAACAGTTGACCAGGTCATGTCTTGTGTTCGCTGTCGAAATGCTTACCTTTTTAATAACCCAAAACCAACATTCACAAGTTGTTGGAGCAAAAATTTCTACCAACAATCCGATTTTTTCAAATGAAAGAATCTAACGAAACTTTTTCACAGATGTTTTGGCCTAAAATTTGTAACTATTTTAGCGATTGGAAAAATGTGTTTTTTATAGAACATTGAATTTAACAACCCTGCCAAATACCATATTTTTATCGTTGTTATTATTCAAATGATTTGTTAACTTTTAAACCCAATAAATGTCTTTAGTCTTAGTCCTTATAAAGTTTCCGAAATAAGTCACATTTTTTTTTCAAAATAGACATTTCTAGAGCCTCTGCTTAAAAGTGTTTACCGTAGTCCAAAGATCTCACAGTATTAATAAAGAAAAACATACTGATGATAAAGCTGCTGCTGTTTAACACTACAAACCCATATACACTGTCACTCATTCTGATGATGCCATAAATACTGGGGTAGACACCATATGTGGGTTTATAGCAACACATTAACACATACAAAAAGCATCCGCCATACCACAATGAAGCGCATTTGTGTGAAAAAAAGAAAGCAAAAACAAAAATGAGCAAGAAAAAGGAAAATTGTTTGTTTTACAAACAAAAGTTTGAATAAAGAGAAAAAAGTATTAAAAAAATTTGCACCACCAACGCCACCTGCAGTTTAGGTTTAAAGAATTTTTCTTCATCCCGTTTAAACCACAAAATGAACTTTAATGTTGCCACGTTTAAATTTGTTGTTTTGATTACGCTTAAGAGCTTGAATTCATGATATATGAATTTAATTTGCGGTTAAATGCCTTCAGCTATGAGTAAATGTTGAGAAAATTGGAATAAAAAAATTAAACTTTACTTTTCAACAAAAATCACAATAAAATAGAAATGTTTTTATAATAAAATATAAAAATTATAATCAAATTTGAGATCAAATAAAATAAAGTTAAAGAAATCTAAAAATTATTATTAAAATACTTAACACTTGTTTGTTATTGGCAGGCAGATTTTAAACAGCAGGAAACGGAAATGTGGCATAACAAGCGAATGTTGTGTTATAAAAATCATACAGATAAAACTTAATTTCATTTCGCAGGAAATCTTTTAAGTACAAAATTACATTGAATTTATATAATTTGTAGCGAAATCTCTAAAAGAAACCATAAAAAATGAAAATCAATTATAAACGAAAACTTCAAAAAATTCTCACTTTTAAATTAAGAAATATTTTTTTTCTTTTGAAACAAAAAGTCGCATTTTTTGGATAAAAAAAAAAAAAAAAAAAAAAAAAAAAAAAAACTGAAATTTAATGCTTTAATTTCAGTTTTTATTACCAACATTTCTTTTAAATCTTTTTTATTTTGCCTCAATGCCAAGTTATTGTCGATCTTAATATTGTTATAAAGTGCAAAATACATTAGGGATTGGATATACTAAGAAAATATATTTTCCATTGTTCCCATATCCTTTTTTATGAGTTTATTGTACGGTTACAATGAGTAAAAGTCTTTTTTGTTTCTTCACATTTTATACCCTCCACCGCCACAAGTGGTAAAGAGGGTATATTAACTTTGTCATTTCATATGTAATGTAACTTATTTATTTCACACGCTATTTATGCTATAGGGTTTTGAAGAATCGGTTTAGCCGTATAAATAATTCTTACTTGTTCAATTTAACTTTAACATACAAGTAAGAAATTAGAAGTTAACCCAAAGTCTTAAAAGAGGAGAAGGAGCAATGAAGTAACAACTTAATGGAAAATAAATAAGACAAACTTCAGTCATGGACGAATATATACAATATACGCAATGGGATTTTTCCCACAAGCTAAAGGCAACGAATAAAGCAAAATAAATACAAAAAAAGAAAAAAAAAAAACTGTAAAAACGAAAAGGATGCAACGTATCAGGATCAAAATAAAATCCCAGAAAGCAAAAATCTTTCAATTTATGTTAAACAAAAGGAAGAGTGAAAACTAAGAGAAATATTTCGAAAAATTTTTGTTTTTGAAGATTTTTTTTATAAACTTTCCTTTTAGGGAAAATTTTTTAAAAAGAACTCGTTATAGAGCATTTTTTCGATAGAATCTCACCTTAGAGAATTTATGTCGGTGAAGTCTCATTTTAGCAAAAATTTGTTCTACGAGATATTTTCTTAGAGAAAAGTGTTTAATTTAATTTCTTAGAAAATTTCGCTTGATGCTCTACATAGAGAGAACTTTCGCCAAAATCTCCTTTTAGAGAAATATTACGATTTCTTTTAGAGAAAATTTGAAAAATGCGATAACCTTATTAACAAATTGCCTTTTATGGAATATTTGCGATAAACTCATCTTTTAGAGAAAATTTTTTGTAAAGAATTTTTTTCGATAAAGTATGTCTACAGACATTTCCTTCCAGTGGAATACTGAATTGCGATAAATCGGTTATTTGACTAAAATTATTCGGTTTATTCATTATTTGAAAATTGCCAGTTCTTAATCAATATAATCGATTTACTTTTATGTTTATTTTTCGAAAAAAAAACCCGATAAATTCTCTTCAGACAGAGTTTTACATAACTTCTCTATCAAAGGAGAATTTTCCGTAATTTTTTTATTTGAAGAGAATTTCCAAAAATTCCCTATTTAAATAGAATCGTTAATAAATTCTCTATTAAAAGAGAATATTCTATATACTCTCTATTAAAGAAAATTTTCTATAAATTCTTTATTTGGAGAGAGAATTTTCTTTAAATTTTCTATTTGGAGAGAGAATTTTCTTTAAATTCTCTATTTGAGGAGAGAATTCTCTCTATTTAGAGAGAGAATTTTTTATTGATTCTCTATTTAGAGAGAATTTTCTATCAATTCTTTATATAGAGAGAGTTTTCTATAAGAACTCTATTTAGAGAAAAAGTTCCATGAATTCTAAATTTAGAGAAATTTTTTCTTATATTTTTCTATTTCTGTCTCTCAAAGAGAGTTTTTTCTGTGTCTATAAGAGAATCTCTGATTAATTCTCTATTTACAGAGAATTTCCGGTTAATCCTCTGTCAAGATTGAGTTTAAGATTAATTCGTTAAATTTATAAAATGTAAATTTTCGGACAAATTTCTTTAATTTTAAAATCAGAAGAAATTACGCGTTTATTTCCCTTTGGACAATTTTCTTCAAAGTTTAGTTAAAAAAATACTATTATTTTTTAATAATTTAAAATTAATTAAATAATAAGATAAAGTTAGAATCGACCAAGCACGTTGCAGTACATTATTGCGACAATAACATTTATGTGAAATTTATGCATCTTAAAAGGATTTTTTCTGGGGTCGTTATATAGGATCTAGAAGAAATTATGGACCGACCATGTAAAATTTCGAACATTTATTTTTGTTTATGTTTGTCTTAATTTTACAAATAATTATTACAATGCCAACGTATATATGAGATTTAAGATCGCTTAAAAGGGGCTTTTGTGGGACCAACAGGAAATATTATTTTAATAATATAAATTTTAACAACTTTTTGCTCTCATTTCCAAATCATATTGTTTGCTGGTCAATAATATTATTCTCAATATCAAAATACTTTACAATCCCAATATTATGAATAAAACAACAATAACTAGAAAATGTTATATTTTCCTTGAGGATACTTTAACTATGCGTAAAATTTAACCATAAATTTGAATGATATTTCATCAATAAAAGAAGAAAAAAAATTCCAATATCAGAACATAAGATGAATATTCTTATCTACATACAGTCCCTAACAAAACTATTAGCACAGCAAGCAATAATTGTAGAGAATTATAAGGGTTTTATGTACACTGAACCAAAAAATGTAGTAAATATAACAAAAAAAAAGTGTGAAATTGAAGAAATGTAGGTCAAATGTCAGCCAATGAAACCTTTATTTATCATAAAGAAAATTTTCGCTGACTTTTCGTATATTCTTGGTAACGCCAAGAAGGAATCATCTCAGACCCTACAATGTATATATAATACCATCAAATCAAAAACTGAGTCGATTTAGCTATGTCCGTCTGTGCGTCCGTCTGTCTGTCTGTTGGAAACATTCTCTCCCTTAGAATAATTGTCCGAATTCAAAGAAATTTGGCCACATAGTTTGTTATTATCTTAAGCAGTTGGCTATTTAAAACCAGCTGTATCGGTTTATAAGCAACGAAGTTATAGACCGATATCTGAAACAACCTAAAAAGAAAAAAAGTTATAGGCTATAATATGCAAAATTTTGATACACTCCAAACTCTGTGTACCATATGGGCCGAAATTTTAAAGATAATTTACTGAAATTTGTCACATATACTTATTTTGATACAATAATAAATCCAAAGATGACATATTGTTCCGGGATAATTAATTGCTCTAGCTCCCATATAGGGCCCTTTCCCGGAATTTGATTTATAGCTTATAAAACTAATAAATTTGAATCAATTCTATTGAAATTTGGCAGTATTATTTTCTTACTATTTGAAATATATTATAAATTTTAGTAACATGGGTCCATATTTTGATATAGCTCCCATATAACGCCCCTTCCCGCTTATAAAACAATTAAAAAACAATTAAATAAAGACTAACTCCATTGGAACTCGGAACAATAATTTTTTAAAACTACTTTTAATATATATTTTAATTAGAACATTCTCGGTCCATATTTTGATGTAGCTCCCATATCAGTCCTCTCAACGAAAACAGTTTTCAGCTTATAAAACTAATAAATAAAGACCAAATCTATTAAAGTTCGACACAATTATTTTGCTAACTGTTCTGAAGATATTATATTAATTTGCCCTATATCGGTTCATATTTTCCTATAGCTCCCTTATAATGGGCTTTCCCGGAAAACAGTTTTGAGCTTATAACAATCATATTTTTTGTTTTTATACCCTCCGCACTAAAAGTGGTAAAGAGAGTATATTAACCTTGTCATTCTGTGTTTAACGCTAAGACTGAATACTTTCAGACCCCATATTCGATTTTCGTCAATCTGTCTGTCTGCTTACATCCACAAAATTTTAAATTTGGTCTAGTAGAAAAAAGCCAGTTCAGTAGAGAAAAAGTTATAGCCAAAATTATAACTAATTTTATGATTCATTAAGTGTATCTGTGTTATATACTTATACATTTGTTAGGGTATGTGTGTATTAACTTTACACGAATTTATGGTGGAGGGTATTAAAGATTCGGCATCGCCGAATATAGCATGCGTACTTGTTTTTCGTTCATTTTTTAACGAAAGATTTTTCAATTTAACATCATTTACAAACAAATTTTTTAATTAATTTTTTATTTATTTGAAGAAAATGTTTTAATTTGAAGAAAAATTATGTTAATTAGAATAAAAGTCTGTCTATTGAACACCTTTTTTTGGTAAAGTACTACGAAAAATGTTCGTTTTAATATTAACTACGACATTTGGTTCAGTGTATGTAAAATATTTTTCAATCAAATTATAAATACAATTTTGACCCACTAGAATATGTCTTCTCCAAATCAATTGGAAGACACCTCAAAATGCCCAAGAGGATTTTTTTTTAAATATTCAATAGTTTCCAAGTTACAGAATTATTTAAAAAAAGGAAAAAAGTTTTTGGACCACTCTGCTTTGGTAAAGATAATTCCAAACGCATTTTTCATCCGTATTAAAAATTTAAAATATCTAAAAATGGGGAATAAGGAAAAAACACTTGCTGTGCCAATAGTTTTGTTCCTGACTGTATGTACGTAAAAATAAAAAAAATATTAAAAAAAATCGATGAAATACTCTTTCTCATCTTTGCAATCTCATACATATTTTGAAACATTTTTTCGGGAAATTGTTTTCTTCTTGTTTTTAAGGTTTTAATTAAAATGCCAAAAATTGAATTTACTCTCGACTCTGGGAAATTTAAAAGGGAAAAATTTGTATGTTAAACGTTTTGTAAACAATAACAAAGATTTGACAGTTGAAAGGAGGAAAGTTCGTAATGTTTAAACATTTTATAAATGAAAACTTAGAAAGTCTTAAATGTCTTAGAAAAATTGTTGTTATTGAGGGAAATTTATGCGTCTCCTTTTAAGGGAAATGATTTGTAGATAAATCATTTGATAAAAATTAAGTTGCTTGTAATAAACAAATAATTGTTAACTGGGAGTAAATAGAACAAGCAATTAATTAGGTATTAATTAAATTAAGAGAAAATTAATTTTAGTTTTGGAATCATTTTATACCTGGTAGAACATTTGTTAGCAACGAAGACTTGATGCTAAAAGTTGCTAAAAGGCTTTCTTGTCTGTTGTGCTAAAACATACAGTTTTATAAGAGCTACTTGGGAGTGCAATCGTATAAGAGTAGTTTTATTTCCATGTACATTTTAAGAGTTGTTATGAAGAGAGAATAGATGATACGAAAACTGCTTTCTTAAGGATATCAAGAACTTAATCGATTTATTTAGAAAAAAACTACACTAAATTAACTCATAATTCGAAATTGTCAAATAAATAAAAGAACAATTTAATTGCGCAGTCTTCAAGACTTTTTATATATAGTGAGACCATTATCCTGGCAAGTTGTATGCTAACCGATAGGGATATATGAAAAATAGAGTTTCAGATCAAGTATATACTTTTCAGTACCATCCAGTCCTCATTTTGCATGACATTCTTGAAATAGTAACAAGGGATTGGAAGAAAATTTTTGGATCAATAATTTGAATTCCTTTTCCACTACCTCTCTTTGGAGCATATGGCTTCCACAAAGATTCTTCATATCATAAGGGATGCTGCAGTTAACTGTGCATAATCCAGCTAAATTTAGAGATTTCGAATAAAAAGTGCTACATTCAGAATTGCACCGCAACATAGTCGAATATAGAACCCATAGGGACTCCATGGTTGGAGTTGTAGAAGACCAAAATAGGATGCACCCGAACTTAAAATTTTTTTACTGCGTGACAATTTTTTGTTTTCCATATAATTTTCACCCTTTCATAGCGTTAGATAAGATCTTCTGCTTACATGTGTTGCTTATTTTTTATAGTTTTCGAGTTATTAAGGTTAATATGCTTGCGTAGTTCCATTACTTAGCCCTATAAGATTATAAATTATTATAATTTACACTCTCTCGAGTTAAACAAAGTTTTCATCTTAATTTTTTCTTTAACTTATATGTTCTAAAAACTCATTTTAGAACATATAGTTTTGGAAACCTTGATGTGTTTATTATTATTTTGAAGCGAAGTTTTCCTGAACTCCAATATAATAGGGCTCTACAGAGCCATATCTTACAAAAATCCGAACTTTGGAATTTTTCTCAAATTTTCGAAAGTCGTTTCTTGGCAAATCTTCATAAATATAAAGCTCTAAATTTCCATGGAGTCCAAGCTATACTCCTCTGCTTTTCTATGTTAGATTCATGTAAATCCATCCAGCCGATCCCAAACAAATCGAGTGGACTAATATATTTCAACCCTTCTTTAGAAACATGCCAAAAGGCAATTAATAATTTACGTAATAATTTTTTCGGGTGAGGTGGGGGTATTATAATTGCTACTACCACTTTTAAGTATACTGTTCGATTAAAATCTTTCTGAGTAGATTTAACCATGTCCGCCCGTCCGGTTGGCATTCCATGCAAAGCTGGTTCGCAAAGTACAGGACGCAGTTTTCAAGTTATCTTAATGAAATTTGACATGTAATATTATATTGACCCAAGAATGATGGCTATGATTTTTTCATTATTCATTATTATTACTGGTTATGATTTGGTCCATTATATCTCATAGATCCCTTACAATCCCATTCCAAGTATCACTTTTAAATGCATAAATCGCAAATATGTGTGGTGGGATATTATTTGACGGATCGGTCTATAGTATTTTTTAATTCCCAAATAACTTTCCAGAGAATCACACAGAAAAATGCAAATTTTTCGTAGCACTCATTTCAACCATTTCAATGTAGGTGTAGGGTGTTACATAGTAGGGCTTGACCGACAATAACGTTCTTACTGATTTTAAATAGATTTTTTCAATACTTTTTCAAACAATTCTCAAGCACAATTGAACTATAACTAAATAAGTTTTGAATGCTGAAAAGAAAAACTTTATTTATTGTTTTTTTCATTTCCTCCTGTGAGCAAATATTAATATTATTCTCCTTTTTTCTTCCACCAGCAGAGATTTATAGCATTTGGCATAAATTAAGCGCATTTCTCTATATACTACATAGACAAATAGATAATACTTTTTAACTTTAATTTTAAATGCAAAAAAGGTCACTAAAGTTTTTGATTTTTATACCCTCCACCAACACAAGTGGTGAAAAGAATATATTCACTTTATCATATCGAATGTAACGCTAAGAAAGACTCATCTGCGAGTTCATAATGCATTAAATCAAAATCAGAGTCGATTTAACTATGTCCGTCTGTCTACTATTGGCACGCTTAGATCTGCAGAGCTCAATGAAAATTGGCTTTAGAATTTGTTTTAGTCCTGAGAAGTTTTCTATTTAAAATCAGCAAAAACTACACCTCTAAGTTCAAGTGAAGAACTTTTGTAAAATTTTCAATTATAAATCGACAAATGTGAATAAAATTTTGCCATAATATTAAGCGAAATGTACTTCATTACCGTTGCAAAATTATGAAAGTCGGTTCAGTAGAAAGAAAGTTATAGCCAAAAAAATAACTCATTAAATGTCCTTTGTTATATTTAAGAAAAACATCATGTTTGCGAGTGTATGTGTGAGTGTGTATTTAAGAAACGTATTTACTTCACCAGCATTTGTGGTGGTGCGTACTGAAGATTCGGCATAGAGGAATACAATATTCATTCTTACTTGTTATACCCTTCACCACTGTAGGTGGATGTGATATTATGTGTTTATGTTTCTGTTTATAACATACAGAAAAAATGTTGCTACCTCCACCTTTAAGTATATCGTTTGACCTGAATCATTTTCTTAGTCGATTTCCACGATGTCCGTCCGTTCGTCTGCCTGTGTCCGACTGGCTGTTCATGTAAACGGTCTGAGCAGTGTGCAGGTTGCACATTTTGAGATATCTCGATGAAACTTGGTACATATTTTTTTTGACATAAGTACGAATCCTATTGAAATTTGTCATGATCGGTAAGGTACCTCCCATACAAATGTTCCTCTCAAAATATCATTTTTGAAAGCATTAATGTCACATATAAGTTACAATAGTAACTGGTCAAATTAACAAAAATATAACCAAAAACACGTAGGTCATAACTACCATTTATAACCAACATTTTAGTGTAGGGTATTAAATTGTTAAGCTTCACCGACTATAACATCCTTACTTGTTTTTTTTGTTGGATTTGCAGAAACTTTATAAAATTTTATTTTTGTATGCAAATTAAAGTACTATTTTTATGCTTCAAATGTCACTTTCAATTCATTTCGAATGATGGATGATGAATGATGAATGAATTGTTAAAAAAAACTTTTTTTTATCAATTACTTATGCCAGTTACTGGCTACAAGTATTTTATTTACATATACATTTTTTGAAAATTCTATAGAATATTACATCATGATGATGATGATGATAATAATGATGTTGGTGTAATAATGAAAATTTCCGCATAAATGAAAAGCAGGCAAATTTTAAGTGAATTGTAAAACTTTGTTGATTTTGTTAAATTAAAATGTAAATTAAGTAATGAGAAGTTAATAAAGTTTTATAAATGTTTTTCATAGAATATTCAAGTGGCATTAAGTAAAGGTCAATAAATTTGGGAAATTTATATGTTTATAGAAGTGTACAGTGGGCCAAAATCAAAAGAGATGTGAAATAAAGTGGTTTATGTTGAAAGTGATTGTGAATCACTGCAGCGGTAAATGTAAAAATGAAAAATATTTAAATAGGACTACCGGAAGCCTAGTTCAGACTGGATTTTTAGCCAAGTTCTAACAAGTAGTTGGTTGGAGATTTATCCTTCACCACTTACATTATATAAACATTTACGTGGGTTTAAAAACGCTTCGTATAAAAGCTAAAGTGAAATATGGTTTTGGTCCATGATTTCAAATTAGATACAAATATTAACTGCAGTTAAAAAAAGTCTTGTCATTAGTTTCCTTTAAAATTATAGTGTTGCCAACTAAATGTTTTTCGAGAAGGGGCTTTAAATGAAAGCTATAGCAAGACGTAGGCCGATATTCATCAATAAGCTTTATATATTATTAGAAATTATTTCGTGACGTTTTTCAATAAAATTGGTCCATATATTACCATAATTCAGGAAGGCACTATGTATTGGAGTTACATCAAATTTTAAAGACTGTTTGAAAAATAATTGTGTTAAATATCAATAAAAATGATTGATATTTAAGATTTTTATAAGCTCAGAACCATTTTCCGGGAAGGGGTCTTATATGGGAGCTTTATCAAAACTTTGTCCGATATTAGTTAAATTAAAAACATTTATTCAGGGCAGTTGCAAAAATAATTATGGAAAATTATAGGTCTAAAACCATATTGTGGGAAGGGCCCCTGTATTGGAGCTGTATCAAAATATGGACCTATATTCACCTTAGATTGTAACAAAAATTATTGTGCCGAATTTAAATAGAATTGGTCTATATGTGAGAGTTTTATAAGCTTAAAATCCTATTCCGGGAAGGGATCTTATAAATTAGGTAGGACAAATAAAGTTCTGAGGGCAATCTTGTTTTTAAGTTTATTATTATATCAAAATAAATATATGCGTTAAATTTCAGAAAATTATCTTTAAAATTGTGACCTATATGACAATCCAATTTCGGGGTGTATCAAAATTTTGAGGTTGTCTTAGAGAACGGTCTATAACTTTCTTGATAATACCGACATATTTAGTTTTAAATCGCAAAGTGTTTAGAACAACAACAAATAATTGGCTAAATTTCATTGAAGACTGTATTTCTAGGTGTAAGAATGTTTCCAACAGACATACGGAAATGGATTGGACTTATGGGTAGGTCTTTGCACCAAGCTCATCTGGGTTTCTTTAAGAAAATTATAATATTCGGAACAAAATTGGTTTTATTGGCGAATAAATATTTTCTTTTTCGAAAAATTTCAAGAAAATATATATTTTCTTTTAAAGTTTTAACTTCTGATTAATATAACTGTTATAACCGATTTATATATCTTTATGGTTTTTATACCAATATTTTTTAGGAACTTATGGGAAATCTGGTAAATATGTTTAAAGAGTTTTAGGATTTATATAAAATCCACTAATTTAAAACGACAAAGACAGTGGTACAAAAGGGTTAAGACGAATTGAATATCTCTGAAACTATAAGAGATAACTTATATTTTTATAGAGATATAGAAGGACTTTCGAAATAAACAATTTTTTTATCTGAATTCATAAATGATTTTTTGGCGAATAAAATAACAAATTTAACCAAACTTATGAATCTTGGAGGGCCACCGGTTACGCCCTTGATCAGATGGGTACGTGTCCTCCTTAAATCACTTCCTAAAAATATCTGCTTTAACTGTGCAAAATTTCAAAAGTTATCTATTTACAAGAAATCCTTTTCGTTCCACTGTGCATTACAAAGAATTTAAAATATAATTAAAATCAAAATTATTTTATTGAAATTAAAATCAAAATTTGTTTAAAATCTTAAAATAAATTTTCTTTTTGTTCGAAATTTTTGCAACAAATTTGCATAATTAAAATTTTGATTGAGTTACATTTTCTTCTTGTTGCCCGAATTTGTGTCGTATCATTAAAATAATCGTCATTATTTCTAAATACTAAAATATACGAATTTATACCTCAATTTAAATTTTGTATTTATGCGCTAATGAAACGTTGCTTTTCTGTAAATAAAATGCGCTAAAAGTGAAAACAACAAAAATTTAATTATTTATTTTTATTTCGACTTTTTCACACCAAAAGAAATAAAAGAAAAAACAAGATCTCAACAAACAATTTTTATTTTTGTAAAAAAGAATAAATTCCATTGAACATTTTGTAAACAATTAATTTTTGGCGAAAATACACAATTTTTAGATGAGATTATAATGGACAACAACAATGAATCTTAGATATCCTACAAAAGCAACTTAATAGATCGGATTGTTTTGTCTTTTTTGGGAAAAGAACAGTTACCTACGGAAATAAGCTAAACTCTTGATTTAAAGGATTGTGAACATCGTTCAAAAACTTGACCTACCTGAATTTCTACAAATAATGGACCGATGAAGTCCATCCCAGCATCAAGCCTTGATTCTTTGTGAATGCATGGACTTTTCATCAATCATGACTGAATTTAATTTGGCCAATTGTGGCAACCCTGCTTGTTAACGAATTCAGCAAGGTGAAGTTAACATTTAATATGTTTCCGTTTCTTAACCTCCGCAATTATTTATTACCTATTAATTTTGAATAATCCTAAAGTAAGAGGAATGATGTCCATGGTCAGGACATGAAATTAAAGAGCCATTGATTTGGTGAATGTGTAGAAGGTAGCACCATTCTGTTGGCAGCGTGTATAATCGATTTCTATATGCGCAATTTCTAGTACGACACTAGTGACAACTGCTTGATTGTCCTCATTTCTGATGAGGTACATTCTGATAATCCGTCTCCCTATAAGCCTGTGAAGTTAGCAGTATTTGTAGTCTAAACCGTGAGTCAAAAAATCTGTATTTTAGACATCTAAACTAAAATGTCATTATGGTAAGACGACATAGATATTCAGCATTTTCATTTCCCATCCCACACCCATTCCGCATTCTGGAGAATCGAAAAGATACGTTTATTTCAAAAATATTTTAGCTGAGTCATGTCCAGCAAATGAAAACCCCTGTATAAGTCTGAAAGTCTGCATACGAAGTTCACATTGGATATGAATTTATACGTTCCCTATTGATTTGTCCGGTTTAGAGTTTCTAACCTTGAAGACTTTCATTTATCTTAAAAGTTCCTAATCTCCAACTTTTCCAAGTCTCCATTTATGATCTGGAACTGATTGCTACTTTTTGGTTTTGAAAATTGATGCACTCAAACAAAAACAAATTTGAGTGATGAGTGGTCACCTCCGGTTAGATAGTACGAATATAGCTTACACTGAGTATTATAATAAAGCTTCGGTTGAAACGAAATTGCGAAATCAACCCCGAAATATTTTTACCAATAGTGGTGACTGGCTTCAGTCTGCTTTTATCATCGCTTTGGAGTAACCCGATTCATTGCAGTTATTTCGAACAAATAGCTTCGTGTCAGCTGGCACTGTTGCCTGCTGTTATATTCGCTGCCCACTATGTCAAAAGTTCTTTTTTACGTTCCTTTTGTAGACTCTTGCTGTCACACCATGGGGACAAAGCCTCGTCTAAGAGATTATTTTTCAGTGTTTGCGCTGTAATTGGTGCCCTAATTGTTGGAACTTTAACTGGTGGGGGAATCAGGTATTCCTAGAACGTTGCTTTCACCTAGAAGAATATTGTGGTGGCTTAAATTTTTAGATGCCAAAGCTCCGCTCTCAATCACAGGATAAATCATGTTCAAGTATATGGCTTCGAATTAATACACAGATGCCCGATATATCTATGGACGTTGACAGCCACATCATATTCACGTTGTATAAAAGGGCACCATGAGGTTAAGTTTACAAAAACAGGTATTCAGGTTAAATATTTCAAAGTTATTTATTCCCGGGCTTGTTCCGTAAGGACGTTTAATGTTATTATTGTAATTATTGTTCTATGTATTTTTGGGTTTGTGTGCTGCTACGAGCAAAAGTCTGACCGTCGAATTAAATACAGACCGACTGTTAGTGTGGTTCCTTGAAAGCGCCATCGAGGCTGTTGCCTAGATCATAATCTCGGATAGGCTAATTGGAAGTAGGTCCAATTATATAAATGCAATTTGTTCACAATATTTCTAACATGAAATATTTACTATGCTTAAAGTGGTGACCAGGATTCTGCTATTAATTAAGGGAACCTTTACATGACAAACTAAATATTTTTCAGAAGTTTGTTTATGGATATTGAATTGTTGGTCCAAAAAAACTTAGAACCCCAATTGTTATGTCTTGATCTGACACACGAAATTTCAAACTTTATTCACCTCTCGATGATGTTGTAGGATACAAAAAAAATCACACACAATTTAATTTTGCGAAATTTGTAAAAACAACAACAACAGAAAAATCACAACATTTACAAATAAATATTTAATGTTTTTTGTTTTTTGTTTTTGTTTTTATGTGAGAAATATAGAAAAATACAAATAATTTAGATAAAATAAAATTTTAAAACGAAAATCAGTTGAAAGTAAAAATAAACAACTAAATTTTTACAATAAAAACAATTTACACACGAAAAGAAAATTGAACAAAACAAAAAAAAAAAAAAAAGAAAAGGAAAAAAAGAAAAGAAATTGTTGTCTGTCGGTTTAAATTTACAAAGAAAATAAATAAAATTGCATTCAGTGGCTGCTGGCGCACATTTTTCCCACTCTCTCTTCCCTCCTCCCTGTCTCAATAACGTTCGAGCTCGCACTTTCATTCGCATCCATAAGTAAGTGACTTCTTGTAGTTGTGACTAAAACGAGTATAATGCAAGTATTCCGGGCATATTATTCTTATTCTTTGGACCCATAGTTTTATTTTAGTGTGATTTCTATATTTATTTTCTGTTTTCTGTTTTCAGTTTTGCTTTTTTTGTAGTTTTTCTTCTTTCGGTGAATTTTATTATTGTTGTTTCTTAGTGACTCTATATAAAATGCATTTTTGCTATTCTTTCCCATTCAACCATAAATTTTTGTTGTACGTTTTGTGTTCTGTTTTTCTTTTTTCCTTTTCCTACATAAAATCGTACTCAAATATTCAGCTTATATGCTTTTTTTAATGTCCACTGCAACTGGTAAAGAGGAAGTAACAACTTTGTCACTCTGCATGTAACGTCAAAAAGAATTTACTTGAAATCCAAAATTTCAGTTGTTGTTAATGCACTTAAGTCCAAGCTAATCATCTTAGTTCTATAAAAAGTGGCCATATTTTTAATGATTCGATTAACAGACAAATCGCTGTAAGAGATCAAAAAATATAAATCTATTTCTGATCTCTTTTACTACCCAAGTTAAAAATTTTTTGTTAGAAATGTTCACATAATACTGCCCCTTTTTAAAGTCATCCAAACAGTTCAGAATCACTTTCTGAGTAGAACTAACGATAGCCCTTGGTCCGTCTGATCGTCTTCTTATGTCTTTAGTTCCCATACAGACCCTGTTTTCGTAACCTTCCGAGAATCTCCTCAAATAGCATTAATGCTTCAAATAATTATTCCTTATAAATGCATAAATTATAAAGTCAAAATATTGGTAGGATCGATCATGATTCAGGTCATTTTTACTTCTTTTTTATTGTATGTTTCTTTACCTTGTGGTGTAGGGTATTTAAGATTCGTCATAGATTGAAAGGTATTTCGACTTATTTCAGTTTTGTTAGTTTGCTATAGAGGATATGGGAAATAAAGTATTGGTACATGAAAAATGCATGAATATTTGAACTATATATAGAGAATATAGGGGGACGCATAAAATATTTACAAGGGGTATTCACTTTTTTAAAGTCAATGTATAAGATTTTTGGAATCAGAAGTAAGCAAACGTTTAATCCTTCATTTTTAGATCATAATTGGATTTAAAAGTTAATAATGTCGATTTTTAACTAATGTGATAATTCTCACTTTTTGAGGGCATACAAGTAGGTCGAGTAGTTATTTATCTAACGGCTAGAGGGTTAGATTAACTTATCTCTGAGTGATGAATCTTGTCATCATATAGCACCTTTTTTGGGAATGATATCTTAACGAAGTTGCCATAACTGCAAATCGAAATAATCTGAGTGCTACATTATACCTAATGACTCTTCTTTGTCGGTAATAATGCTGTTATCTCTAGATTTCTGATTACACCTCAAAAGGTTTGCAGCTCTCTTGATGTGAGAAATTTCTGCCTGAAGAGTAAAGGACACTGCGAGAAGAAATTGCTGTTGCCTCCTAACCAGCATACCACAGAAAACAATCCAAAGAAGAGTAGACGAAATCCCTCCTTTTACCTCATAATATTGCGACCGCCTTTCTCAATGTGGTTAAAAGCTTCCTTGATGAAAAGTAATGTTACTCGTGTATAATCTAAAGTTGTTAATGTTTATTATTGAATTAGGTGCAGCTTCCAAGGTCTTGAATTAGAATGTTTTGAACCTTAGAGAAATCTATTTGGCAATAAGTTCTCTTCTTATAAGTCAAAAACTTTTTTCACAGTTTTTTGTGAGGAGATATTCAGATATATTGTCAAAAAGTCTTAGGGAATACATAAATTTAATGAATAAATAACAAACGAGAATTCCGTCTATAACATATTTTGCAAAGAATTCTGACCAAAACTTTTTCATTTGAACAAAATCGCTTATGAATCTTAATGATGGTAGACGAACACTTTTCGACAAATAAGACAAGAAGAAAATAGTTTATTGTCAAACGCAAGAAAGGAGTCACACAACAAGACATTTCTCAACTTCTAAAATCATAATTAGTGGATTTTTAGCTCATCGGTCTTAAAGTTCAGACCGTACTAGAATACGCTTCACTGCATAAGAGGGCGTCAGAAACTGAACTGATTTATTTTTAATATCGATATAGCGTCACTTTTTTAAGCATGAAATCTTTATGCTGCTACTAGAAAGATAAAAAGCAGTGGTCTAATCATCCACAATATGATTTTCAAGCAAAGAGTCGATGCCTTTAAAGTGAATACCCATAATACTCACAAAACATAAAGGATTATAAATTTTTATTAAAAACAATTAAATGCGTACTAAAATATTTATTTTGTATTTTAATTTGTACTAAAAACTAACAATAAAATATATATAATCCGTTGTTAATGGTCGGTTAAAATATATATTTTCTTTTCATATATTTTATATATTTTGAATATTATGAACTGTTAATTCAAAATTTTGCAGGTAAAATAAGAAAAACGTATTTCATATATATTAAGTCTTCATTAAAAATGCAATTAATTGGGGAACGAATAAAAAATATTAAATTCAAAAGAAGTTCGATTTTCGTTATTAATCGATTTATGTTTTTATGATATAAATTTCATTACAATTTTTACCAATATTAATTCCAGGGAAGTGTACAGCTGCCTCAAACTTTAAAATTATTATAACTGTACAGCTGCTCTAAATTCTAAATATTTTTCTTCTTATTGCATTTCATACTCGTACTACAAATAATCTACTTGTTTATATTCCATACAAATATTAAAACTGTACAGCTGCTTTTTTCTGTTAAAATCTTTTTTTGCTTTCAAACATTCTTCAAACTTGTTATAAACCTTCTTTTAACCACAACTCAGTTTTATAGAAATATAATTCTTATATATTTAGAACGTATTTATTTTCTTAGATGTCCCTTATCCCTTGAATCCATCTTCCCCAGATATTTTCCCATATAATCTAACATTCCATAGATAAATATAAAAAAATATTCAAATATTTGTTTTCTTCCTGACTTATACGCCCTAGATGATTCCAGTAAAATTTGAATATTGTCACTATAGAAGTTCTAGAAATATCCCGGAATTTATTAGAAGAATATTTTCCGTCCCTATAAATACTTCTTAAAGAATCCCCTTAAACTCCCCTTAAATATCATATAAGGGAAGTAACTTTCCCTTTGATATTACCGTCCTTTATTTAGATAAGTAAAACAATTTCTTGAGAATATGATTGGGGTCGAATTCGAGAACTATTGGGGATTTAGTGCTTTAGATATTTGATAATAAACCTTTTCTTTATATGGAGAACACCTCTCCCCATGATCCTATCATTTTGTCCATTTTGTCCTTCATTTTGTCCAGTAAAGCAGTTACTTGAACAATTTATTGGGGCCAAATTTAAAAATCCTCGGTGTAGTAGTTCTTTAAATATTCGATTATCAAGACTTTCTTTGTATGGAGGCTACCCCTCCCCCTGATCCTATTCGTCCTTCATTTTGCCTATTAGAACAGTTCCTTGATAAAGTGGTTGGGACCAAATTTTAAAATTGTCGCTGTTTTAGTTCTTAAAATATTCGATGATAACTATTTGCCTTGTATGAGAGCTACCTCTTTCCCTGATCTTATCCGTCTCATATTTGGCCTCGTAAAAAAGCTTCCTGAAAAAATTATTGGGACCAAATTTGAAAATTCTCGCTATTATAATTATTTAGATATTCGATGATCAAAATTTGATTTTTATGGGGGTTACCTCTCGCCCCAATTCTATACGCCCCACATCTCGTTTTGTAAAATAGTTTTTTGAAAAAGTTATTGGTCTAAATTTGAAAATATTCGATGAAGTGGTTCTTTAGATATTTCGATATTTGTTTTGTATGGGGGACACATCTCCCCCTGGTCCTATCAAAGACCAAAATCGATCCAGTAGTTTAGCTGTCTATAAGTCACAAACAAACAAATAGACATACAAACACAGATTGGTAGGGAAGCCGATCGGTTAGATCATTGCTTGGATTAATTGGTATAAAAAATAAAAGAAAATGCAGGTTCCAAAACACACAAGGCTTTAAAACGCTGTAGAGGCCAAAAACAGAGCACCGAAATTAAATTCAAGTTTTTTTTAAAAATATACCTGCATAATGGAAGACAAAATTTATGTTCTGGCAGTCTGATTCTATTCATAAGAATTCATTATGTGCCCACTTATCTTTGGCCTGATTTGGCATCCTGTTACTATGGCAGTCAAACCAGTAACTACCTCTTCAAGCAAAGTGACAGCAGTTTAAAAACGCAAGTGTTTCTGAAAAAGGTTCAACATTTCGTCATTAGAACTAAAAACTATAATGTTTTTTCTTCGTAAATTTTAAAAATAATTGAAAGTGTAAGTTTTCTGGTTCATTTCTTTAACATATATGTATGTTAAGATTTCACTCCTTTTGTGTGTAGTGCAGGGTACTTAAAATGCATTACAGTCTTTTTATATCACTTCACCCTAATTTGATTTAACTTTCAACCCCTTTGAGAGTCATTAATTATTAACGGTAATTTAATTAAATGTTTATTAATTTTTAATTTTGACATTTCGGTGTGTGCTTGTGTGAGTGTGTACATTGACGATTACTCATTTTTTTAATTGCGATTTAATATAATTTTTTTGTTTCCATCAAACTGTTATTACCTCTTTTCACTCATTCAATGCTTTTTTCTGCCACAATATAATTTTTTTATTTACATCAATTAAAACTCATGTCAGCGTAAAGTTTTAATGATTTTTAATTAAAATCTGTGTTAAATGACATGATTGGTTCTCATAGAGATTAACAATTATTTCTATTGTAAATTTAAATATTTGTAATTATTTAATTCATTTATTTTTTTTGCATCAATAATATTTAAACAGATGTTTATTTTACTTATTTTTATATAAATAATATTTATTTAAATGAAGGTGGGCAAATAAAAAAATTTAAGGAGTGTGATCGAAAAAATTCTTAACATACATACATGCTATTTTATTAAAAATAATTTTGTTCCAACAGGTAGTCAATCCATCTTCATTGAAAATCTACCACACATTTCGACATATTTTTTGTGCTTTTAAATTATTTTTTAACTGGCACCTAATATTTCTCCTCTGGCCTTAGCCCCGGACAGTTTGGAGTATTTGCTTCTCTCGGTTCAAATACTGCATTTCTGTTCCATAGTAAAAGGATGCTTAGTCGAGTCAAAAAAAGCCACATAAAACTTTTGATCAGGAAGTTGCAAAAAATCTGCCAGAACATACTTTCCATTATGTGGCCAGAATAGTTTTTATAAAACTGGACTTAAATTTCCGTGTTCTGCTTTTAGTCCTCTTAATTTTTTTAGCAGCCTTCCTACCGGGAACTATTTTAGCCTTGTACGTTTTTTTAACCTGCATTAGCTTTAACTCTTCGTAACAAATATTCTAATGGGAATAAAATACGTGTGTTAAGAATTTTTCAATCTCACTACTTAAATATTTTATTCTAATATTTGTTAAATGTTTTGTTTTTTGTGTTTTAATTAACAGGTAGATCAAACGAATGCTGTCGTTTCTCCAAATGCTAACGAAATAAATTAAAAAAAAAGTGATCTTCGCATTCTGATTTAATTTTCATCAACAACAATAACAACCTTGACCCGTACAAAAATTGTACCGTGAGAAAATTCATGGTTAATTTTTTTGTGAAAATGTAAAAATTCACACAATTTGTTTTTGTTTGTGTATTGAGTTTCAAATTTCCTTTAACGATCAGACTGATCGTTTGTTAGTTTGTTTATAAACAAGTGGGAAGTTGCCCGACGCTCATAAGTTGAATTTTAAACAGTGAAATATTGCAGTGATTTCGAATTTTTTTCAATATTATTTTATTGCATAAATAATTCAAACAAATACGTGTTCAAACATTAAAATTTCTAATTATAAATTTATTTATTTTAAATTCTTTTTAAAAATTATAATTATATAATTATAAAATTCACAATTATGTGCCCCATTCTGGGGCAATATTTATATGGCGGCTATGATAATAATGGAACATTCATCAACAATTTCAATAGTCTTTGGACCAAAATAATATACGTTTATTGAATTTCATGATGATATTTGTTCAAAATATTTACATCTCAGAAAGCCAAGTCTATTTAGAAAGTGATTCTGAGTCGATCGGTGTAAGAGTATGCATTGTTAAGACTGAGTCGATCAGCGTACCTATCAGTGGATATAGCAATATTTTTTTTTTGGAAATAAATCTATTACTTCTGATCCGTTAACAATTTAACAGTTATAGTTGAGGCGTTTATACCCTACACCACCATATGCGTTAGGGGTCTGAGCCTTAGGGATATGTGTTATTTATGTAATAGGCTAAGTCTATTGGAGTTTGTCATGCTTGGTCCAATATTACGGAATGAGGTTTTAAGCCAATTAAATTCGCATTTTAATTTTCTAGATGTATCAAAAATTTGGTATATTTCGCCCATAATTTGTTTTCTATTGACATAATTTTGATGATTTTTTGAACGGTTATTGAATACATACAGCTTTATATTACGGATAAATTCTGTAAAAAGACAAAAGTTTGCATGCCTACATTATGATGAATCATGTTAAAGCAATTCGTGTTTTTTTTTGTAATAATTGCCGAAGAAATGTATGGAAATTAGCTAAATGGGGCTAGAGGAATTCTTGTTAGGATAGATTTTAAACATCTATGAAAATGTTCGAAGATAAGAATTCGTAAAATGTTGATTTTAAAAAATGTGAAGAATTTAAAATTTCTATTCTTTTCAGTTTTTTTCTTTCAAAATTATTGTATAAACTTTTATAAAATAGAAACAAATAACGTTATTTTTTTAATTTCACTTCTATATTTATAAATTTGTCCATGAATCAAAGAATTTAAAAGATTCTAACTAAGACTCCATGCTACATTTTAAGGAGAATTTAAGAATAATTTAAACTTTTCGAATTGAGAATGTCCGAATTGATACTTTTTTTTGCCAAATTTATAAAGATCAACATATCAGGTAACCAACGTTGGAGGGTCAATAACTGCTTCCCTAACCAGATGGGGAATCTACTCCTTGAAAACATGTCAGTCCAACCATGTAAATGTCATTATGATATTTCTAACGTTTCCAAACTTCAATATTTTATATTTTATTAAATCTTGTATTTGGATACACTCTTCGTTTACGCTATTGACGTATACTTAATTAAATTAAATTATATTACACATACGCAAGTAAGTTCCAGATTTATGATTTTCATTTGTTTCATACTAAGTAATAAAAAAGGCGTATTTCACAACATCTCGTACAGAAAATTTAGGGAGCATTTTAAATCGATTGAGGATTTTTTTATTTCTCTCGAATTGTTTTTATTGTTTTTCAATTATGTCTGTTGGTAGCGTATGACTTTCGCAAAGCATACCCATCTTATACGTTTTGCTGATGTTGCTGGAACGTCTTCTCATGAAACGTTGCGTTGCCCTAGATCTTGGGATATCGATTGTTTTCAGGTGCTTCTAAAACCTTAATGATTCCATTCAAGCATCATTTTGGCTTTAATTCCGCTTGCTTTATGATAGTATGACCGATCCATAAGCATTTTCTACGTTTTATTTGTATTATTAAGGGTTTCTCGTAGGTAATGTTCCAGATGTATTAAAGATGTTATTAGGCCAACATATCTGCATATATTTCTGACTCAATTGTTGATATGAACCTGTAATAATGCGCACAACAGTGTTGATCTTATCTTACATAAGCGTTAAGTGTTCTCATCTTTGTGTGTATCTATTGATTGTAGTCGTCTAAATGATGCCTCGTTTTATTGAGTCTGTTGTCAGTTAGCAGAAGCTATCAATATATTAGACTTTTTGGCCTTGCAGCACGATTTTATCGTTATGTTAACGTTATTAATTCTCATTACTTTGATTTTCTTGACGATCATTTCACGCCATTTCCTCTAAGTCTTCTAAATTGGCTTGAATGCTGTATATTTTATGCGAGAGTAGGCAAATCCTAATCCAAAATTTGTGTAAGATACTTTTTCTCTTTGAACAATTTCGCTTATTATGTCATCCAGCATGACGATTAATAGCTGAGGTTTGAAGGGATATCGTTGTTTCATTTATAAAAGGTTGACTGACATTATCGTTTGGTCGGAAACCTGCCTGTTCGTCACGTAGGCTTTTCACAAATTTACTTGGAAGTCTTTCTTGTATGATGATTACCAATGTCTTGTATAGGGTGTTAAACAATATAATTATTGGAACAAACGCTCGATGAGTATCGAAATTCAAGGGCTACATTTGCATTACCTCAAAATGTTCCTCAATGGGTTAATAAAATATCTATAGATCATATGAATTTATTGGTTTTGACACTCTAAATTTAAAACAAAATCATGTTAAGATACAAAAAAATTGCGGCAATGAAAAAAATACTTCAATGACAATTGAATTGTTTCCGTTTTTTCTTTTCCTCCAAAACTGAAACAAAAAAAAGAAATTCTTCTTAAATTTGACATTTACATTAAAAACAGAAAATAACTTAAAATATTTATTTGAATGTCTTGTTCCTGAGACGTTTGTCTCAAAAAGAACATTATTTTTCATTTTAACGTCTTTGGTTTTAGCTTTGTCATGATTATTAATGAACCATTTTAAATACTGACAGATGGAATCAATAACTGGATGATGACTGGCTAAGAGGATACATTTGCTCTCTGTCTTTATCTCGGGTACCGAAATTAACTTTTAATATGAAGAAGAATAAGCAAAAAAAAGCAAATGTTCTTCGTTATTTTCGTTTGTCAACCACTTTCACCTTTTTTAATATTTTGTTTCCTTTTCGTCCCATTTCTTTTTGACATTTAAGCAGTAAATATGTGTGTATATATGTATGTATGTATGTATGTATGTATGTATGTATGTATGTATGTATGTATGTATGTATTTATATATGTATGTATGTATGTATTTATGTATGTATGTATGTATGTATGTATGTATGTATGTATGTATGTATGTATGTATGTATGTATTTATGTGTATTTTAATGTTTTTAATGTGGTTGTTTGTGTTTTTTTTTTGATGTTTAAGTATCTGGTACTAAAAAATGTATTTCGCGTCCTTGGCAAAGATACCAAATGTCAAACAAAATTCTTATTTATTTGACTTCTTTGATGAGCAGTTTTTTCGGTATTCTTATACCCTTCACCACCACAAGTGGCGAAGAGGATATTAAATTTGTCATTCTGTATGTAACGCTAATAAGGAATCATCTTAAAACCCATAATATAAATAAAAATCTGAGTCGATTTAGCTATGTCTGTCCGTTCTAAGTGAAATTCCATCTGAGTATTAATTATAATCCTGAGAAGTTTCCCATTGAAAAGCAGCAAAATCGATTCAGTATATTAAAATATTTAGACCGATATCTTAGGCAATCTTTAAGTTCAAGTGAATAACTTTCTTTAAATTGTCAATTATAAATCGATAAATAATAATAAATGTTTTCATAATATTGAGTGATATGTTCTTCAAAGCCACTCCAAAAATGATCAAAATCGGATCGGTAGAAAAAATATAACTAATTTGAGAAAGTGTTCCTGTGTTTCATATAAGAAAATCTTATACATCTCTGAGTGTATGTGTCAGTATGTATATACGGAACATAATATATTTACTTCAAACATATTTCTGTTGAAGGGTAATTTATATTCGGCATAGCTGATTATAACCTTCCTACTCGTTACATATATATATATATATATAATTTTTTGTACTTCTTGTCTTATATTTAATTTATTTATCTGGTTCTAAAGGTATTTCAATGATTCTTATTGAATATTCAATTTAGTTGTTTATTTTTTTAACATTTTTATTTATTTTTGTTTGTTTAAAAATAAAATTAATGTCTACATGTTGCAGTGAATTTTTACGAATTTTTGTAAATATTTTAAGTATTTTTTTCGTTTTACTTGTCTTTTTTTTTTTTCTCTTGAGTGGGTCCATCTGGTGGGATTGAGTGGTTGCCATGAAATATTCGAAAGGTAATAAACATTTGGTTGATTTGTATTTTTTACAACAAACAATTAAAGGAATAATCAAAATATGATTATCTCAACAGATATTTGATGTTATTTAATTAACTACATTTCCTTAGATTTGTGTACATTTAAGAGAGAATGTGGGGACTCTCAAATACCCTCCGCCACCAGAGAGGCAGAATTGATTTTTAGGAAATATTTTGTTTAGTTTTGATCAGCTGTATAGATTTACATGAAATTTAACGTACAGGTAAGGAGTGAGATTGGAAAATTCTTAACATACGTATTTCATTAGAACTGGTAATCAAAAACCCAACTTGGTTCTAAACAATGTTGGCAAAGCATTTAAAAGTCTACCGTCAAACCGTTTCCAATATTAATGAACAGTATCGGTAGAACTTGTCGTTTAATATGAATTTGCTTCAGATAGATCAAATGTTCCTAGAGCTAGAAAAATAGAAAGCAATTTAACAACCGGTAGGAAAGCTGAGCTGTTAGTTAAGCAATTGGACTATTTGGTATGAAAGGGTAAAGCTTATGTAAATTTAAAAACATACAAGGCTCAAAAACAGAGCATGGAAATTGAGGTCAAGTTTTCTAAAAAAAATGTCCAAAACGTATGTAATTGAAAGTGTTTTGCAACTTCCTGGTCAAAGATTTTGTGTTGAAGAAAAGTTTAGGACCCAAATGCAGTCAAAGTCTGCCAAAAGTTCTCAGAAATTATGAATTTATGTCAATAATTCCCAAAACGAATTGTGGATTTGAACCTGGTGTATTTTCTGAAGACGTGGAATTGGAAATTTTATATTGAATAAATACAGTGGATTTAAAGCTGAATTATTCATGGAAATTTTGTAATTTCTCTCTTCAGTTAAATCGCTTTTCAGGCACTAAAGACCACTACCTTTACATCATTTCTGGTGCAAATTCATGGAGTGACATAAAGCTTGCTCGATCTTCTGATGAAGGAGCAGATCTTGGTAATGAAGGAGCAGATGAGTTAGTTAATTTCTCAAAGGTCAATCTTAACGAACTATTAAGATATCACAATTCACCGGTTCTATACGACCAGCAGTCGTTTATGGTGTATGTGTAAAGTACGCAGAGATTGCTGTCAGAAAATCTGTTTATATCTGCATAAGAGTAAATATGTAACGTAATGTGATCGTTAACACACATTATGATGGAGAGTTTTGTAGATTCTTAACAGCCGAAATTATTATTCGCATTTAATAAATTTGCTTCGATTTTGAACAGTACTGTATATCAAATGATATCGATTGAACCCCCAAGAAATCAATTTGTGAAGCTCTGAATCAGGTTCAAACATGATCTGGATATTTACCATGTAACGACAAATTTTCACTTTACAGTTAAAAATATTTAATTTTTTCTCATTTAATTATTTTATTTAAATAAAATTTATATTCTCCCATTTATTGCAATGTTTATTGAAAATCATTTTTCTACTTTTCTCTTTTCCAGGTAAGAATTTTCATCATTATTGCAATTATGCTAATATTTGTTCATGTAAGTGGAAAATTAAATTAAAACTACTTTACAATTTTTAATTAATTGATTTTTAGTTTTTATGACTATAATGCTGAAATATAGGGCAATATTTTGGCTCCTACATTAGTCACATTATCGACATATGTTTGAAATTCGAATAAATAAATATTATTGCTTTTTTTGCTAATTTATTTATTGAATTTATTTGTTATTGGAACTCAAATATTTGTTTTTTTTCGATTGGAAATAAAGGAAATGTTTGATCTAAAAATATAAATAAAGTTATTACGCATTTTTTGTGCTGAAAAATTTAATTAGTCTTGCACATTAGTCATTTATTACGCAAAGTTCAAATAGAAATACATTTATTATTAAAAATAAATAAAATCCGGCTAAAATCGTTTTGCAAAAAATAGGGCGTTGCAAACATTAGTGTTGTATAGGATTTAAATGGATTATTTTTAATTTAAATATGATTTATATGGAAGATACTTCTCCCCCTTGTCTTATTCTTTCTGTGTTTTGTCTGGTCAAAACCGTGCTTTAAGAAAGTGATTAATTGATTAGGAAATTTGAGAACTTTAGCTGTTGTAGTTCTTTATATATTCGATAATCAATGTTAGCCTTGTTTAGGCGATGCCCCTCCTCCTGGTCTTATTAGTCTTACGTTTTGCTTGTAAAACAGTTTCTAGAGAAAGTTGTTAGGAGCAAATTTGAAAACTCTCGTTGTTACAGTTCTTTAGAATTACGGTAATCAATATTTGCTATGTATGGGGGGGGGTATCCCTCCCACTATTCCTATCGGTATTTTTTATAGCTTCTGTAACTTTTGCGTTCATTTTGTGAAAATTTAATCAAAATTGCTTCAGTCGTTTTAGAGTCTATACATACATACATACATACATACATACATACATACATACATACATACATACATACGTACATACATACATGCATATATACAGACATACATATATTCATTAAATTTTAAAGAATTAGGTTGTGACTGGATTTACTCGGGAAATTAAACGATTAATTGGGTTCAAACATTTTTTAAAATTATAAAAAATCTTCGCCAAAGTATAGTGTGTTTCGAATTCCTTAATTCTCTATTAGAAGGTCGATTTATGAGTTCTAAAATATTGAATCTTAAAAACGAATACAGTTTTCGATACCTCAATGTGTGCACAAGTATCCCTGAAAGATATAACGTTAATTCAGTATAAATTTTTTAACAAAATTTTATTGGAAGAGCAATGAGTTTAAATTAAAAAAATAATATGGAATCAATATATATCGTATTGAAGTTTTATATTTTGGAAATTAAAAAAAAAGTTGCATTTTTAAAAACAACAGAATCTAAATGAATGGATCTAGAGTCGCTATTGTATTGAAGTTACCTGCTAGGAGATAATCATATAAAATCCAATATCATTATAATACATAGTCAGTTACTTTTGATCATCTGGATGGATTCGCATGAAATTTAACATAATGATGTCAGAGAGTATGGACCTCATCGAAGATCAATGGACAATGCGGGCGCAATTTCGGGAAATTTTGCTAAATCTTACAATTAACAGTACCTTTAAAATACTTGCTTACAAGTATTATTTATCTCCTATAGTTTTTGAGGTTTTTCTTTTTTAAGTTGAAAGATTTTGCAACATGTGAAGTCAGTTTTTTCAATTTCTTTCAATATCTATATTTTTAAATATCGTATTGCAATTATTTTTAGTTTAATTCTACATAACAGCTGACACAATTCTGTACTATATAAAAACCATATACTAAAATATTCATGGTTATTGGGCAATTAATATTCAAAATTGAATGAGAAATGAATATTAAAATGAATGTCCTTTGCACCCCTTTCTGAGCTCCTATATGTTAAAACCTCTATAACCGTTCCGATAATCCATATTAATAATGCCACAATCCTCTGAGGTCATTATGTCTAATTTCATGTAAATCCGAAAAGGCCGATCAAAATTTACAGATTTATTTCTAAAAAAAGTCGATTTTGCTCCACTGTGTAGTCTAACAGTTTTGTCAAATAAGCTTTTTTCCTACGATACATTTCTTGACGATCAAGTGTTGAAATGCTTTGTATATTATCGCTTTGGTATCTATTTTGTGAACATTTGGTATGATTTCACAGTCTCCTCACTACACATTTGGTGGCAATAAAGTAGATAGTGTCTCCCTTGGACACACCTGGTGTCGAAGTAGAGGTGGCGAATGTGTATATACATATTTACACATATACTTGTAATATTCCATATATTTTTTGGTGACTATAAATACAACAATATTATATTCACTTTACTACAAGCCATTTTAACATAGACTTTTCCTAGGCTGTCACCTGTATGGTCCCGCTTTTATAGTATCTTCACTATACACAAAAGTGACACTTGTGCACGATCAAGTGGCGAAACGCTTTGTATGTTTTCACTTCACTATTTATTTTTTGGTCGTTAGGGATGATTGCTTGCCTACAAAATGCTCTCTATTAACTGATAGCTTAAGATATACTTGGGGCCGGAAGAGTGTAATGTGAGAGCCGCACAAAATGTCTATTGTCTCTTTACGATACAATTTATAACTTGAATATATAAAAGTTTGTCAACTGACTCTATCCCAAGGAATTCTTTTAGGGATGGGAACAGCCGATTATAGTAGATTAAATTGTTTCTTTTGAATTGAATAATTCCTAAACATAAACCACATTGATCAAAGTAAAATTTTTCTTCAATATTAATGTTCTCCTGAGAATAACTATAACTTTGTATCAGTGTTAATATCTACATTGATATATATGTACATTAATATAAGCTCTGGGCATTTTCCATTAATCCGCTTTATTTATTTCATAATCGTTCATTTTAAATCGATTTCATCCTCTGTAAATAAATTAAATTAAATTTCATTCTTCACTTGTTTACATTTTTTATTAAAAAATTTCTAGTAAATTAATTTCAATTAGCATTTTAACCCCTTTTTATGTGAAAAAAAAACAAATATCTTTGAATTTATGTGAATTTTACAAAATCCTTAAATCAGCAAAATGTAAACATTAAAAAATATCCAATTTATAAGCCTTTTACTATTTTACACTTTATTTAACAAACAAAATCAAAATACAAAAAAAAAAAAAGAAAATAAATAAATCCCTTTTAGGAAAATAACATTTTTTAATAATTAATTTTATTAGCTTTAGAGTATAAAAAACCTTTATTTTTTTTGTTATCGAAAAAAGAACTCTAAATAAACAATATCTCAAAATATTTATTATTTACGATAAAAATTCTTGTAAATCAACTAATTTCATTAAAATCTCCTCAAATAATCAATCAAAAAGGAATTTTCTCTTTTCTTTGTTTGCTAAAATCTTTATAAAGGATAAATGTCCTTTTAAAGCCTTCATGTAATTCAATACAATTATTTAAACGTTTTATTTATTAAATAAACTCTTTTAACGATGACAAAAATATTGAAAAGACATAAAATGGAAAAAAAACTTTTATTAAAATATTAAAAGTACAGTTGAGGAGTGAGATAAAATAATTCTTAACATACATATATACACAGTTTTAATTTTGTCCAAGAAAATATAGTTTAATTTACTAGTGTTCAACCTTTTTCGGAGGCATATCCATTAACGTTTTTATAGTGCTTTCTGTCACTTTGCTCGAACGGTTGCTCCATTTCCGTCTAAAATCTTCTACACTTTTGGACACTTATTTTGTGCTCTTCTTTCGCTCTCTTCAAATCAGAGTCCTGTATTTCTAAACTGGCCGTAGCTCCAGGTAGTTTGGAGGATTTGTCTTTTTTGGTACAAATACATTACATTATTGTTCTTGTAGCACTCAACTTCAGTGACAGGATGCCAAGTCAGGCGGACACATTTTGAAGTGTTATAAATGAAAGCAGCCTTTGTTTTAAATATAAAAGAATTTTATTTGCAGATCCCGTTATAACACATTTAGCGCTTCTTTGGTAACTACATATTGATTGGCATACCAACAACTGTTTGCGAAATTTTGTCTGCTTTTGGAACCTTCACTTTTCTCCAAAATTTCCGTGCTCTATTTTTGGCTTCTAAATTTTTAGCAGCGTTTTTGTCAGAGACTATTTGAGTCTTGTATATTTTTAAACGAGCATTCGTGCTAACCGGACTGTTTTCCTGCCGGATGTGTTGGAGGTTCTTTGGAAAATGCTTTCTGATTTTTAACTTTGGAGACATCATGTGGGAAATTCCTTCTAACTGAACCAGGTTTTTTTATTAACGGACAAGTTCTACCGGAACTGTTTAATAACATTGGAAACAGTTTGAAGGCAGACCTTTGAATGCTTGGTCAAGTGGGATTAATTTTAGTACGCTTCTTTTTTTCTGGTTACTCATTTTAATCCGGTACCTTGATCTAAAAAAAAAAAATCAACTAATACTTGGGTTAAAAGTTTTAATGAAAAACGTGTGTTAAGATTTTTTCGATTTCAGTCCTTACTTATTAAACCCTTATAAATAATCTTATATTCCCCTCCGTTTAAACTTTAATGTATGAAATTGGTTTCATTAAGACGAACGAACAAGAAAGAACATTTGAAGTGCCAAAAAGGTCTTGTGCCAATAGAATTAAATAAGAGATCATCATTTTCATTCAACACCCATACATATACACACACATACATACATATATTCATATAATATATAAAAATTCATTTAGATTTATAGAATAAATAAATGAAAGAATTTATTGGCAAAGAGGAGGGATACAAAATGATAGAGAAGTAGCAAAGTAGAAAAAAGGTCATGTCCTCATATCTAACCCCACTCAACACGAGTATTAATTTAGGAATAACAATAATATAAGAATCATAATACTGGTGGGAGCTGTTGTTTTTGAAGTCATGTGTTTCGTCGAAAAATATATAAAAAACGAATTCTATAGATAATTTGATAAATATTTGTCAGTTCATTATGGCCCATGAAAAGCGTATAGAACAAATGGTTTGTATCATAATAAAATGTGACCAACTTTTTTTCTGTTCACCCAAAAAGTTTAGTTGGGTATTGAGTTCTATATGTGAAAAAGAAGAAGAAGAAGCATGTTATTCAAATTATTTGTACGTGCGTATTTGTTTAGAGTGTTAAACGAAACAAAAGAATTTACAGACAATAAAATACACCTTGTGTCTATTATACCGCAAAATGTGTTTATTTTCAGTTTTTTTTTTGGTTCGTCAACAGTTGGGTTAGAAAAAATAGCAAATTGTTTAAATATTTTTAAACCCACCACCACCACCACCACCACCAGTGGTAAAAAGGGTACATCAACTTTATCATTCCGTGTGTAACGCTAGAAGACCCAATAGTGTATACATATTCTTGCATCAAATAAAAATCTGACTCAATTTAGCTATGTCCATCTGCCTTTCTATCTGTCTGTTATTGGCACGCTCACATCCACAATAATTGACCGAGTACAATGAAATTTGGCCTGAGAAGTTTCCAATTTAAAACCGGTTTAATATATTAGAAGAAAGAGACCGATATCTGAGGCAACCTTTATGTTCAAGTCAAAAACTTTCGTAAAATTGTCAATTATAAATCTACATTTATAATGTTTAAGAAAGTTTTTGATATATTGCATACCTCTTTGAATGTATGTATGAGTATTTATGTACGAAACATAACATATTTACTTCACACGAAATTGTGGTGGAGGGTATTTAAGATTCAGCATTGCCGAATGTAGCATCTTTACTTGTTAATTATATGAATATGTGAAATAATTGCATTAATAACATAAAATACGAATATTGGAACGCATGAATAATACGAAACATTATATTAAGTATACGTCCAGGATAAAAATTATTAAGCAAAAATTATCTTAAGTACGTAAATATGTAAAATTAAGGCAGAGTTTGTTGATTTTAAATGACACTTACCAAAAATTTATAAGCAACCCTCGTATAATTTGATTTACTGATTTTTGCCAAAGCGTGTTGTGATGATAATAATTTTTATGTAAAATTTATGCGTTTTAAGAAGGATTTTTCTTTTGCGGTTTTATGGGAGCTAAGAGCCCGACTTTATATTACCCTATATCGCATTGTTAGTTATAAGTGGTAGCTACCTAAATTAATAAATGACCCACGTTTAATTTTTTTCTAATTTAAGTTTAAGAGTGCAGTAAATTATAATGTTACTTATGTGAAATTTTAGACACATGTGAAATGTAAGACTCACTAGAATTTGAACTATGATCTGAATTAGAACCTGAACTGTAGTTTCAACTTGAATCTGACCTGAGATTATACAGGTTGGAACATGTCGTTGCAAAGCTCTATTAACAAATATAACATTATTAACAAAACGATAACTAAAATAAAAAAACAAACAAAACAATACAATAATAATATTATTAGTAATTAAAACAAACATTAAAAATAAAAACCAAAAACAATATTAGTACGTTAGAATATTCACCCTAATGTACAAAATCATATTGTAAGCTACCTAATATATTGTATGTTTTATTTTATTACATTCTGCTTTATTATACTATTCGTGCACAAACATACTTTTTGTTTATCAAACTTCTATCAAGTTCTATTAATAACACACTGCATAATTCTCATTTAGTTCATGTTGTTTTTTGAACATAAAGATAAAGTTTTGCCACAGGAGGGAGAGTTTATGTTTGACCACTCAAATCTCTGCTTGTAGTTAAGTAGTTACTAACCCGTAGTTTACCGAACTTAAAAGCCTTCAAATTCTTTTAAGACCGAATTAGTTACCTTCAAATTATTTTGTTTTACCGAATTCAAAGCTCCTGAATTCTTTGAGATCAAATTATTTTGTTTTACCGAACTAAAAGCTCCCGAATTCTTTGAGATCAAATTATCTTGTTTTGCCGAACTCAAAGCTCCCGAATTCTTTAATTCCGTTTGTACTAAATTCTTATTCCGCCAGCAAAATACACCAGCTTCTGCTATCGGCCAAACAGCTCATCGTATCAACATTTCATCGTGTCAACGAGCGATCGTACAATCCCGATATCTTATTGTATAGTTCTGTAGCTTAAGTAGTATTAAGGTTTTGTAAATAAAAGGTTTTGTTTTGTATTTTATCATCATCGAATAAAATTCGTCTTTTATTTATCAAAGGAACCTTAAAAGACCTTTGAATCGAACATGGACGACGTGAGTCATATCTCAGCTGGAAAAATAAACTGAGTTACAAAATTAGAAAATGGAATAGAATATAATCAGAATGTGAAATAGGATATAAACCAAAATTCGAATTAACATTTGAACTAAAATCTAAACTACAATTTAAAATGGTTTCTTAACTGACTCTGCATCAGAATCTTATCTAAAATCTCAACTAGAACGGTTGAACTGTTCTACAACTGTATTACAAAAATATTAGTTTCTTATTGTTATTTAAAATATTTAAAGTTTCGCTGCTATTTTTTCGATTAGTGCTGTCAATTTTATTTATATTTTGATGGTTCTATTTTGAGCAATTTGCTCTATCTGACGAAAGCACATAACACCAAATGGTCTTAATCATACACCAAAACACAGAATTTGTTTAGAATATATTTTTTTGTAGAAGCCACGAAAACTTGTTCCTAAATAACCATGTGTGAGACTTTATTTTAAACTTTAATTCAAATCAAAGTGGTTAATTATATGTCAATCACATAAATGTATGTATTTAAAGCCATAATTATTTTTTCGGACTAACTTATTTAGATCCAGTTTGATTTGTACTAATTTCAATGGAACCCTTTAGTTTTCTATTTCATTGCAATAAAATAATAAAATTTATTGTTCTTATTTTCCAAAAAATAATTTTCATATTAGAAAAATCACTTAAAACTATTATCTGCAATAAACATAAAAAGACTTTAATATTTTTATATTCTGAACACATTTATTTTAAAACAAGGAAAAGTTAGTCACTCAAGCCCCTACACCACATTGTTGCTTATTAATGGTAGCTACTAAAAAGTAATGTACGGCCCTCGTGTAAATATATTTTCTTATTTGTGCTTAAATGAGCAAATAATATTTGCGCTTTAAACGAACTTTTTGTGAGAGCTAGAAGAAATTATGGACCGAACCTCGTAAAATTTCTTCTTTGCCTATATTTATCTTAATTTGACCAATTCTTATCACCACATTAACGTATATGTGAGATTTAAGCCCTTCAGAGTGATATTTTAAGGAGGGTTGTATGAGATAATGAGAGAAATGAACTGATCCTTGTATAATTTAAAATATCACCTACACTACCAAAGGTGTTTGGGGTATTTTGCGTTTCTGCTGATGTTTGTAATATGCAAAAAATTGTGTGACACTCGTTAAGTATACCGTTCTATACAGAATCACTTTTTGAGTCGATTTAACGATGTCCGTCCATCTGTCTATGCGGCTGATTGTCCATGTAAACGTCGTGAGCAGTCTACAGGTTGCAATTTTGGAAACATTATTATTTTAGCCTAAGGACGAAGTCTATTGAAACTGGACATGTTCGGTACAATATTTTAGGTACCTCCCATAGAAATGTTTACCCACAATTGGGAATTAAAGTCATAAAAGTCCTAAATATAAAGTAATTAAAACGAATTTCAGCAAAAGTAAGTCATATAATATTCTAAAACGATATGCCAAAATATACGACGATCAGTTCTTTAGGTCTCTTCCTAATATCACTTTTAATGACAAAAATCTTGTATATGTTGTAATAATTGCTCAAATTAAGATAAATGTAAGTAAAAATCGATGTGCAAAATTATACGATGGTCGATTCATAATTTCTTGTAGCTTTCATATAAACCTTCCACAAAAATTCATTACAAAATGCATAAATTCAACATTAATCTTAGTGTCACAATACGGTACTACACACTTAAGAATAAAGCTGGAAATCAAATTATACGAGGGTCATTCATTAATTTTTCGTAACTAACTTGTCGGTCGGGCTTTACCGACTATACATTATTTGTGTCAAGCTTTGTTAAAATCGCTTTATATTTAGGACTTTTACGACCTTATAACTCCATTACGGGAGGAACATTTGCATGGGAGCTAGGTGAAACAATGAACTCATCATCACCAATTTTAAGAGGCATCGTCTTTTCTCCAAAATAATAACACATGCCAAGTTCTATCAAGATAAATTGCGACCTGCATTTTGTTCAGAATTTTAACTTGGCCAGCCAACCTGACGAACGGACAAACCTTGTTAAATTCACTCAAAAAGTGATTTTAAGTCGAACAGACAGAAAATGTATAAAAGAAAATGTATATTTTTTCTGAACATTACAAACTTCTGCATAAACGCATAATACCCCTACAACCTAAAATGGAGTAGGGTATCAATATTTTTTTATTTTAAATGAAAAAAATAAAGTTTTTTTTCTACTCATCACTGTCAGTTTTTATATTCAAACAAATTGTCAGTTTGAGATGAAATAAAATGAATAAAAATAAAATAAACTACAAAATAATACAACAAGAACAACAATAACAACAAATTGGCAACAAATATAGTATAATAATAACTTTATTCTTATATTAGATCCAACAACAAATGTGTAGACGGAAAAAAGGAAAACTAGAAATTAAAATGAATTTCTAATGGAAACAAACATTTAGTTGTATTTGTGTAAAAGTGTGAGTGTGAAGTATGAACATATGTATCTATGTGTACAAAACGATTTACATACATAAAAGATGTTTAACAACAAAACTGAATGATAAAAAAGGAAGATTTGAAATAATTTGAATATAAAATAGAAAAAAAAAAAACAAAACGAAAATAATATTGAGGAAAAAATAGGTCTCATGCTAGAAATTCATTTTTCTTTGTACAGAATCTACAGAAAATTTAGTGAAAAAATATAAAATTAAAATAAATATAATTTTTCCTGCTTTTTTTGGTTTATCTTTCAGTGTGTTGGTATTGTGATGAAGTAATTTTATATATTTCGAGTAGAAGAGTTCATAATGGGCCTGAATTATCGTAAAATAATTTTCATGTTAAAACTACAAAAACTTAAAACAGGGTGATGACGAGGTAGGAGTTCATACTTCGAATGTTCAAGATTGAAATATTGTAAACATATAAATCTGTATGAAAAAAAAATAAAATATTCCAATAAAGTTTTTCCAGTTCAATTTTTAGGAGTGAGATCAAACAAGTCTTAACATACATATATGTCAATAATCTTTTCTACTTAATTGAAATTATTATAATTTAAAAAATATATATATTTTTATAGTTTTAATCAGAAGTGGTGAAATTTTGAACCTTCTTTGGAACACTTTCATTAATATTTTTATAGCGCATTTTATCACTTTGCTCGAAGAGGTAGTTCCATTTCCGTTTAAAATCTACCATATTTTTGAAACCCTTTTTATACATTTGAATTCTCTTTTAACAATGACTGGCCTTAGCTCCTGGTATTTTGGAAGATTTAATTTCTTGGTACAAATACCACATTATTGTTCTTGTGACAGAATATCCAGTCAGGCCTAAAATTTTTATGAATAAAAGCCTACGTTTTTGTAAACTTTTCCTAATGTAAATTTTGATTTATATGGAGCTCGTTGCAGCAAATTATTTTCTTCTTTTGTCGCACCTGCATATTGCATACCAAGAACTTTTTGGAAAATTTTTACTGTTTTTGGGTTCTAAGCTTGTTTGGCTTTATGGACATCATGTGGATCATTTCTTTTAACATTCTTTCCATCATTCAATTGAGTGTTAAAATTTTTTCGATCTCTGTCCCTACTTCAATTCTAGTTCAGTTTTAGTTCTAGTACAGTTCTATTTCAGTTCTAGCTCAGTGTTGGTTTAGTTCTACTTCATTTATAATTACGTTCCAGTTCAGTTCAAGTTCAGTTCTATTTCATTTCTAGTTTAATTCTACTTAAGTTCTAGTTCAGTTCCAGTTTAGTTTCAGTTTAATTCAAGTTCAGTTCTAGTTCATTTCTACTTCAGATTGCAATTCAGATCCTAGTTCGGTCCTAGTTAAGTTCTACTTCAGTTCTAGTTCAGATCAATTTAGTTCTAGTTCAGTTCTGGTTCAGTTCTAGTTCAGTTCTACTTAAGTTCTAGTTCTGTTCTAGTTCAGTTCTATTTCAGTTCTAGTTTAGTTCTAGTTAAGTTCTAGTTTAGTTCTACTTAAGTTCTAGTTCTGTTCTAGTTCAGTTCTTGTTCAGTTCTACTTAAGTTCTAGTTCAGTTCTAGTTCTGTTCTAGTTCAGTTCTATTTCAGTTCTAGTTCAGTTCTAGTTCTGTTCTAGTTCAGTTCTATTTCAGTTCTAGTTTAGTTCTAGTTCAGTTCTAGTTTAGTTCTAGTTAAGTTCTAGTTCAGTTCTACTTAAGTTCTAGTTCTGTTCTAGTTCAGTTCTTGTTCAGTTCTACTTAAGTTCTAGTTCAGTTCTGGTTTAGTTCTAGTTCAGTTCTATTTCAGTTCTAGTTCAGTTCTAGTTCTGTTCTAGTTCAGTTCTAATTCAGTTATAGTTCAGTTCTAGTTTAGTTCTACATCAGTTCTACTTAAGTTCTAGTTCAGTTCTAGTTTAGTTCAAGTTTAGTTCTAGTTCAGTTCTAGTTCAGTTCTAGTTTAGTTCTAGTTCACATTCTAGTTCTCATTCTAGTTTATATTGTAGTTCAGATTCTTATTTAGATTGTAATTCATTTTATAGTCCAGATTCTTGTTTTAAATACTAATTCAGATTCTAGTTTTGTTCAAGTCTAAAATAATTTTATTCTGTCCCACTATAAAGTTTGACTAAGTGAGTAAATATGTGAGTGTATGAATGACTAAGTATGTGTTTAAAAAAAGTGTTAGTATTAGTTAAGCTACAGAGACTAATGATGTTAAAAAGAACGCCATATTGTGCGCCATTTATAATAATTGTTATTAAAACTACTACCGCTATAAAGAGTAAAAAGAGTTTTTGTTGGATTTTATATAAACATATTTAGAAGTATGCACGTATGTGTGTGTATATATCTATAATTCTTTTTTTTTGTTAGTTTTAAAGTTTTTCCTTCCAGCTGCTGAACAATAGCAAATAATATTATGTCAGACCTAGTCAAGGGTTTATGGGATATAATTTATGAAATTATAAAATAAAATAACAAAAATAACAAAAATAAAAAAAGATGTATGAAAACACTGAAATTAAATAAAAGTATCAGTGATTAAATATATAATTCCAACTGCTTTTCTATATAATAAAGAACATGAATTCCGTTGCTGTGAAATATGTTCTAGTTTTTTTGTTGTTGTTGTATGAATAATAACGAATAATAGAAATAATTTATTATTCGTTAGACTTACAGTTCAGCGGAGAAACAACAATTTTAACTACAAAAATGAAATTCCATTTAATACATTTTCATGTTGTTGTATGTTGTGAATCCAGTTGGAGTTATAACTTTGAATATGTATTTTGTTAAAAATCTTAAATTATAGTACTTTATATTTTATGGCAACAGTTAAGTTTAAAATTAAGAGGTTATGTTAAAGACATGCAAATGTTATCTCATCAGTGCAATCTGTTTTAAATTTATATTTCAGAAATGTATAACATTTTACTCGAATTTCTTCTGGATCGAAATATTCAGAATGTCAAATATCAATATCATTGAAGAATAGTCCATAATTGTTAACTTCAGAACTTAAGTGTTGACCATTTATTCATTTTCTGAACTCCGAAGACTCCGAATCCATTTATAATAGAAACAGTCATAGTTGAATGATTATCTGAAAGTGAAAATTTTCTATCAACAGCACCTGACTGAACAAACCGAGTTATTTCAATCGGGTTTTACGAAACGTTTATGTATAAAATGGCATAGGATAAGGACTCGGCCTTGAGCACTTTCAAACATATTTAGTATTATGATTAATAAGTTTTCCAGGGTATCACATTTTAGGACGCCTAAAATGGGAGTTATGACATGCAGTATATATGTGGCTATTCAATCTCCTGTCACACGTTTGGTAACCGCACATCGAACTTCAAAGTTTGTTATTACTTAGTTTCAAGACCAGACTGTCTAGTTATTGATTCGCCCTACCTAAACCAATTCAATTAAGTCTATTAAATCACAATTAAAGTCTTAACAATTCGTTCCAAAGACTTCTTGATATTTCACGTATAGCTTTTGTCTAAGGAGGTAATTATTTCCGAGAATGTCAAGCCTATTGAAACTGTCTATTGATGACGTCAGAAGTTTGGTAAGAAGAAACATTTCGACCCCTCTTTTGCTTCTGTTAGTTTTTTATATCTTTACCAGTATATCATTTGTTGTTAATTTACATCTTTCTCATTTTAGCAACTGCGACAGTAATGGTTGAACGTAAGACTACATGGGTTCCTAATATACAATGTCCAGTATTTATGCAAACTGAAGGTTTTGCTTAAAACAGGAAGAGAATAATTTCAATGAAAATTATTAATATAATGAATTGTGCCTTGTAGTAATCTCGCTTTAGCCTTTCGATATTGATTAATTACAGACTCGACTCAGAGCATAGCAATCAATTAAGTTGATGTGAATGATTGCGGAACTGCAATCTATCTCATTAGAGTCATTCGGTATTCGATTGGCAAAATTGATAGAAATCTCCTGTGGATTTGTTGGTTTATGCAACAGCTCACGACTAAGCGGAGCAGTTCCACAATCAACTCGCAATAGCATTTATCTCCTTTATTATAATACATTAATCAACATATTCCCGTTAGGTTCTCTTGACGTTTTTATCTTGTCATATCTTTATCGTTATTTTCTCTACTTTTCAGTATAATTTTTCTCCCGATATTATCTTTCTAAAGAATTCTCTTTTCAGTTATTTTTCTCTCATTTATTATAAGTGACACTGCTTTTCTATTCCTAAATTAAATTCTCTGTTCCTTGAAGTCACACATTTTGCATATTGCTTTTCGTTACATTGTAGTGTTTGATTTATGGCCCCAATAAAACTAAAACTTAAATTATATCTTTCCAAAATAATTGCATTTTTATTAGAGTCTGCGAAATAACAGCAAAATATAAAAATCGCTTTATTTCTGTCAAACACTATACTCTAATAAAATATAACAACATCCTTTTACATGAATTTTTATACATTAATTTCAATACATCTACATGAAATTTAGTTATTAGTATGAGTTAATTCCTCATTCATGGAATATATCTATATGTATTTGAGTATATGTGTGGAATTATTTCCACAATTTCATTGTTTCCTTTTATTATTCTTGTTACATTTTGATTGAGGAGGAATAAGAAGCAAACGACCAGGAGTAATATAAAACAATACATTTTCACCATTCTCCCATTTTGTGCAACTTATGAACAATGATTATTGTACATGTTTTATTTTATATTCCAACGAATAATACGTGATGTGATATGATGTATTAAACCACATGTGATGAAAATTAAACTATGAAAATATGAAAAAAAAGATCCCATAAAAACCACATTCAAACATTCACATTATTAACATACAGACAAACTAGATTTCAACTATAAATCCAAAACAAATGTTGTTAAAAACCACCAAAATATATTTGTGTTTGTATGTAATTTTTCTAGTTGAATATACAAACATACAAACAAATTAATGATTTCCCATGCCAAAGAAAGAAATTGTAATTTTGAAAAGATTCAATAATAATTATAGTTTGTTAGGATTGCACAGTGGGCTGAATTAGTTTTGGGAAAGAAAATTTATAACTTCTGATTTGATAAAGAGACCTAAATGTTTTTTTTTGGTTTTTCAGAAAATTCAAAATGATTATTAGTTGTTGTAAAAATCGCGGAAAGAATAAAGGTTCGCCACATAGAAAGTCAGCCTTAAAAGACCAGTTCAGTCACTTTTTGATGTCAAAACCACCATATGTTGAATGTATGAAGTTTCAACAACAAATACACTAACACACTTTATACACATACAAATCACTAAGACTTATCACTAAATCACTAATTTTATTTAAATCTATCAACTAATTTTTTTGACAAATGTTTTTTTTTGTGAATTTCGGGGTTGTTTCAGATATCCGTCTGTAACTTCTAAACTGAATTGCTTTATTAGTAAATTGTGTGGTAAAATTTTATTGAAATCGATTAATTAACGTAACCGTGAGAATGTTTCCAACAGACAGAACGGACAGATTTGAGCTTTCTGGCATTGTACATGGAAGCTAAATTAAGTAATCAATACACTGGACTCTTCTGAGAGGAGAAGTGAAGATTGAAAAAAGGAGTCTCAACTATTAAAACGTTTATAAACTTTTGTCAAAAATGATATAATAGAAGAACAATGAAATACTAAAATGGTTCATAAGCTAATATATTTATAATACCACTGTGTCACACAGCACTTCTTGGACCTGACCTTCTTTTTTATCTTTCTTAAAATTTGCAGATTATGCATTAATACTCAGCGCTTACTGGACATTTTACAGTCAATCTAAACCAACCTCTGATAATAAATTCAGAGTTTTGTGCCAACAATATTGAACGTTTTATTTTGAAGGGAAAACATCTGACATTATAATTCAAAAGCGATTTGTTTCCAATCGCTATAATAATAACAATTGTTGTTTTATATCCAACATATAAAAAAGCTCTTCTTAAAAGGCTTTAGCTTATCATGTACCAATAAAAAAAACAATAACGTTCAATAGTTTACAAGATTCAAGACATATGAAAAAGGTAGATGCGTTGGTTAACAAAGATTCGTTTCACATTCATGAATTGCTCTCAAATACATATTGAAAGGTGTTCTATATAAACAGCTTTTTAGTTAAGATCACACGATCACAGAGGACTTGTACCCAAGACAAGATTTGTTTAAAGAGAAATATTAATGAAAAACGATAAGAATATTTTTAGAGACGTTATGACATATAGCAAAAACTATTTGAAAGATATTGGAGGAAATGATTTGGCTCTGCCATATAATAGCCAAAAATTAGCGCATTTTAACAATTCTATGCATTTCAGTGGACCTAAAATCAATTTGCGAAGAGGAACACCAGCATTTTACACAACACTGTGTGAAAACAGTTTAACTGCATTCACTAATAACAACGAATATAGGGCATTTAGAGAGGATGCACAGTAATTTCGAAACATTTTTTTTCTTTTAGAAATAATTGTGTAATTTTGAAACCGTTTAGGATATCCTAATGAAATTGTGAGGGCCCCGAGCTCTATATACAAAATTATATTTTGTCTTAATTTATAAAATCATCATACTTGAGGTGGCCAAATTAATTGGGTGACCGGCTTCGCTTCTGACCAAGTTGAGACTTGTGCTCCTCCACATCAACTCGAAGATACTTCGGTTTTAACCATGAGATTTTAGTACAGTCGGTCTGAAAACACTGTTTAAAGGCATATTTTAAAGGCTGGGATTTTAAAAAATGCTCATATTTACAAATTGTCTGTGGGTAAAAAGCCTTTAACTGGATTTCTTGCATTAACCGGTTAACACAAAAAATATGATGTTTCTTACCAACTTAATGATAAATTCTAGCTTTTAAATGAATACTCGATCTCATAGGAAATAAATACTATATTACAAATTTTAAACTCAATTCCGTTCTTATACCAAATGTGGATTTTTTTTCCTAATTTTGTATATTCTTCCCCACTGTTCACTATAGCTTATACGTCATTTCGCAACAAGTTACCACAAAAAAGGGTTAATTACTCAACTTGGTTTAAAGGTATAATTTTTTAGTTAAAAAAAATAATATTTTTAGACCGTTTCTATAAAATGTGTCAATTTTAATACGTTAAAGCCTTTTCATTGGTTTTTCAAATATTTTTTTTGTAGTTTTCTATATTTTGAGCATTTTAATATTTATTTTAATTCCTTAACGCCTTTTATAATTTAGTGGTTTTCATATTATTTTCATTCCTCTACAAATCTGTGGTTTTATTTCAAAATATCGTTATGCCTCTTTTTATACCACCCAACACCACATGTGGTGAAGAGGGTATATTAACTTTGACAATCCGTGTGTAACGCTAAGAAGAAAGGAATGGGACACTATAATGTATATATATATTCGTGAATAAAATCAAAATGTGAGTCGATTTAGTTTATCCGTTTGTCTGTCTGCACGCAGAGAAACGTTATTTTGTAATATGTTCTTCGCAAACAATATATTCGGGTAAACATATAGTGTTATTACCAACATGTTAATTGTTGAATTCATTTGAAAATAATTTCTTTGCTGTAATAAAATTATTTTTATTAAATAAAAGAAATATTGTGGTTGCAATATGCTTGAAAATTATGTTTAACTGATCACAATATATATATTTTTTTGGAATAACAACATTTTTAATGGCTATAACTATAACCTTGGAGGCAATAACTATAACTTTGGTAATGGTAACAATATTTTTAATGGCGATAACAATATTTTTAGTGGCGATAACAATAACTATTTTTATAAATGCAAAACAATCTTTTTATTACAATAACAATATTTTTTTATTGGAATAACAATATTTTTAGTGGTGATAACAATAATTATTGTCAATGAAAAAAATGAGAATAAACAAACTTTGTAGTTACGGTAACAATAATTAATAACAATAGTATATTGCTTCTCGTTTATGGTGACCACAAACATATTTTCTCTCTGCGTGTTTCTGTGTATCCTATTTAAAACTAGCAAAATCCGTTCTGTATATTCAAGGATATAGATCGATATCTGAGGCATCCTCTAAGTTCAAGCAAAAATTTTTCTTAAAACTTGCATATATTGTATACGTCTGCTAGTGTATGTGTGAATGTGTATGTATGACAATTAACGTATGTGATCGAGGGTATTGAAAATTCGTCATAACCGAAAATAGCATTCTTAATTGTTTTAAATTTGTATTATTTGGTTAATTGCCATATGTACCTTGTCGATACTATTTGTCTTTATAAATAAAAACTCTACAAGGTCTGTAACTGACATGTTGCTTGAATATTATGAAAATTGTGCGGTTAAAATGTTTTAATATTTTCGAAATAATAAAAAAATAATAGTAAAATGTAAAACCAAAAATAAAATCATAAAAAAATACAATAAAACTATATAAATAAAGTAAAATTACATAGATACATTTATACATATGTATGTATGTATTAATGTATGTATGTATGTATGTATGTATGTATGTATGTATGTATGTATGTATGTATGTATGTGTGTATGTGTGTATGTATAAATATACATTTCTTCTCTTATACATATTAATTCATATGTATTTTACATTTATAAATATTTATATTGTTATGTATATAGAAATAGGTATGTGTGTAGGTGTATTACATGCCCAGCAGGCATTATATGTAATAATAAAATATATGTTTATTCATTTTCCTATAAATGTATTTCCATAGGAAAACATGCTTGTATGTATATACAAACGATATTTATGACCATACAGTTCCGGTTAAATTAATACGTTTTTTGGTTAAAGAAAAATCAATAAAAATATAAGGAATTTATGTAGAAATTTGAATGAAAAATTAAAATAATTAGTTCGATATACTGGGATTATAGACGTTTCTCTTTAATAAACATTACTCATACGCATCGTGTTACATTTTGAAATAATTTTTTAAAATCATTATAATTTAAAAGTCCTATAAATTGTAAAAGTGTTTTTCATAAAATGTTTGGAATTTATATAAGAGATATTTAGTTTTTAGAAAATAATTAACTGAAGTATATATTTGTAACATGAACAGTACTACATAGTGCCAAAGTGAGCCATATCTGTTGCATAGATTTTATAAAACTAGACTGATCGATAAGAAAGGATTTCAGGGTTTAAAAATTATTCGATGGTGAGTGCTCTTGTACCATGGGTTAAAAAAGAACACCGTTTCACTATGAAAGGTTTCATCAAATGCGTACTTCCTAAGTATTGTATAAACTGCTGCGCCTTTTTCGTTTTGAGCAGAGCGAGGTTTCATTCAATGTAGTTTTTTCTTGCTTCACTTATACAAAAGCAAATATATAATAGTGTGAGTGCACACCTTTAAGTTTATGAATTTTGAAGCCTTCACAAACTAGGGAATGAGACCAAAAAATTCTTAACATATATTTATGTTAATAAAAATAAAATCATTAAACTTATCCTGCACTACCTTTGACTACCGGCTTGATAACTTACCGGGCATTTTGGGAGCTTTTCTATGGTTTAAGCACCATCATGTGGACCATTTCTTTTACCTGAATGAAGTTTTTTCGGGTATTTTGGGAGCTTTTCTATGGTTTAAGAACCATCATGTGGACCATTTCTTTTACCTGAATGAAGTTTTTTACCTCGGACAAATTTACTGTTTAATTACATTGAAAGCAGTCTGACGGCAGATCTTTGAATGCTTAGCCACTTTTTTGTAGGACCAAGTGGGGGTTTGTTGTTAATTTTAGTGCGCACTTTTTATAATTTAAATAATATTAACGATATAGGAGTGTTTGTTTGACATTATATATTATAACTGACATGTTTTTCAAAGGTAACTTGATAATACTTGGGTTTAAATTTTAATAAAAATCATGTGTTAAGCACTTTTTTAATCTCACTCCTTTTCTTTCAAACAAGAGTCTCATTTATAGAATCAAATTAGTGATTCTCAATACAGAAACATGGCTGAATATTAATTTGAGTCAATATAGAAACACCAGCAAGAGCTATTTTTTCTATTCGAATTCGGAAACGAGGATTAAAAATCGAAAGATTCTCTAAATCATGAATCGGATGGTATTTGAGATGAAGTGAAGTGGTGAATAGAGAGTGAAACTTAAGAGCATTATCGTTTGGTTTTCGGAATCTTGAAATTAAGGAAATATTTTCTGAACATTCATCGTATAAGAGACTATATTTATATAGAATTAACGGCGGTCAGAGACCACACTTTTAGATCTTATCGGTAATTTGTCTTACATAATGTAAACAAAAACTTGTTAGCTTGATATGTAAGACTGCGAGAAAACGGAGTTCAAATGGTAAAATTTTATAAAAATTTTTATAAATCCTTTTTCTGAAATAATCTTAGAATTAAAGAAATTTTCCTGTAATACAGATTTGTTTATGAGAGTGCGTTGAATTGATGGAAGTAACTCGAAAACTATAAGTAAACAAATGTTTTAAAAACTTTCGCTAGAATTACAAAAATATTGAGAGATATTTAGGTGAGATTAAAGCCATGAGAATATTGAATATAACATATTCCCATGGTTTTAATCTCAAACGCATATCCTACATATGTAGGATATGCGTTTTTTCATCCACCGTTCGACTCAAAATCAATTTCTTAGTCGATTTAGCGATATCCGTCCAATAGTCCGGCTGTTTGATTTATGCCTGTGCCTTGGTGTAGGGTTCAAAACAACTATTGCACCTTAACTTAATAGTTTTATAAGTTATATCCTCACGATTATTTGGTACTAAAAATTACACAGATTATACTAAGTTTTCTATTAGAGTATTAAAAGATTTATATGATACTGGTCCAAATTAAACAACGAACGAATGATACCCTCCACAAAGATCAGTATAGGAAAATTTGTATGGATATATTAAAATCGCTTGTAAGAAGATGTCACTCTACGGTGCCCTTTCATCAAATTTGGCTTAAAAGATTCAATTATATGTGATATTAGAAGTTTTGTTTATGGGAAGGATACCACTCCCTGTACCCTTATTGTAATCTGCAATAATGTGTTGTCAAAGCACTATTCTTTTGCTATATTTTGTGAGCTTTTTTATATTAGTTTTAGGAATGTGTCATATTAATTGTTTCTTTTGTAAGAGGTTACCATTTTCCCATACCCAATCCAAAAATTTTAGAGTGCATAACGTGTTTCACTGAATATTAGCGTATTGAATTTCACAAAAATTTAATATGCCGTTTTGTTATAATTGTTGTTCCAAATTTTGCAGTTTTTGGAGCCAATTTTGTCGTGTTAATACAAGAAACTTATCTGGACAAATAAAAATAATAAAATGCAGACAGAGGGACATGGCTAAATCGATTCAGATTCTGATTTGGTACAAGTATTATATATTTTATGAGATCTTCTTGGCGTTACAAACGGAATGATAAAGTCAATATACCTTCATCACCACTTGTGGTTTTGAAGGGTATAGAAAGTGAATACCAAAACATATTTCATATTTAATTTTAAATTTTAAGAATGATATATTCCGCCCTGCCGAATCTCCAATAACAAACATAACAAATTCGTGTGTTTCACACATACACTCACAGACATATTCTATTTATAAAAGATTTTATTAAATATAATTTGGAGCATTTAATGAGTTTTAAAATTAGTTATTTTTATACCCTACACTACATTGTGCTACTACATTGCATACCATTCGACTCAGAATCACTTTCGATTTAACGATATCCGTCCGTTAATTTTGTGAACAAAATGCAGGCCGCGGTTTTAAAAATAGCTTAATGAAGTTTAGCATGTTTTGGCCCAGGATCGTTACCTATTGAAATTGGTGATAATGAGTCCATTATTGCACTTAGCCGCCATAGAAAAGTTCTTCTCGAAATGTGGATGTCATATAAAAGATTTTCTTAAATATAACACATGAACACTTAATGAGTCATAAAAATAGTTAATAGTTTTAGGCTAAATTTTATTGAGTTTTGTCAAATATTGTAGATGTGAACGTGTCAACCACAGACAGACAGACAGACAGACAGACAAACAGACAGAAAGAATAACATACATACGCAGTTGAATCGACTCAGATTTTGATTTTACCGAAGAAGAATAGTTCTTTCTTAGCATTACATATGGAGTGACAAAGTTAATATACCCTCTTCATCAAGAGAGAGACATTTGAAAATATTAGAAAAAATAATAAAAAAATTACAGTGTTTTCCTTTTGTTATCACCACTGTAAATGCATTAATTACATTCATTTTATGTATTAATGTCTAAAAGTATCCAAATGATTTAAATTCATAAATTTTGTGGGAATTGTAAGGTGTTTGTATATTATACATTTATAGTCTTTATTAGTTTTAGTTGAATTCATTTCTTTATTTTCTTTATATTACTTTTTTTGGGTCTCTTGATTAACAATTGATTTTAATTGGTCTTTACATACATTTGTGTATTTCAGTACCTAAAAATAGTTCATTTATGTATTTGGAACGTAAATGTAATAAAAATCATGTATTAAAACTTCAACATACATTTCAACATTTCAATAAATAAAATGTTTATTTTTTATATTTCCAGGTGATTTTTATATTTCCTGTTTCCTATTTGTGCGTTTTTTTGGTTTTATTACCAAAAAAGCAGTTACATTTACGATTTAAATCAATTCATTTAACTAATTTTCATTGTTTTTAGGAAAAATTCTTAGGAATAAATTATCATATTTATGGAATAAAGACCGGAATTAATTTAACGACATTTCCCTTAAAGTTGTATAACAAGCCTGTTTTTTATTATCAAGAAAATTTTATCAAAAATTTATTATTTAATTAGAAAATACGTAAAATAAGAACATAACTAATGAGAAATAAATTACAAGTTTTTTTTTTTTGGAAAATAAAAAAATCAATTTTTTTGTTGTGTTAAAGAAAAAATAATTCCGTTCTAAGAAAACTTTAATTTGAATAAAATCGATTTAAATAATTAAACTTTTATGTTAATTAAAATATTGGAAAAGTGATTTTCTCTCTGAGAATTGTTCAGACTGTTTCTATATTAAACTTCCATTCATAACTTTAATTCCATTTTAAAGTTAAATTTCAATATTTCTAAAAATACAATTCAATTAACTTGAATTAAACTACGAACTGAACTGAAACTTATTTAAAAGTGAATTACAACTAACTAGAACTGAACTTGAAATGAACTTGAACTAAAGTAGAACTGAATTAGAACCGAATTAGAACCAAACTAAAACTGCACTGGAACTGATCTAGAAGTGAACTAGAACAGAACTAGAACTAAACTTGAACTGAACTTGAACTGAACTTTTATTGAACTTATACTGAATTTCAACTGAACTTGAACTGAAACTGAACTTGAACCGAACTGAAACTGAACTTGAACTGAATTTGAACAGAACTTGAACTGAACTTGAACTGAACTTGAATTGAACTTGAACTGAACTTGAACTGAATTTATTTATTAAATTATTTATAAAATTTTTTGATCACAAAATATTAGTATTACAAACGTTTTCTTAATAAAAAGTGCTTTAGATGATTTAAGATAATATTTCAAAGTATTAACATTTCAAGGAGTTATTTACAATTCATTGCAAAATAATATAAATTTTAATTGATTTTTATTCTTATTTCTAATATTTAATAAATTTATAGCTGTTTTGTTGAGTATAGCAGGTAACCTAGTATTTATTCGAAAAACATTCTACTTTGAATCTTCCTTCTGTTCTCAGTCCTGTGCTATGTGGATGATTAATTAGGTCCAGAAATGATTTTTTGCCAGATTCTTTTGTAATTGTTGTGTAGTGTATGCTTTTCACGTTCCATCTCTACAATAATTTTATAGTTTGTGTGGATGTTTTTGTACCCCAAAGTGTTATGTCATGTTTTTTATAAGACTCACAAAGTGGTGTAGAACGTTATATGCTTTCCTCAGCTTTTTATGTCAGCTTTCAGTATGTGATTTCCTCTTAAAATTGTCATCAACATAAACTGCCGAATAATATTTTTTTGATTTGAAAAGCATTAGTTACTAGCTCCTCTCAGGGCCGGAGTAGAACGGGCGAAATTGTTCACATCTAAGTTATAACCAGGGTTTCGGAGAAATTGGATCTCCCTAGGCCCCAGGAGGAGCTAGAAACTTATGCTCTCTCAAACTAGTCTATAAATACCTTAGAAATAACTGTGCACAATTTTATTGAGATATGCAAAACATACAATATTTGCAGCCCATATTTGTATGGAAAATGTTCAGATATATGGGAAGGGCGCCAAGCTTCAGTTAGTTTTTAAAAAGTGGTGTACAATCTTAATGTTTAAAATCGTTGGAATGGTAATTGATAAAAAAATAATAATATGTACATAATAAACTACTAAAACGAAGTGTGTTTAATAAATTTGGTAAAAATTTTTATTTTTGTTGCATTTATGTAAAAAAAATTAATATTTGACACTAAATAAGTTCGTTAAAAAATATTCAATAGTTACAAAGTTACAGAATTATCACTGTGAAATGTAAACAAGATTTTTAAATTTAATCTGAAATAGGTTTTTATGTAAAATCGGAATTTGAATCTCTGGTAGATTCTAAACAAGTATCGGAAGTAGAATTTGGTCTAAAATTTTATCTAGAATCTTAACTGTATCTGAGTTAGAGCCGGAAGTAGAACTTGAATTGAATTTTAGAATTTTTACTAGAATCTAAAGAAGAGCTGAACTAGAATCTGAGTTAGAGTATGAACTTAAATGTGAACCAGAATCTTAACAAAATAAGAAAAAAGATATTTCTATGAAATTTGAATATAATATGAACAAAGTTGTACTTAATGTAGAACTATAAAAAATTCCCACTTTTCATTCCTACGTACCCAAAATTCCAATCCGGAGGAAATTTTTTAAAAATTTCACTTTTTTAGGTAAATTGCTCACTCTGATGTTATAAGAGGTTTGATTCATTATAGATTTCTTGTGTGGATAGCTAATAAATGTGGCTATATAATCAAGGTAGACGATTTTAGCTCTGACATTTTTCCTCGTCCAAAAACTAAAAAAACAATATATGTGGAAATTAATGAAATTCCAAAAGGGCTGGCGGGGAAATTGTTTCCCCTAATGACGTCAGATTTGCTTTTATATTTATTTGGAAAAGAAACAATATATATTTTTATTGAAACCACATAGGTGTATGGTTTTTGCACAATTCAGGCAATAGTTTGGAATTTCTTTGGAGCCAAAAAATTCAAAAATCTAAAAGAAATTGTCCAAAAATGGTTAAAAATTTTACTTTATCTCTTAAACTATAAGAGTTATCACACACATGTAAGCATATTTTTTTAAATAGTTATAAAGCTTTATGCATGTAAAATATTTTTAATCAAATCACTAATAAAATGTTGGCGATTTTTAAAAAGTCGTCATACCCGAGGTGAGCAACTTTGAAATCCCGCTTCTCGACTTCAGGACCCGCTAGAAATATGTCCTTCTCCTGGTCAATTGGAAAACACCTCAAGAATGTCGTTAAAAAATATTCAATAGTTACAACGTTACAGAATTATTTTTCAAAGAGAAGCGTTTTGGGATCACTGTGAAATGTAAACTAGATTCTTAAATTTAATCTGAAATAGGTTTTTATGTCAAATCGTAACTTGAATCTCCTGTAGATTCTAAACAAGTATCGGAAGTATAATTTGGTCTAAAATTTTATCTAAAATCTAAACTGTAATCTGAGTTAGAATATGAAGTAGAACTTGAATTGAATTTTAGAATTTTTACTAGAATCTAAAGAAGAGACTAAACCAGGATCTGAACAAGAACTTAAATGTGAACTAGAATCTAAACTAGGAATCTGAACTAGGATTTTAACGGGAATCTGAACTAGAACCTGAACCTGACTTTAGTATTTCGACTAGAATTTCTGATTCTAGTCGAATTTAATTAAATAAAAATTAATTAGTTTTTGCAATTCAAATAAAGAAATTAAATTTTTGAAGATGAAGAAAAAACAATCTGAACATTTATCGTTTTTCCTTTTTTATATTTCTCTTTATTTTCTATCTTATTTTCACATTAAAGTTCAAAAAACAGTTTTGCTTAATATTTGGATAAATTTAATATTTGGATAAACACATGTTACGATCATATCGAAATACCCTTAGGATTATATAACAAATAATTTATACACTATAAAACGCAATCATATGTAAACTGCAAAATATTCGCACTACAGATTTTACTAGAATGATATGGCGACGTATGATTTATATTTATATTTTTATTTAAATATTATTAATATTACTCATACGTATGGTATTCATTACATGTAACTTTAATTATGAATTATTATTTAAAATATTTTAAAAATGTTTTTCACCTGAGGATAAAGATAAAATATTAATTAAAACCCCCAAAAAATATATATATATTTTATCGATAATTAAGTGTGGAAAATTTTAAAAATGATTTCATAAATAAATTGTAAAATTGTAATTGTTGAATATAAATTTGATAGAAATCATTTTAATTAATTCTGTTGATTTGCATTGTTGATTTGCAATATCAAATAATCTTATTTTTATATTATAGTTGTCTAACATTTTTATATCCTCTACTCTTTTAGTGGTAGAGGATATAAAAATGTGAAGACCGTATATTAACTCTATATTATAAGGAATTTACCGATACCTGAATTAATCTCTAAGTTCAAGTAAATAACTTTATTAATATTGTCAATTAGGAGTTGATAAATTACAATGAAATTTTGCCGTAATATTAAGTTATGTGAACTCCGAAATCGGTTCAGTAAAAAAAAAAATGAATTAGACATAAAAAAACTAATTTTATGACTTATTGAATATTTTTGTGTTATATAAAAATGACTATATAATGCATACTTATGTGAGTGTGTTTATGTACGAAACATAACATATTTACTTCACACCAATTTGTGGTGGAGGATATTGAAGATTCAGCATAGACAGATATACTTGTTTTGAAATTTGTATAAATATTGGTTTGAGGTAACAATTAATATCCTGTTGTTTATAATTTCCCCAAAAACGAAGTAAATTTTTGGTTTCCTAAACACATAAATTTCAAATTAGTTAAATTAAAAAAAAATTAAAGAGAGAATTCATAGAAATGAAGAGGGTATATTAACTTTGTTATTCCATTAGTAACGCTAAGAAAGAATCATGACAGACAAACATCAAATTGCATCAAATCAAAATATGAGTCGATTTAGCTTTTCTCGCCTGTATGTCCGTCTATATGTCTGTCCTGAGAAATCGGCAAAATCAGGTTTTATATCAAAAGCTATAGACTGATATCTGAGGCACCCTTAAGATTTTCGCAAAATTGTCAATTAGAAATCATTGTTTTTAAGAAACGTAACGTATACATATTTATGGTGGAGGTTATTAAGGGTTCGGCGTAGCCGAGGGTTCGGCGTAGCCGAATATTGCATTCTTTCTCTTTTATTTATTTTATTCCGAATGCATATTTTAGTTGTACTGATTAAAATTTAGCATATCTTGAATATGAATCCAGCTTTGTGATTTGAGAACTTAAGCAAAAAAGTTATCTTTTAATTGAACATCTTTTAATAGGGTTTGTGGTTAAATTTTTGACCAAAGTTCATTCGAATTTGGTCTATGCATCTTTATGTTGTGGTGACTTCTTTTAAAAAGTCAAAACACAAAAAAACAAAGCAAAAAAGGCTTTATCAGGGAATAAATTTTGCCACCTTTTTGAAAAAAATCACACATTTATATGAGTATAGTATAAATATGTTTTAAAGAATTACAGGGATTCTGAAAAATATTAAAAAAAAATTTGACTTAAAAAGATTTAAAAAACATTGCACAGTGGGACAAAATTATTTTTTGGAAATAAAGCTGTAACTTTTGAGCGGCTGGATCGATTTGCATGTAACAGTAAAGAAGTGTTGATTTATAACTTTGACGGAATCGTTGTTATAGTGGTGTAAAATAGGGTATCTCGCATTTTATTTTTTTTATCGTATCACAGAATTAAAAGATTAATCGACTTATAATATCAACAAATCGCATTGTAATTTTAAACCGTTAGAGATATCTTCAATAAAATTTCACGTAGTCAGAGCTGAGGTGATTATGAACTGATCCTTTCTTCACTTTGCTTATTTGGATTCTTTTAAAATCTTAACATTAAACATTAATTTAAATAGGCTTTCATAATATTATCAGCCGATTAAGGTAAAATGCGTTTTTACCCATAACTAGGAAGCTAATGTTCCGATTACTGTGTTGTTTTCAACTAGAAAATTATCCTAATTATTTCCGATCTGCTAGTAAAATGTCTCTAGCTTAAATAGAACGCTCAAAAAGTCTAAAAAATTATTTTGCCTTGCATTGTTATTGTTTTCAATGCTATATCCAACAACAACCACAAGGAAAATAAAGACTTCTTAATATCACAGCTATTTATGAACCGATTTAAAAATTAAAAAAAAAAAAAACAAACAAACAAAAAAAAAACAAAATTCGATAATTTTTATTTAATTGTCAAAAATTACTTCTTTTAGAATTTTTATTTCAAGATATTGACACATTTTGTTAGATCCAGTGAAGTGTATGATTAATGTCTAGAAAATATATAAAATTTTGAATAGAATCTATATATTGTTTTTAAGATTTTAAGTACCCAAAATTGAAACACTTATTTCAAAGAACTAAAATTTTTAAAATTTTTCTAAATATCTCTTAAATTATAAACGACAACACGCACAGGTAAGCGTACTTTTACAGAGAATTATGAGAACTGTCGTCACTTAATTTAATTCAATGAAGTCATTTTAAAATTTTTAAGTTTTTTTAAAAACTTCCTAACTTAATGGGTCCACTCCTCATTTACTTGGTGAAATTTCATTAAAAAAATAATTCAGTGGTTCCAAAATTACGGAATTTGTTTTTGGGTCCATTTTGTATTCCTTATTGTAAATATTTTTCATTAAGTCTCATTTAGATGTCTTTTAATGTTATTTATATTCATTTCTTTATTTTTTTTACAAAAATTTATTTTCCCAACACCCTCCCCCCCCAAAAAATTCATAAATTACACGTATTCCAAATTTTTCAAGTGTAAATTTGTTTAAAGATTAAAGGTGAATGTTATCCAAACGTAAATTTTCGTTTTCATTAGAAATATTTGCAGGTTTTTTTTGGAACTCAGTGAATTATCACTGTTTTCCCCTAAACAGTAGACATTTACTCACTAAGTAGGCGGACAGGTAGAATGACGATATATATTTATTCATTTGAATAATATAAATAATGAATAAAAATACTTCCTCATCTTCTGCTTCCTGCCACTAAAAAGATGGAAATGTTTTTTAATACCGACAGAATTGATTTCAATATTCTCTTTATTTGGAATTCATTTTTCTCTTTTTATACCCTCCACCATTGCAAGTGGTGAAGAGGTTATATTCACTTTGTTATTCCGTGCGTAACGCTAAGAAAGAATCATCTCAGACCCTATAATGTATATATAATCTTGAATTAAATCAAATCTGAGCCGATTTAGTTATGTCCGTCTGTCTGTTGTTGGTACGCTCACATTCATAATATTTAACAGAGCTCAATGAAATTTAGCCTGAGTATTTGTTATAGTCCTGAAAAGTTGACCGTTTAAAACCAGCAAAATCGTCTGCCTTTCTATCTGTCTGTTAGTCTGACTGTCCAGCAAAATCGGTTTAGTATATTAAAAGATATAGACCGATACCGGAGGCAACCTCTGAGTTCAAGCAAATTACCTTCACACAATTGTCAATTATAATTCGATAAACTAGAATGAAACGGTATAATATTAAGCCAAATGTACTTCATTATCATTCCGAAAATTTTCTAAATCGGTTGAGAAGAAAAAAAGTTATAGCTCATTAAGTGTTCCTGTGTAATATTTCAAAAAAACTGTTATATATTATAGACGTTTGTGAGTGTATGTGTGAATGTGTGTGAAGCATAACATATTTAGTGGTGAAGGGTGCAAAAGATTCTTAATAGCCGAATTTAGCATTCCAACTTGTTTTGTTTTTTGTTTTACGCATTTGAAATTCGCGCGTGTTAATAAGGAAGTTAATATAAATTATTTCCGACAACCTTTTTACGATAAGTCCAAAAGTGGAAATTATTTTGTTACACACAATTATGTATGATGTGATTTCCATTGAAATCACTTTCACTGACAGTCAAAAAAAAAAATATTAAAAATTTACATTTTTGTTGTTGAATGTTAAATGTTTTTGTAATACAAAATGTTGGAAAGCAAAAAAGTAACAGAAAATATTTTAATGTCCAGCAAACATTTCAGGAGATTATGGAAGATAAATTTCTTAATTTATAATGTCTTGAGGTATTAAAAGGTCTTTAAATCGAATATTAAAAAATGTAATAAATATTTTCCTCATTGTACTTTACAGTGACAGAAAAGTAAATATGAAACGTAGAACTGTTTAACATCACAAATTTGGATCGCATAGTCTGTAGATACGTTTTGTGTTCTTAAGATTTTTAATAATTTTATGTTTTTAGATTAATAGATAAGATCGATTAAATGAATATTATCTGCAATATATCTTTCTTGTAACCTCGCAATATAAGCATTTATCTATTTTTTGCCAGATTTTTGAAACCATCTGATTTCGTTTTATATTTTTTTCCGAAGTCTGAAGTTTTGTAACGTGTTTTCTCGCTGGCTGAGTGGTGTCTTGGATTGACTTACGGTATCCACGAGCCCTCAGTAAGAACACTCTCAATTCACCCTTTTTGGAAAATAAGAATCGATTGTCTTAAAAGTTTGTCCAGGAATGCTCCTTTGAAGTTTATTTGCAATAAAGGGAGTTTGTTGGCTTGTTTTTCCCAAACTGACAGATTTGGTGTAATCCTCGGCCGGAATACAATTTGGATTTTACGGAGAGCTTCTATTTGGATATTATTCATATAAGGTCTCGATAAAAATCACTGAATGATTGTAACTTTCGCAAGCAACGATATGTATGTTATTCGCGAAATAATTTTCCAAACGTCAAATATGATAAGAGATTTTTTGCTCTCAGTTGCCCTATAAAGCGGATATGGAATATCGTTTCGCACATAAATCTTGGGAAAGTAGGAAATCACGAATGCTTGCTTTTTCACTTATCTCGAATTGTAGCGTTATGTTTTTTGACTCTGTCTAGAAAAAATGATTTTTAATAGGTTTTAGATTGCCCAGCATCTGAGGGGGTCTCTGCAAGAAAGACTTCGTCCGATCTTCTCTTAATAATTCAAATAAATCTTAGTAGATTTTTGTTGGTACTTATAGTGTTTCTTTTAATTTCTTAATCTATTGATTCCACTGCCGACAAATTTAAGACCTAATCTGGGCATTGGTCAGCCTGTCACTTAGTAAAGTCTCATATTGGATCCAAAACGCTTTTCTGGAAATAATTCTGTAACTTTCTATTATTCTTTTAATGAACTTTAGTTAGATAGGTAGGTTGAGTAGAGGACACTCTATAAGTCTCATGCCCGGAGGGGTACACCTAAACCGCTGTTATCGGCTTGTTGTGCGCTCATCGTATCCGCAAAAAGCAAGGAAACAAAAATATAAGTTCCAACCTTTATTTACTAAGAAGAATTTTGTATTGACGTCCTTGAGGTAGGATATGTCCGGTAGTTAATTCTTCATGAAGGTCTGTCTGTGGGTGGCGGAAGCTGGACAATGACATAAGTAACGTTACACCGTTTCGACATGCACTGCATTCGATGATACCTATCCGTTTGATGCTGTCGTACAGTGGAGTGCCGGTAAAAATGCTCTCATATCCGCAAGTTTAGAAAAACCATGGTTCTCCCCTCCTCTGGGTCGCCCTTTAGTTTCCACATAGTTCTATGTAATTCTGACGGTTTCTCCACACTCACAGTCCTTGTTTTCTAGTTTATCCGCCTATACATTCCCAATCACTTCCTCTTGTCTAGGTACACAGATAATGTATACAGTTCTGCTTGTCGTGAAATGGTTTAAAGCCTCCTTACCTTTTTGAATAGTTCGTGAAATCGTCTCATTGGATTACAACGCCCTAATCGTGCTTTGGCTGTCGGTGAAGATAATAATATAGATACTAAAATTTAACACAGGATTTCAAAAAAGTGAGACTTTAATAGATCAATAGAACCAACAATGCACAGTACTCAATTGCACAGACATGAAAAATTATGAACCGACCCTCGTAGAAACACATTTTATGATTTATACTTCTATAAAATATATTTATTTAAAATATTTTCTTTGGACATATATGAAAGACTTATCCAATGTGAGATAATTTTCGGAAGCGGACTGATTCTTGCAAATTTTGATAGGGTGCTTTCTTGTTGCATAGATCCTGAACATGGCAGATATTATTACAATACTGAAATTTTTATATTTATTAACATTTAAATGATTTACCGAAGTGGGTCTGTATATAAACTACGGTGAAATGTTGAACGATCTTTTTGAAATTTGGCATGTGAATTTATGTACTTGAACAAATAGCCGGACAGACAGACAGACAGACAGATAGACAGACATACATACAGACGGTTGGGCCGACATCGCTAAACTGATTCAAAAAGTGATTCTAACTCGAACAGTATATTTAAAAGTGGTAAAATAATTTTTTTCTGTATGTTACAAACTTAAACACAAACGCATAATACCCGAAACACCTATAATGGTGGACTCATATGGATCAGATAAAATGTTGTACGATTTTGAAATAGAAATAATGAAAAAAATTTTTTTTCTAAAAAGTCGATAACATATTTTCCTCTTTAAAAGTCACTATTTTTTCTTGTTTATATTTTTTTCGTCTAAGTTCGGAAAAAGTACTTAGCGTAAATCTACGGAATGCAAATTCCTCACTTTGGATATATTTCTATATATTTCCAAAGTGGGAAATATATTTCTTTGCATATATTCCTTTAAATGTTTCTTATATAATCAGAACAATGTCATGGGTCAGACCTTTTAAAAACGCCAAAATGACAAATTTACTTAATATTACTTTTTTTACAAATTTTATTATTATATCCCACTGTGTAATCTATTTTTTTTTTCATTTTTCTCATCCGAATTATAAAAACAAAATAAATTGCCCTCATTATTTTAGATTTAAATTTCAGCTATTTAATATCAACATTCTTTTTCATGGACACTTCCTCAGCACTAAATAGAACAAAATTCATTTTATAGACAAATTTTTTTTCGGAAAGCCAATTTTTGTTGTTGTTGCTCTAATCACATCTTTAGGGATATTAAAAAATATAAAAAAAATATCAAAAAATTATAATCAAAATATTTATGAAAATTATGTGAAGCATTTCGATTTGAAAGAAAAACTAAAATAATGAATAAATCTTGTATAAACAATAAAAAAAGGAAAATGTCCTTAGAAAGTAGCAAACAAAAATTAAAGCATACTTTGTGGGGTGAAGTGTATTAAAGGGTGGGTGTTTAAAAATGTTTGCGTGGTAGAGAAGTTATTTGCAAAAGTTTTTTATTTTTCTTCTTTTTTCCCCAAGTAGACTGTGAAGTCAAGCGTTAAAATTAAATTGAATTTTTCCATTTTAAATTTTATACTTGTTTTTCTTTTACAGCAATAAAATATAATATTTTCATTTGTGGCAAAGAAGGTGTATTTTTGTAGCATTAATTTTGTGACCTTGAATGTAAATGAACAAAATGAAATGTTATAGTCGGTCAAGTCCGACTATGTAATACCCTACACCACATTGTTGGTTGTAAATGACTGCTACGGAAATTTTGTGTACGATCCTCGTATAATTTACTTTTCTTATTTATGCTTATGTGTGCAATCGATTTCGTATAATTTCGCACATCGTTGTAGAATATAATAAGAGTTATTTTTGCCAAATTCTGTCGGCATTATTTTATATTTAGGTATATTATAGACCTCATTCCGGGGGGATATTTTCATGAGGCCTATATGAAATACAGAACCTATCATCATAATCAATTTCAATAGGCATTGCTCCTGGACCATAATAGTAGTATGCGCCAAATTTCATTAAGATACTTTGCGAACAAGCTTTTCATGGACAGCCAGTCGCTCGAATGTTCTTAAATCGAATAAGAAAGTGATTCTGGGTCAAACGGTTTTTACTGCCCGTTACAAATATCTGCACAAACCGAAATATTCCATCACCGCCTATGGTGGTGTAGGGTATAAAAAAATATGAAATAAACATCGTATTCTTTAAAACTCAAAATAGCGAACACAATACCAACTAAAGTAGTTCCCCTTTATAATTCAGATTAAAGTTTTATTAAAGAGAATCAGTTGAAGAGAATTTAAAATGGTCAATAATTGAATAATTAAAAATTTTATGTGTGAAAATTCAATTAAATTTCTGAATTAAATTTCTGAATGAAACTATTAGGTGATTGTCATTTACTTATCAATTAATTAATCTGTGTTTCCTTGAATTTACAAATTTTATTTTCTAAAGAAATTCTTGATGAAAAGACCAAAACCAATACATTTGCAAAAATATAATATACACAGTACCAAAAAAGGTAGTAAATACAACGAAAAAAGGTGAGGAATTGAATAAAGAGAAGGTTAAATATCAACCAATGAAACATTTTTTATCACAATGAAAATTTTTGTTAATTTTTCGTAAATTCTTCAATTGACGAAAAATTGTCAATATGACTATTTGAATTCGTTAATAAATATCGAGTTAATTTAAATAAATATTATTCAATTTGAGTAATTCATTATTCAAATTGACAAATATAAAATCTTCATATTGATGTAGATTATTCGCTTTAAATACCACATTCAAGTTAAATTTAAGAAATTAAATTGAATTGAAGAAAAAATTACATTAGATTGTTATAATAAATTAATACATAAACTATAAAGGACCAAGGAAGGAGTATATCCCATACAAAGCAAATATTGATTGTGGAATGTCTTAAGAACTGTAACTGCAAGAATTTTCAAATTTTGTTCCAATGACTTCCTCAAGAAACTGTTTTAGGACAGAAGTAGCCCCCATAGAAAGCAAATATTGATTATCGAATATCTATATAAATTCGTCTTAATTACATTTTAAATACACGTCGATATGAGATATGTGAAATTTCTTTCCAGACCTAGAACTGAGGTGAATATTTGCGCACCAAAGAACACTGAATAAAAGCCAGTTTTGGATAATAATTAAATAGTGTAGAAAACGTAATAGACAACTGAAAATAGTACAATGCGAAAGGACGGTTGTGAGCTGACTGGCTGGTATTTTTGATGAAAAGTTACATACATGTTTGTTGATCAACTGGTCTTCCATTTGCATTTTCATGAATTTATTCCTTTTATTTCAATCATTTAAATTAGAATGTTCTATAAACTATTTTCGTCCTGTATGTATATCTATATTCAGTTTACATTTTCATTAAAGTTCTACGAAAATTTTTCGTTAATTTTACCTACGACATTTGGTTCAGTGTACAAATGATATTGGAAATTTTTGGCTTCTGATAATATTGATTGTAGAATGAATTTTTAAATCTTTGTATATTAAAATGGAATGTGTGTATGTGTGTCCCAACCAAAACGGTTGAGATGAAATTTTTACAGAATAATCCCAATATACCTGAAAGTAACATGGGCTATGAAAAATTCCGGTAGGTCCAGAGGGGGAGATACAAAGCATATGTTTATTATCAAATATCTAATGATTTTTAACACAGAAAGCTTTTTTAACAGCGGACAAAACTTTTTTCTTCATACAAAGCAACACAGTTAGAATTTAAAATTTTTTGCATGAAAAAATGGATGGTATATGTGGTCTTATAAAGAAAACAGGACAGCCGGCATTTGATATACTAATTAATAAGTGATACAGATTTTATACGGTTTTATTGAAAATTTTCGGAAAATTTTTAATATTTGAGAAATTTCTTTCAAGATCTAGGATTGAGGAGAAATTTTGAGCAGCAAAGCGCACCGGATAAAAGTCGGTTCAATCAATAAATTAATCTATTAACAACTTTTAGATGTAGTTGTAGATGTAGATGTATTAGACACATTTTATACCAATCTTTCTTAATTGTTTTTTTCAGAACAATTTATTTCAATGTTAAGTCAATATATCATATTGATTTAATATTGTAAAATGTTAGTTTTTACCTGTTTGTAAAACTATGTTGGATTAGTTATTTTCAAAGCAAAAACATAATTTAAACAGTATTTAAGCAGGTTTGATAACATCCCAGGTATTAATAATATGCTCTTTTGGAAAAATTATTTCTTATTTGATGGATTTTCGCTTTAGTTTTTATTTTGAGCGATTAACAAATGGACCTTGAAAGCTCTACTAATCGATTTTTTCTTAGTTATTTTAGTATGTTCTGAAACTACAATATGAGCTTCAAATTAGCATTGAAATTTTAAAGTTCTTTAACATTTCTTAGTTTAAATGCTTAGAAAGTTGAAGAGACTTTTGTGATTGAGCGTTTAGTTGTGAGAACGTGGAAAGAAGAAGGAAATAATCCGCTGCATGTTTTAAAGATTGCCACTACTCTAGACCAGTTTGTTAGTTAATTCTGGTAATTAAGTAGAATTTTTGTAACACAATCTCACAATCAATTCACCAATAACTCCGATATGCTGTCAGGAATGTTTGATATGTCTTTAGTATATTCGGACTGAAATTACAATAGGAAAATGTACGCTAAAAATTAATAACTTATGCTATAAATTTTGTATCGTTAATGTGATGGTGATATAAATAAATCGGGGTGACCTAATAAATTATTCTTATTTGTTTGTTAATGACAATTTTTACACAGTTAATAAACAAGTCTACTCCTTTAACTTATCCTTCTCCTAGATTGGAAAATAGGATGTCCAATAAATCTGTTTAGAAAGAATAACAAAACCTTTACGCTGGTGCATCAAAATTTGAACTATGTATTCAACTACAATCGGAATTTCTTTGAAGGCACTAAAAAGGTCATTTATTATTGAAATAAGTTTTGTAAGTTGTTCGGTCGTGTTTACTTGTCTTCTTCACCTAAAGTATATTCTTAACATAGAGTCCTTTTAAAATACTGTTATTTTTGTCCATTATTCCTCATGATGCCGCACCTTCTTTATTGTGCATTTAATTCTTAATTTGGTTTTAATGTCATTAAATAATTTATAACTTTTAAAAACATCCTTGAAAAATTGCGCTTTAATACCATAAATATTAATTTTCAATGTTATATCCTGTTTCGGTAACTCATATTCTTAATTATGACAAAAATATCTGTAAACTGACACCCAACCGTTCGAAATCATTAAAAATTCTAACGAGTTAAAAATTATTTTCATTACATTGCAAAATGAAAATTAATATCAAGGTATTTTTATTAATTATATCCTTTTTTATCAGCAGTCACACACTCACATACATATAATATCACATATATAATTAGTGCTTATTGGACTGGACTAAAATAATAAACTATTTTGGTAGTTGAAGGTACATTTGGTTCGTAATTTCATGTGTGACGATAAGAAGGAATAACATAAGACCCCATAATGTACTTAAGTATATTCTTGGTTCATGTCAAAATTTGAGACGGACATGCTGTGTGTAACGAAATTTGGCTTGGATGTTTTTTAAAGGTATTTTTAGTTTGCTATTAAAAATAGCCAATATCGGTTGAAGACTGTAACAGGTTGAAAATATATAAACTTTTTATACCCCCTTAAAATTATAGTGTCATGTAGGTTGCAATTTTAAAGATGATTTTCTAAAATGTCCCATATAAATAAAAAACATATAAGATAAAACCGCCAAAAATATATATTATAAGTGTGTCATTGACCTGGCTCCCTATAAGTCTCCTCCCGGAATAGTGTTTAAAAATCGACACAATTATTTTCATAAATCTCCTTTATATACAAAAATAATTTTTCGAAAATCGGTCCAAATTCGATAATAGCTCCTACATAGGGTTCATTACGGCCAAATAATTTTAAGTTTATAAACCTGTTTTGTCAAAATTCGGCACAATTATTTTTCCCACTGTATATATTTATAATCGGCTCATATTTGGTTATAGCCCCGGGTCTCTTACCGTTTTTTTAATTCTCTTAAATAAATTTTTAAAACATTATTTTTTTTCAACTACCTTTTATTATCGGGTTCATACTTAGTTAAAGCTCTCATGTAATTTCTTTTCCCGGAAAAAGGATGGAGTCTAAATATTAAATATTGGTCTTTATTAAATATTCTATAGAAATGTAGACGCATGTCTAATTTTATCCAATATATGTTACTTATTTCAAAAATATCGCACGCAATAGATGATAGTTTCCACATAAGGCCCCTTTTTCGGAAAGGGAATTTTAGCTGATAAATACTTCAGTATTTATTTAAAGTAAATACTAATTCTTGACTTGCAATGACAATTTTAGTGATGATTTTTGTGTTCATCAGTCCAAATTTTTCTAAAGAGCCCAGATTTATTCAAAATGTCCCATATTGAGTCGCCTTTTAAACTTATAATAATTTTATATAAATGTCAATAGGATTTGTTAAAGGGTTCAGAGAACAAAAGACGTCAGAACTTTTCTGTTATGTAAATTCAAGTGAAGTCATTGGAATACTTTTTATCTCACTATTCAAGGTATCAACATCTAAGAATGAAGAAATTATATCAGTAATTATTGAAAGTTTTAGAAAGTACAACATATATCGATTAAAATCATAAGATGTACAAGAGCTTTTTGCTTGTACAAGAAAGCTTCCTCTCCATCTTCTGCAAGGTAGCTATATATATTACGATTAATTGAAAGATGATTCCAATTTTGATTAAATGTAATATTATTTTTTAATCAACTCCGTGATGTAAGTGGTGGAGGGCACTTAAGATTCTGCACTGCCGAATAAAGCACTTTTACTTGTTTCCCTACACAAACTGCAACATTGCAGTATGAAAAAGAAAAAAGTAACTTTTTCCACGGAATATTTTTCAGTGAAAATTAAGTTTTATTATTAAAAATGAACTTAAATTTGAAAATTCTAACGAATAAAATGGATTTTAATAGAAAATAAAAAAGAAAGCAAAAAAACTGAATCCAACATAATCTGTAGTGTTTTCTTGTTGCAACGAAAAACTTTCAATGGATGAAAAATACCATAAAAAAGTTACTTACTGCTGCTATATATTTACAGCAGTAACAGCAAACCATCAGGTGCGGTTCTCAGGGGAAGGGTGGTGAAGAGAACTTTGACCCATCTAAAAATTAATATGTTTATTAAAAGAAAATTGATACAAAATAAATAAGACGAGAAAAAAAGGTAAAAGCTATAAATCTGATTTCTTTCTTTTCCTGGTTCCTGTATAGTTTCTTGCGATAAAAATGTTAACTTAAGACAGTTTGTTGTTAGTGTTTGTCTGTGTGTGTATAGTTCATTGTATTATTTTGTTTTTTTTTTTTTTAAACTAGAGGGCACCATATGGAATCAAGTGCCGCAAAGTGAAAACAACTGTAATTACATTAATATTTTATCACATTATCAGTGAAGTGAACGAATGAATACAGAATAACGAATACAAAAAATTTATAAAAGATAAAATAATAATAAAAAACCTCTACGTCAGACAATGCAAAGAGGAAGAGTAAATAAATAAATAAAAATATAAATGATTGACATAATGGAAAAAAAGTGAAAATAAGTTATTTATATTTAACAGTCTATATACTTTTAAAGTGTTTTTAATAAAATTTTTGCACTTACGGATTTAAAAAGCTTAAATTCTCTTAAGTAGTTTATCTTTTTCTTATGTGATTAAAACTATATTTCTCTTAAAAGTGTAGTGAAAATAATTATTGTCTTAAATATTCCACTGATTTTTTGGAGCATTTAATGATTAAACGGCTCTGAAATTATTAATAAGTGCATGTTAAAATGTGCGAAGTAATTCTAAGGATACTAAAGGTCAACCATACAATCTGGTTCTTTTGGGCGACAAATATCCTCAAGAAAATATCCAGTAAATTACTCAAGTGAAATCGTCGAAATTCAAGTGTTTGTCCCAAGCTTATCCGAATTTAGTACACAAGTTCAATGGAACCTATGTGAAATAATAGAGAGATCATTGTATAATTTTGCACGTAGTTGTCGAATAAAACTTATTTTTTTTAAATTTGATTAACATCGCTACAAACATCTCCACAAAAGCATAATACCACCACCACCTCTGGTGGTGTGGGGTGTAAAAATGTATATTTAACATTGTTTCACAGTCAATATAGTTCCTTGAATTAAATTTTACTACTTGAAATTTAACTATTTTTTTAAAAGAATTTTAAAAATGTGTCGTTGTATAATTGTATATATGTAAAATATTATTTTACCGCAAACGTAAAATCGTTAAATTTAAAATAAATAATAAAATAATCTCAAATCAACTTTGCTCAACGTTGAGTTTGCTTCATGTTTTTTCTGTGTGTACATCCATATTTTTTTGAAAGTTTATAGGGACCCCGACAAATACTAAGATAAAAATATTGATGTATATTTCGAGTGATTTACAAAATTTCTTTTATCTTATTAGAATTTTTAGAAAATAAACTTAATCGACATGGCAACATTTAGAGGGCAATGACCCTCCAAAGTTATTATGGTTCGAAAGATTTTAATTTATCGAAAAAACATTTGCAAATGAATTTCTAAATCAAAAAAGGCCCTTAAAAAAGGCTGTTTTAACAGAATCTGCATCTGCATGTATTTATGTATGAATGTATGTATGTATGTTTGTATGTATGTATGTATGTATGTATGTATGTATGTATGTATGTATGTATGTATGTATGAGAAGGGGAAATAATATAATTTGGTTACATTAGACATGATAAAAGTATTCAATAATCAAACCGGGTTTTAAGGCACTCAGTGATATTATCAGTATTCCAGGACTGCGTTAGCTTGTCTAACATATTCTTCAGTTACAGCATTCGGGAAGACTATTATTGGTCATTAAAGAAAGCTTACAAAACACCAGCAAATCAAAGAAGTTAGAATGTTATGAAGTGAAAAATTAACGAAACACTCTCGTATAATTGAATTTTTTGATTTATGCTTAAGTGTGAAGTACAGTATTGTAACACTAACATTTATGTGAAATTTTATGCGATTTAAAATGATTTTTGGGAGTTTATATGGGAGATGGAAGAAATTATTGTCCAACCCCTGTAAATGTTCATACATATATTTTGAAGGAAGAGGTAGCACGGATTTATCTGTCTCCTACCATTTTTCCACAACCACTCTGTACTTGATGGGTGTTTTGAAAAAATAAGCCCTTTAAATCGTATCACTTGTACCTTCTACGAAAGAAAGATATCTGGTCAAAATATTCCACAAAGACTATGATTGGCCATTTGTTAAACTATTTTAAGATAGTGGATGTGAAGTTTAACTCACCATAGTCTAGGCCTTTCCTTATATGAATACCATTTATATCGATCGAAACAGAACGCCGTTTTCAACAATTTGTAGTTCTCCAATCCATGTCTTTAAAATAAGATATATGTGGTAGAATTCTTGATTTTGGTGTTGCGAAAGCTTGCATTGAGATTAGATTATCTAATTTAACATATGGTAACTGGTTTTTTTTGAGACATTCCATAAAAGTGGACTCTAAAGACCAAAATCCAATAATCTCATTTTTCGGATATAAAATTAAATTAAATTAAATTAAATCAAATAGAAGTAGATCAAAATATTGACTGTCTGATGTATCTCACTTTGAATGCCCATAATTCCTTACAACAAGTCACTAAAAGATCCAAAATGTGGTTGCTAAAATTTCATGCAAATCATTCGATTTCTGTTGTACATTATTTTTCACTGGTGACATCAATACAATCAAGTTGCTGTAAAATGTAGTGTTCGGTTAAGATTTGTCCAAGTTGAGCATTTTCCTGGTATTTCACCTCATAAGGGTCGTAATTCCACACAAATTCAATTGTTTCAAAATTCCACATTGTTGTATGTGATGATATCGCCTACTCTAGTAGCTTGGATTTATAGTGTGATAAAACGTATCCGATTTTCCAAGCTCTCTTACTTTATTAGATAGATTGCTTGTCTTTACATTTCCAAGCTTTCTCTCGTGACCTCTTTCTTATAAAGCTTTATAAGATATATGTTTGATTTTACATTTCCGATGTTTCTCTTGTGTCCTGATACTCAATTGATGCCTACCATTCCACTTGCATATAAGTCGTTTATAATTTCTTTATAATCCAAGACAATTTGTGAAGATGGGCCCTTAAATGTAAAGGCACTAAAGGCATCTAAAGGGGGATAAAACAATGCTATCAAAGGGCGACTTAGCAATTTGTACATAACGTAGCTGCGTGTGAATGATGTTATAAATTATACATGACTACAATTTACCTTCTTTTTTATATTCAACAAAGGCCTTTTCATGTGTTTATTTTGGCATCCAACAAAAATAAATATTTCCTTTTGCTCTAAGAAATTTGTAATCAAAATGCATTTCTTAATCTGGAGCTTAAAGAAAATTGTATCTCGTGTTAATTTTTCTTTGTATTTTAAATCCCTTCAAATAAAAATGTTTTCCAAAAATTAATCGCACAGAAGTCGTTTAAATGAATGAGAGAAGAATGAATTAATGTCGAAGTTCAGCTCATAAGAAAGTGATGAAAAACAATTTCGCAAAGATTGTTCCGTAATGCTTTAAGCTTTTCATTTAACGCTTAAGCAGGGTGTAATATATAATATGGATATATGTATATAAGTATATGTGTGTTTGTGTGTGTTGTATGCATGTATACTCGTGTCTATGTATAATTTAATGTTTTCCTTTTAAATGTTGATATAAAATATAATTGCTTTCATTTACCCCTTCTATATGATATTTTATGGCTTATTTTATGTTCTTTGCTTTTATTTTATAAATATTGTTGTTGTTATTGTTTTAGCTGCTGAATGTTGTATTATTTTTTGTACTTTCTCGACGCTTTCTTGTGAAATTTAAGAAAAAGTCTTGTAAAAAAAACTAACATAAACAAGTAAGAATACTATATTCAGCTATGCCGAATCTTCAATACCCTTCACTACAAATGCGTGTGAAATAAATACGTTATGGTTCATGCATACACACTCACACATACACTCACAGACATAAAGATATATAAAAGTTTTACTTAAATATAACTTAGGGCACTTAATGAGTCATAAAATTTGTTATTTTTATACCCTACACCACCGTAGGTGATTGTGGTATTATGCGTTTGTACAAAAATTGTAGGGCTAACCAACATTGTATACCTTTGACTCAGGATAACTTTCTGAGTCGGTTTAACGACGTCCGTCCGTCTGACCGGCTGGATGGTTGTCCATGTAAACATTGTGAAGAAAATGCAGGCTGCAGTTTTAAAGATTTCTTAATAAAATTTGTCATGTTTTGGCTCAGGAACGATGCTTATTGAAATTGGTGATTAAATCATCTAGCCCCCATGCAAATATTCTTCCCGGAATGTGGATTTAATGTCACAAAAGTCCTAAATTTAAAGTGATTTTAATGAAATTTGTCATAAATTAGTTTTATGATATTCTAAAACCATGTGGCAAATCATACGAGGATCGGTCCATTATTTCTAATAGGTCCCATACAACCCCTTCAAAATATCTCTTTGAAATGCTTAAAACTCACATGTTTGTATTGTAATAAGAATTGGTCAAGTCAAGACAAATATAAGCAAGAATCGATGTGAGGGTCAATCGATAATTTTTTCTAGCTCCCGCTTGGATGAACTCTTAAGCATAAATTAAAAAATAATTTTATACGAGGTTGGTTCAACAATTTTTGATAGCTAACACTTAACGATCAATATGGTTTAGGGTATTAAATAGTCGGGATTAACCAACTATAACTATTTACTTATTTTGGCTATAACTTTTTTTATACAGAACCGAATTTGATCATTTTCGGAATGGTAATGAGATACATCTTCATTCTAATTTGTCGATTTATAATTGACAATTTTCGAAAGTATTTTGTTTGAACTAAGAGGTTGCTTCAGATATCGGTCTATATCTTTTAATCTATTGAACAGATTTTGTTAGCTTTAAATGGGAAACTTCTCAAGCAAAAACCCAGGCTCACTGTTGTGCATGTGAACGTGCCAACAACAGACATACAGACGGACATAGCTAAATCGACTCGGATTTTGATATAATGCAAGAATATGTACACATTATGGGGTCTGAGTTTATTCTTTCTTGGCGTTGCATACGAAATACCAAAGCTAATATACCCTCTTCACCACTTGCAGTGGTGGAGAGTACAAAAAGGCAAAAGCAACAACAAATAATATCAATTGTTTGGGTGTAATTACCGTTAAACCCCCCATTTTAAATGCCTTTTTATAATAGACTGCTAAGAAAATGAAAGGGAAAAAATGTGAATGTTAGAAACTGCCAACTCGTAGAAGAAGAATGGAAAACCAGGGGAAGAGTTTACAATTGCACAGTTTTGGCTACTAAGATGGTATACAGTGATGGAGATATAAAAACTTTTGTGGGGTGACAGATTAGAAAACAAATTTTTGTGGGTGTTATGAGGCAGATAAAATTGGCAAGTATTTTTTGGGATGATTTATTGTATTCGAAATAAAGGACATTTTCAATATTGTGATATTAACAGGAGCATATTGTCAGTTTTGTATGAGATAAGTTTTTAAATAAAATTTTATTTATCTTAAACAGATAATAAAAATGTTTGGTATTGAAAATCTTTAAATAGAAAGTCAGATTTATTTTTAATGTAGGCTTGGAAAGTATGGTCCAAAATAAGGATTAAGATAATTTATGAATATTGACTAAATGTATTTTTATTAACAAAATGGTAAAATGTTATTAAAAATAATGTTTATTCTTAGATATTACTTCTTACCATCCCTGGAAGCTTATCAATTCCGAGAACAATGAACAGCTCTGGGTTTAAGGGAAAAATGATCATTCAAATGATTCAAATAATGTTCTGAAATAAAGCATTATACCTTGATCGTAATATATGGTAGTGAGAGAAAACTTTCCATCCACAGTGGGACTAAAAAGTATTTTTCTTTTGGAAATAAATCTGTAACTTTTCATCGGCTAAAGAAATTTGCATGAATTTTAACATAATGTTTACAGATTTTTTAGTTAATCCAATAATAATAAAGATATTTTTCTAAAGTTTCAGAAAATCTGGGATTTCTAGATTTTAGTCTGTTGAGTTTACAGTTTTTTTAAAAGTCTCGAATAATTCGTTAGCATGTGATTAGAAATGCATAACGTGTTTTAAACTGCATTGGGAGGAGGGTCTAAACTTATGACTATAGTTTTTTGAATACAAAATTTTTTGTGCACTACTCTCACTCCCAAGGTTATAATGATACTCTACTATTGCTATTATGCTAATATTAATATAAATTCACCAAGCCGATTGTGCAAATTATTGAAAATTTAAAGAAGTGTGTGTAAGTTGTTTGTACATTCGGTATGTTAGTATATTGAATAATGAATTATTCATAGCAGTTTTAAAGGCATAACACATAATAACCCTACAGTTCCATGCGATTGAGTGTAAACTTTTTGTTACTTTTTCATTAAAAATTATAAATTCTAGAAAAAAACATATCGATAAAGCGGATTACAAAGAGATTGTATCATAATTTGAATCTTGGAAATGCATACCATGCTGGGTGTTACCTCCTAACAATTAATTTGTTTGGAAAAGTATCTTTCAAAACATATTGCCAGCCCATGTTTACGAAAAGTGTCCTAAGAAATTTTTGTAAACTTTAGTTTAATACATCTTCAATCCATTTTCTATGGACCTTCATTAAGTTTTCAAATCCTTGTATTTTTAGAGATGCATTGAATTGGACCAATTTGATAATTGTATTTGGTGTTTGACATTTTATATGTTCAAGTTCTATACTTTCTTGTTGCAATTAAATAATGTAAAAATATTAAAAAAATTGTTTATCATATATGCTAGTTTTTTCTCCGTCACTGTTATTATAACAAAGAACCATCACATTAATTCTATACGAATTGCGGACAAGCCTACAAAGTCCAAAAAAAAAGAAAAACAGAAAAACAAACAGTTTAAAACTAAATAATAAAAACTGAATAAAATACTAATTTTTCCTTTAACTACTTGTTCATGCTTTTCATTCAGCATACGAAACCTTAAAGAAGGGAGAACTTTTTACAGGACTGTGACGAACTTGTAATGCCCTTTTAGATGATATACTAGGGGATGTGAAACCCACTTATAAACTTTCCATTAATATACTGCGCAAGATGAATTAATATGAAAACAATTTATGGTGATTTGTAACTTCTGTGAAATATTTTCCGATCCAGGTGGGCAAGAAGATTTGGATTGCTTATCCTAAAATTATTTTAAAATCCTCATCGTGTCCTGTTGAGGAAATTATCTCCGGTATTGATATTTACATTTGTTGTTTAGATTTGATTACTCTAGTAAAGAGTAGTTCCTAAACTACTATTTACTATACTATTTACCTGCACTAAACAAATGTCAAGTAGGGTCTTATGTAGTCCCATTTGTCAAGAAGTTACAACTCTTATAAAAGTAGCAATTCAGTTCAATTTTGTCACTAGTGATAGATTAATCCTGACACTGAGAAATATCTCAACAGGTCTTCTAACTTGACCCGTAAACAAAATTCAGCCTATTGTTGACCAGTTACATATTCATTTTGCCTACAAGGACCAGGATGCTTCCTATTTAAACTCTTCACAATTACGATAGTTCACGGTGAGGCAGAATCGATTTTTCTTTAAATAAATCTTTAACTTATGACCGGCTGGATGGATAAAATACAATGTTTGCACTGGAGTGTATTATTATGTTTTTAGGAGTTAAGACTCCATTAGGACTCCATGCTCGGGGTTATAAGATATAAATTGGGGGGTACCTAGAACATTAATTTGTTTTACCGCGTGTACCACTGTATAGTGTTGTTAATAGCTAGTTTACTAGCAACCTCGAAATATACTTGCCTTGTGCATTAGGAGTGGAATACAGGATTCAACACCTTTTATGACTAAAGTGTCGCCTATCTGGTGATAAATATTCAAAAAATTTTTCTAAAATGACAACAGTTTATTTTAGAATAATCTGTATTTGTTGTTGTGGTCCTCATTAAGGTAACACTTATTCCATTTACTCTGACGAGTAAACGAATTATGAAAGAATTGTTTGGTGTCATGTAATCCGTTGGTTTAAGGATCTTGGTATCTACGCATATAACTTTTGTTATCCATATCGTTAGGAAACTGTTAAGCCAGTTGGCAGAATGGCCTCCTTTTAATACGTGTCGTTTTCTAAATACGAGTTATTTAATCAAATTGCTTTGCTGGATCTGGGGTCATCTTTCAGAGAGCACATGTTTCTTGAAATTTTTCATGACATTTTGCGTGAATGCATAACGTGGGATGTTACTTATACAATAACAAATTTGTTATACTCAAAATTAGTGAAGGAGATTGTAAAAATTACCCTTAAAAATTTCTTCCCAACATATCATTATTATGTGCTGCAATGAATGTTGCTGCCGAGCAGGTCCTAAAACCAAAATTTGATGACCTTGTCTTTAGATTTCATTATAACAAACAATTTTATGCCTTAATTTTCCTATAAAAATATAATTTTTTTTTGCTTCGCAGCAAACATTAAATAAGAACAACAATTTCGAGGTTTCCCCCATGAAAAAAATGGAAAAAAATGAATTTTAAGGATAAAAAAAATACGAAAGAAGAACAAAAAATAAAATTTATAATATCCTTTTTGTTACTATGAACGTAAAACAAATTTTTAATGAATAGAATTATAAGAGGCTTTTTAGATCAGGTCAGACAAGCAAACATTTGAAACGTGGTTGAAAGATAAAGATGCTGAACATCATAATGTCGTCGCCCAACATGGCTGATGAGAAAGATGCGCTGTTGTTGATGATGAGTGATGGACATGAATGGTTTCAAGAGAAGAAAACGAAAAGTGAAATAATAAAACAATTTATGCAAATATGTTTTTCCGTTGTTGTTGTTTTTGTATTGTAATACATACTTTGTGGTCATAATGGAAATTGTATTCTTTTTCTCTCTTTGTTTGTTAACTTTTTTTGCAGTTCTTTGTTTTATTCATATTTTATATGCCACAATTGGTTAAGAGAGTATATTAAATAAGTCTTTCCGTATGTAACGCTAAGAAGGAATCATCTAAGACCACATAATGTATATATATTATTGCATTAAATCAATATCTGAGTCGATTTAGCTATGTCCGTCTGTCTGTCTGTATGCCTGTCTGTTGTTGGCACGTTAACATCCACAATAACTGACAGAGCTCAATGAAAATTGGCCTGAGTATTTACAAAAGTCCTGAAAAGTTTTCTATTTAAAATCAGCAAAATCTGTTTGGTATATCTATATCATTATATAAAGCTATATGTACTTTATGTTAAAATCGGTTCAGAAGGAAAAGTTATAGCTAAAAATATAACTAATTTAATGACTCATTAAAATATTCCAGTGTTGTATTTAAGAAAAAACGTTTATATTATATACATTTGTGAGTGGATACGTGAGTGTGTATGTACAAAAACAAAACGTGAGTGTGTATGTACAAAAACAAAACGTATTTACTTCATACGCCTTTGTGGTGGAGGGTGTTGCTTATTCGGCATAGCCGAATGTAGTATTCTTAATTGTATTCTTTTTATATTTTTTGTTCTTGTTAAAATTTACTTTGTTGAACTTTAATATCCTGTCAGAGTTTGATGATGTAGCAGCAGGATGTATTGTTTGTTTATTGTATTCTTATTTATGTATAAATAATTTACTACAGCTGCTCATGATTTTTTCTTCTTCTTCTATCTTGTGCTGAACTTTGATTGACTTTAAATCTAGTTTTCTCCTGTAAGTAAATTACAATAAACTGATGATGTGGGTCCATGTAAATTTCTCTTTTTTTAGAAAACATTTATTGATAATTTATAAGAATATTAAATTTTTGTGCTTTTAGTTAAGAAGGATGAAATTGATGAACTTTTGGAAACACTTCAAAGGAATAGTTCTTTTTTGTTTTAATGAACAAACTCGGAAGCAATAAAGTTTTTTCTTTAAGTGGATGTAAATTTAATGCTGACAAAGTTTAAATGAATTTAACTAATGAACGGTTGTCATTAGTGATTTAAAAGATCTATTAATTATTTTTGATTGTAATGATTACTTTCAAGTGAATAAAATATGGTGATACAAATAGTTACAAAAGGATATATAAGGAGTCATCGATCTTAATTTTCAGTTTTCAACAAAAATATAATTTTATCACTAAATTTTGAAGATTTTTCAGAAACTCTCTCATTAAATTTGCTCAGACAGATAGTCCATCTCCGTTTAAAATCAATCGAATACTTTTGAACACTTTTTTGGTGCTCTTCAATTCTTTTTTGACAAAAGTCCAATATCGCTCCACTGGTCTTAGCTTCAGGCAGTCTGAAGGATTTGCCTCTCTTAGTACAAATACCACCATTACTATTCTTATAATATTCAAGGGCTTGTTTACCATAGTGACAGAATGCCAAGTCAGGCCAAAAATATTTGGGCATATTATGAGGTCTTATGGATGGAAGCAGCCATATTTTTGAATATATCTTGATGTAAAATTCGGTATTGTTTTTTTGACCAGGAAGTTGCAAAAATCTGCCAGAACATAGGGTTCGTTATCCATCAGGCAGCAAGAATAATTTGTTAGATAACCATGCTCTGTTTTTGGTCTCCAAAGCGTTTTTTACTAAAATATTTCACAGAATAACTATGCCGAAGTTCAAAGGAATAAATCAATATATAAAAGTATTATAATTTTAAAACCCCATTCCTATTCTATGTCTATTATTGACGAATTTCATTTAAATACTTTAAAAAAGCTCCATTCAGGGATGGGATCTATAAACAAATATGGGCCGATATTCTTCAAATTAGTTACTTTTATTAGAGGCGGTTAGAAAAAACTGTTTGTTGAATTTTGAATTGGTGTATATTTAAGAGTTGTAAGGCTTAAACCCCTACGAAGGGCCTTTTATGACAGCTATGGTTAATTGTATATATTCGTCAAATAGCATTTGTATATTAAAGGCAGCTAAAAAATCATTTTGAGGAATTTCAAGAGAATTTTTCCATATAGTACAACTAAGAATACGATTCCGGTAATGTGTCTTATATGGCAGTTGAAACCAAATACGATCCTATGTAAGAAGCATAACTTCTATATATACAAAACACAGTTAGAAAAGCTATTGTTTCGAATTTAAACAGAATTTTTCCTTATTAAAGAGTTCTACAAGGTTATAACCCCATTACGGGAGGAGGCCAGAGTGAAAAATTTTAGTATTTCACGTAAAAGCTCCTACAAGAGTAATAAGATATGATGCCAAAACGCTATAATTGAGTAAATATGTAACTACAGAATTTTTTAAATGAAATTTAACATGTACATTATCAATGGGTCCAGGAGACAGATGTTGGACCTAAAAATTTGACAAGATTTTCAATACATATTTTTAGTTATTTTTTAAACTGGGAGGGCTCAAGGTGATCATTTAAAAAAAATTTTATAAATACTTTGAACAATTTGCTCCGTGTATAATCATTTGGAAATACTGTTATGGAAAGTTCGAATTCACTTCGGTGACAATGACAAGGGTGAAAGCTATAATATATATAATAACATTTTCACCAAGAGAGCCTAATGCGGTAGCTCTGTGTATTATTTAGAATAAGAAATTTCATTAAAACAAAAATTGTTTCAAGGATTAATCTAAGTTTGATATCTTTGGATGAAATGATCTTTGTTATCATTTGGCAATCGTTGTAGATATTCAGATCCTTTTTATTGCAGGTTTACTAGATTCACCTTGGTCCAGATTGTAGCTTTTCTAGATGCACGTACCTCCGCTTGAAAAATCGTATTGGGGTTCGGTAGTTGTAGGGATTTTCTGGTTTTCGGTTCTTTCATGTGAAGACCCAGTCTCGCCCTACATTTATGTTTTGAGCTATCTTCGTTGAGGAAAGTCCCCACAGACACACTTGACAAGGTTCCCTTCAACTAGATGTCACTATTGGTGTCAATCCGCTTCTGAGGATGTATCGGTATTCTGCAATTGTTCACCCAGAAATTATATTCTGATGATATGATTTATATCTCCGGTTTGTCCACTTGTCTGGATTATAATTTTATTAATAAAAAATTTTTGAATATTATACGAGTTAATATTATCTCACTCTCATGTAAAACAGAGATATGCAGCCATTGTAATTACTAAGTTCCTCTTCCTTTCCAAATTCTTCATTAATTTCTTTAATTGTGCAAATCTTACATGACTTTTATACGATTTTATTAAAGTAAATTTTGTTATCCTTTTTCCACTAATAACCACTATATCCTTTTATTCTTTTAATAACATTACTTTCCAACACACAAACAAAAAACAAACCTTCAAGCTTTAGCGACATGTCATTTCCAAACAATTTTCATTCTGTTTTCTTCATATTTTTCACTTTTCTCCAACCAGACTACATTTTTATTTGGTCAATTTTATAATCAACATTAAAATGAGAGAAAAAATAACGTTTTTATTATTAATAATTTTGCACTTGTTTTTGAAAAAGAAGAAAATAAAATGAACATTTTCACTAATATAAAATAGCGAATCTGCTATAAAATATTTTTAGTGAAATGCCTTTTGGCAATTTAGCTCTTTTTTCAGTGGTGGTGAAACGCAGAAAACCGAGCAAGAGCAAGGATACGTTTAAGGGGTTTTATTATATTTTTGTTGTTTTTGTCACGATTTTTATGAATCTTTTGTAGTTTTTCATTATCTTGTTCATTTGACTTGTTTGTGACATTGCAATATAAAACTCATATATCATAAAAGAATGCATATATGGTGCACGTGAGAGCGCTTATTTAAAATGCAAGAAAGGTTTTTGAAAGAATGTTGTTGTTACCTCTTGATGAGGAATTAATAAAATGCGTATTCATTAAAATAATGTTATGGATCTTTTAGTTATTTAAAACCTCTTAAAATTGTAATGATCCAGTTAAACTGGAAGTTATTTTGAAGTTGTCTTTAAGTGTAGTTTAAGTAAATTTCTTTTCGGAAAATCTCCAAAGTCATGAGACACACTTCTTTTCTATCTGTATATTCCTTTTTCACAAAACGATAAGAGATCAGCAGTTCTTTTAGATTATACGCTGGTGCATATTCGTATAAATGCACATAACTTTTTTTTAAAGAATAAAAAATATTAAACAACAAAAATATTTTAAGGCAAATAATATCTTAATTAAATCAATTAAAATATTTTTAACCGAAAACTTCATTTAAATATCATTTTATTTTTAAACATAATTGTAAGTCGCTACAGCATTATTAAAAATGCGTAGATGATCCTATGTTGTGCATTTATACCTCTTATTTCCTAAGAAGGCCAATTTGCTTTATTTTTATCTTTTTAGCTTTGCTAAAGATATTATGCTTTAAATTTGAACATTATTTAAATAAACTTTACGGACCACGTATCCCCACAAGTTCTTTATTGAGTTTAAGTCTGGACTTTAAGACGGCCAGTATGCTTCATTCGTTAAACTATGAGTTAGACTGATTTTAACCTTCATCCACTTTTTCAGCCATAATAAAGAGAAGAGCATCTTCCAGCAATTCGTTATAAATTGTGTTATTCACATATTTTAGATTTTCCTATTTCAGAAAATTCTACCCAAAACGTAATTACGTTTTTACATCCGAACATCGTACGATATCAAATCGTGCCAATAAAATAATAAAATGATTATGAGTTCATTTACCAGCGTATGTTGGTTACATCCTTCACCTCCAATTAATTTTTTGTAACTTGGAGCCGATGCTCTCAGAAGTCAGAGGCATATGTATCTCGATAGATTGTACAAAGAGTTTTTATTCCAATGCTATAGGCGGTGTTATTCCCAAAGAATTGCTTTTGCGTAAGGAAATATTTGCTTAATTGTATTTTCCATTGACGTTTAAATTAGATCCAATAGGCTTTCACATATACTTTACTATTAATTTTGCCTTTTCTTCGGTTTTCTATTCAGAATACGGTGGTTTGATGTTTTCATTTTAAATCAAGTGATTGCGAAAAAATACGGTTTTGTCTCGATTATCAATTAGAACTTGCGGTATTGGCAAACTTAGTGCTGTGCCCAAAACTTCTTCGGATTTTGTACTTACCTTGTTTTGTATCTCATCCTACTGTACACTTTCTGCATAGTCACTCCGATAACCCATCAGAATGCTATAAGAGAATTAAGTTACAAAATTGTTTTGAAACGGCTGTCAGCTCTCGTTAACCCTTGACCACCACAATTTGTGATAAGGATTTGTCATTCCGCATATGTTGGCCAAGAAGTAATAATACAAATAGTATATATTCATGCATCAAATCAGAATCTGGGTCGATTTAACTATAACCGTCAGTTTTTGGCATGCTTACATCCACAATAGTTAATAGAGCTTGTCAGTATCCAACGAAGTTTGCAAAAACCTCCTTAAACTGAAAAATTTAACCAACAATTATGTCTCGTGGCTTATTAAATTTTTATGGCGGAGATACATTAAATCTCACGAAAATTTTCACAGCACTTTGACGACACATTGTTATAGGCAATAAAATTAATGGGCAGGACATAGGGGAATGCAACTAAGCTTTTAATATCACATTAAGTAAAACTTTTAAAGCTAATCTCTTGAATTTTTTTACATTGATAAAGACTTAATAAAAATATTTCGGGTGGGACATGGAGGAGTGATATCTCACTTAAATTTAAATTTTGCATATGGTATATCTCTGAAACCGTACGGGAAAATTTATATAAAAAAGTTTCTGATAGGGCACCGGGTGAGTGATATCCCCCTTTTAAATATAACATATGTCTAAAACTGTTATATGGAGCATGGATGAAGCGATAATAGTAAAATATTATGGACGACCTAATTTTGGGATAAGGCACGAAGGAGTGTTATAGTCTCACAAGCGGGATTTTACAATATGTTAGTACAATTATTTCTAAATCGATCGTAGTGGTCAATATTAAGTTAACACCATAAATGTTTTATTAATATTTGGATAACTCTTGCGGAAAAAGTGTTAAATCAATGTTATCAAATTCATTATTTATAAAAACTATGGATCAGGAAAAGTAATCGATTTTAAAGCGAACAAATTTTTATAACTTTTTTGTTAAAAATCAAATTTTTTTTTCGAAATTGCCATAATAATGTCTTAGTGCAGACATTAACTATTTTGCTGAATAAAAATATATTTTATAATAGAAATGACAAAATTTGGAGGCCTTTATCTCTGTAAACCACTAACAAGTGGTGCATCACCGAATCGATTAAGAAATAGATCTAGAATTATTAAAAAAGAAAAATTCTGTAGTTACAAAGTTATTTCTAAAACAGGCATTTTGGGAATATTCTGAGACAATTTTTTATAGGATTTACTGCAGACTAAAAAATGTATAACTAAATCTACCTATTTGAAGCAATTAGTATTTATTTAGTCTGCTATATATAATAGGTATGGATGGACAAGAATTTCTCAGGATTAGGATTTTTGAATTAAGAATCCATTCCTTTAAAGCTCTTCCTAACATGTTTTATGAAGCGAACAATCAAAATTTAATTGTGTATTAAAAGTGGCTTAAAGTCCTCTTACATTTCATAAGAGTACATATAAGCAATAACCCAGCAAACAAGATATATTTTATCAAAATAAAAATCTATATTTTTTGAGAAAAATATTTTGTTAAATCTTTTTTGGAGATCTATCAGAAGGCTATAATATAGTCATTGGGTTATTAGGGGCGCGAGGAAGTAAATCTCTTTAGTTGTAAAATTGAAACGTAGTACTCATATGAATAAAAATAAATTAAAAAATAAATATAAATTAAAAAAATAATAATAAAACTACCAAACAATCATGGAGTAAAAATAACAAACTACAACAACAACAATTTCTGTCATTTTAGAGTTACGACCGAGCATGTTCAACAAGAGACATTCTGATGTGATACGCGCATCAACGTCAGCTGAAAAGTGGGGGCACCGTAACTAAAGGAAATTTAAATTACAAACATTGCAACATACATAAAAAAATAAAATTGAAACCACAACTTGTTTTAACTGAAAATCAAGCAGAAAAGAAAAAAATTTTTGTAGTAAATAAAAATATAAAACAAGGAAAACGTTACAAATAAAAAAGAACCAAAAAAAGAAAAAAACCCCACAAGCACGTTTGCAACGAAACAAGAAATAAAAATAAAAGAGGACATGAAAAGTAGAAACCCTGGCAAAAGGTCTTGAAAAGGATAACAAGTTACTGTTACTGCTACAAGTTTTGGGCTTTTATAAGTGCTTTCTTAAATACCAGCACATAAGTACTCTGCTCCACCCCTTAAACATTTAACGTTGATTAAAACAGTAAAAAGCAAAAAAAATATATAAAAATAATAACAAAAATAAAGACATTGGACTAGCCAGCCACCATTGAGTCATTGTAAAGTCCGCCACCTTAATAACAAATACTATAAGTTTGTTTGTATGAGAAGACATTGTTGCCCAGGGATAAGCCGCCAACAACGTTGGGTCTTTTAAAAGCGTCGAACACAAGGTAAGTAATATACTATCACTACTTCCACTACCACCACCATCACCTATACCACAATACATACTTAAATGCTGATGATGAGTAGTAAAACTTGTTAAAATACTTTCAGTCCTTTGTCCTTTTCATACATGAAAGTGCAATTAATTTACTATTTTTCTTAAAGTTCAGTTTTTTATTATTATTTTCATTTCGAGTCAAAGTTGAGTAAATAACTACAACGTTGATTATTTATTTTTGTTTTGGCATAAATTGCATGGCATAACACCTTTCAGTTAAAAGTGCTATAAATGCTGGAATTTATTGTTAACTTAATAAATATACAGTGGGTTAAAAGATATAATTAAGATATTTTTTGAGAGATAATTTGTTAAAATTATGACTAAGAAAATTATGTCTCTATAAGGATATTTCAGGTGAGATAATAATCTATGTATTAGGAGCAGCACGCAAGTTATTAATTAAGCAATTAATGTTATATAAAATAGACTATAATATAAGTTATGACTTATCTTGTTATCTATAGTCTTTAACATGGAAAAGTGAGCAACATAAAATGGGATGTACCTCTGGTATACAACATAATTTTGAAAGAAGTAAAAATCGCTTTCACAAATTTAAAAAGTTAACACTCTAATAAATTTGTATTCCCTTTTCTTTTTTCCGATTAAGCAGTTTCCTGTTTGTTTGCCTGTCAAAACCCTAATTAACTTTATGTTCCATTTCTTAATCAGTATGGCTGGAGTGAGGACAGCAATGAGTTCTGCGATAATAAATATCATCTTAAATATTATTTGATATTTAAAAATATGTTTGTAGATTTCTTGCCACAAAAAAAAAGAAAACCAAAGTACTCGTTGAATGTACTCTCACTTACATGAAGACTCTATATTCTGAATTTTGTCTTTTATTTTAATTGATTTGGAACAAAAACCTAAAAGTTCCTTCAAATGTTTTAAAATGTACCGAATTATTTTTTGTTTTTGGTTTTATTAACAGCAAATTTCATATTATTAGACTGATTGTAACAAAGAACTCAAAATGTACCATTTCAAAAATCCTAAAAATGTTCCATAAAATCTCGTCTTATTTATTTATATTCATTTCTTCAATCTTTCATTTCTTAATATCGGCTATGCCGAATTTTCAATACCTCAAATGCCTAAGACACACTCACTTATACACTCACAAAAGCATACAAAATTTTAAAGTATTTCTTATACAAAACAAAGAAACCTTAAAGAGTCATAAAATATAACTTGAATATATTCTTTTTTATACTGAACCAATTTTTATAATTTTAGAATAGTTATAAAGTACATATATCTTGATGTTATGGAAAACTTTTATTCTAATTTGTTGATTTATAATTGATATCTCTTTACATACTGAATCGATTTTGTTGGTTTTTATTAAGAAACTTTTCAGTATTATAGCAAATACTCAGTCCAAATTTCATACCTAAATCGACTTAGATTTTGATTTGATGCAAAAATGCATATACACCATGGGATCTTAGATGAATACTTTACGTATTTATCTCACACAATCATGGCTTCAATATTGTTGAAAACCTCAATAGCAACTTTAAAATATCTCATAATTATAATTTCTTAATTTTTTTATCCATTTGTCGGAATGATTCAAAAAGTTCTATGGAAATTTCATGTAACTGAATTCCTATTGGTCGACCAAAGCAGAAGAAAATTGACAGGGCTATTTAGGACATCTGACATTACACTAGTTTGGATCCTTGCGGATTCGGTAACGAGTAAGCTGATGAGTAACCGAGGAAGGTTCTGCATCAAATATATTCAAGGCAGAGTGAGTTGCAATTACGCTTGCTCCTATTAGAAACAGTATTTTCAAATACTTTCTTAAAGAGGCAGAAAATAGATGTTCTAATTTAGAGTCGCCTGGATTACAGTTGCGGGGATGTATCTTGGTTACTCTTAGTTATCATGGATCACAAAATACATTTGTCATGGTGGTTATGGCATTCTCGCTTGTTAATATTTATAACGTTTTATCAATGTTAATTTTAATTTATAATAAAATTACAAGAAAAGTTGACCTATGACTTGTCAGAAGAACCGGGCTTGAATCGATTAAGTAACCAATCATTTAATGGTAAAAGCAAACTATTTCCGGTTGCGTAATTTGTTTCGAAAAAAATTAAATATGAACTGAAAATTGTCCAAGAAAGTAACAGTATTAATTAGAGATTAATTTTGTAAAATGTAAAGAAATTTGTTTTGAATATTTTTAATCTTAAATTAGTTCTTCTGATTTACATTTACATTATTTCTAAAATAATTTCATGAAATATCGGTTTGCTTTTCACCAAAAGGGATTCATACCTTCATTGGCTGAAGTACATACCTTCAAGGTATGGATTGTATTCATTCATTCAATAAACCTCTCATGAGGGTTCTTTTGCTTTACTTACATTTTCCGTGGGGTATTTAATCCATACGTAGGAATATTTAATCACATGATGCAAGTTTACATATTTGTTTATCAAAATGTGGACAATATCACGCCTTAAAGGTTTTATTAATTTTCATCACATATTACCACCTTAATTTGCTTTAATTGTTGAAGGTAAGAATGTAGAATAGTTTCATATGTTAAATTTCAAGGGAAAAATTCTTTATAAAAATTAGTGCAATAAAAATTTGGTACTGATTTATATAGTTTCAAAAAATTAACCATTTTCGTATTAATAACATTCGAACGTTTCCTTGCCATAATGACGTTATCCTACCTTTCCGGTTTTTGTGTAACGATAAGTCCTGTCTTTGTTTTATAATTAGGATGTAAATCTTATATGAAAAATTGTCCTGCTTTTGCCTCCAACCTATTGTTCATTATTTTGTCCACTATTAGTGCCAAAAAAGGGGACAACTAGTTTTCTACTCTTTCTCATTCCGGCAACTCCTGTAGTCATTCGAAGGAAGACTTTATTCTGTTGCATATACCCTAAAGCGATAGTGGCCAGAACTACAGAAACAATGTCCCTCAAGAGAGTATCTGAGATGTTAAGTAAGAAATATCAATTTTCAAACATGATGGATCACTTTTTCGATTTCACTCATCCTACAATCAGTGTCCTCGTCTGTGAGGTGGCTTCTTTTTTCGCCACAGCATCATGGTTAGTCCCATGTAAATGCACCCAAACTAAGAGCATTTGAAAATGCTCTGCCATCCTTCTTAGTGATGTGGGACATTGCCGGACAAGATTCGATGTCATGTAGCTTGTAGAGTATTTCACTCACCCGTAAGTTTAAAAAACATGTTTAATTCCTCAATAGAAACACTTTTGTTTTTTAAAGCCTTTTAAAGATCGAATTTCCTGGTCATCAAATTAACCAGTAACCATTTGAGGATGAGATGGGTAATCCCATGGCGCTTGTAATCTAAAGTCTGGTACTTTATACTTCCTGTATGGATTATCCCATGGTACTGCTAATCTTAAATCTGGCACTTTATAATTCATAGTAAATAATATCTGGCACGTTTTTGATGGATTGACACTCAGTCCACACCTTGGGATCGATCGCTTACATATGATGTGATATCGTTTCCAAATGTTTACCTGATCTCATTGCGCCATAGTCCTGAAAACCAAATAATCAATTCAAAGTTAAAATCCTGAGTAGAGACAAAAGAACGCCTTCTTGCGAAGTTTTCCTTAGGGTACGTCTCATTAGGGCATGACCCATATTCGATTCAATGATTCTTTTAGACAGATCACAGCTTTTGGAACAATACTTGTATTTTCGAATTATTCCATCTCACTTGATCATAAACACTTCACATTCCACAAATATATAAAGGGAGATTTCGACGCCATGTAAATCTTCTAATCCACAACCCTTTTTATCCACTGTGCAATTATCAATGTCAACGTCAATATCCAACATCTTAATTATATTGACGTGTTGGCTTTTAGCTTCCTTAAAAAATCTATATATACTTTTTCTATGCTTTTAACATTTTCTTACAAGTGTTTGTAATATATTTTATTTTATTTTTATATTTTCAACTTTAATTGAAGGCGTCTTTTATTTATAAGTATTTGTTCAGTTGGTTTCTGCTTTTTAATTAAAAATTTGTTTGAATTTTTTTTCAAATAACAAAAATAACGAACAAATAAAATGTCAAAAGGGCGGTTAGTTGTGGTATATTTTGTTTTTCTATTTTGTGACCACCAGGGAAAAGGAAAGGAAAAAAATTATAAAACCACAAAATGAAATTTTAAGGGAAATTTTTGCTCTTTTTTTCCTGTAGTTTCCCAAAAAGAAAAAATACGAAATTTTTGTAAATTCAAACATGTGCTTAATATCAAGGACGTGGATTTTATATATATAAAATACGTTTGTGTATTTTTTCGATAGTCTGTGTTGTTGTTTTTAATAGTTTTATTTCATTACGTTATCAGAAATCGATAAATGAAACGTTTGACAGTTTATAGGACAGTCCCAGCTATGATATTTATTATTAATGTATTTTATTTCTTACAATTTACTTACACCCTACAACACCGTAGGTGGTTGGGCAAATATGCGTTTGTGTAAATGTTTGTAGCAAGTAGCCGTTCGATTTAGAATCTCTATCTGAATCGATTAAACGATGTCCATTTAAACCTTGCGAACAAAATGCAGATCGCAATTTTGAGAGATATATGGATGAAACTTGGCACGTGTCATTATATTGATTCAAGGATAATGCCCTTTAATTAACTTGGTCACAACGGGTTCATTATTTCGCCTGGCCTTCATACGAATTTCCCTTCGGAATGGGGGTTTAAGGTCATAAAAGTCCTCAATATAAATCGATTTGAAAGAAATTTGCACAAATAATTTTAATGCTATTTTTACATAATGTGACAAATTATACGAGGTTCCGTCCATTATTGTTGTTAAGTCCCATACAAATCCTTTTAAAAATACCATGTTGAAAGGCTTAAATCTCCTTTATACGTTGGTATTGCGATAAGTATTGGTCAAATTAAGATAAATATCAACAAACATTGATGTACGAAGTTCGGTCCATAATTTACTCCCCTAAAGAGTCCTTTTAAAACGCACAATTCCTATATAAATAGTATGCGTACTCTAAAGCAGAAATTAAAAAAAATATATTTATACGAGGATCATTCATCAATTTGTAGTAGCTACCATTAATAACCAACAATGTGGTGTAGGGTATTAAATTGTCGGTCTGCACCGACTATAAATTTTACTTGTTTTTTTCGTTGTTGTTTGTTGTTCTTTCATTTTTTATGTGACGTTAACATTCCAACTTTTACCTTTATCGATATGAGGGTATTTATGTGCCTGGTTATATCTTTACCCAGCAAACATTTCAATTCTTCTTAAATGTTTTTAGGCTTGATTTTCATTCATTAATATTGATCAATTTTGTTTAATTATTACGTTTTATTTATCTCTATGTTTGTAAGTAATATTTTATGTTTGCTGGGTTAGTTGTTATACCTGTTAATTAGATATGTATTTGAAAGTCTGTTAGAATTTTTTATTATTATTAGTTTTGTGGGTGTGTAATATTCAAATGAAATTGTTCTTCCTAATTTAGTTAATTACTATACATTTGATTAGATTGCTTTAACACAAAAGTATAGAAATTTACACTTAGAAAAAAGTTGTTATGAAATAAAGTAAATAATTTTATGTAAATTTAGTGATATAATTAGGAAAAAGTTAGAAAAAGCATGGTTATTGCATTTATAAAAAATGCTAATATTTTAGACATATACAAGCTTTTACCCGGTGCGCTTTCCTGCCCAAAAATTATTTTCAATCCCAGATCATTCTTAATTCTTTCTGTTATAATTCTTTAGATATTTTATAATCAATATTTGATTTGTGTGGGGTATAGTCTTCCCCTTAGCCCTTTCCATCCTACATTTTGTTCAATTATTTCAGAATGTCAGAACCTTAGCTTGTGTAATTCTTGAGGTATTTCATAATCAGTATTTGCTTTGTATGGGGTACTCCTTCTCCTGGTCCTTACTTACACCATATTTTATATATAGATATGTAAAATATATATAAAATGTTTGTCTAAAATTGGGAAACTAATCAAAAATTGTCTGAATTATAACCTCAAATATATGCAACTTGACTGCATTCGTTATTTCAATATAAATACTAAATACCAAGAAGATGAAGAATGTCCACCCAAAACCAAGTAAAAATTGATATGACTGCAAGTAACATTCCACGATTTAGTGGAACATTATTTGCAGTCAAAATTTCAGGAATAACTTAAAATGTATAATTTTAGTCTTATTTTATACACTTCACCATTATAACTGGACAAACAATAATGGGCAAACAAATAATGCTTCCACCTATTTAAAGTATACTGTAATTTGTAAAACAATAAAATGATCTTAAGCAGAAATCAGAAAATAATATTATAATGTATCGGGCCAAATTTTATCCAGATATTATTCAATTTTGGATTTATATTAAGTTCTAGAATAATGCAGATTTGTATCTATTGATGCATAGAATACTGATTACTATGTAGGACGTACTGGTAGAAAGCACTACAATTTTTTCTTTCCTTCTAATTTTAAAGAAGATCTCCACCTCTACTCTGGTGTTGGTAGTTTGGAATCCATGAGGAATGTCGAAATATACATTATAAATTTGAAACCCATTGGGGCTTCATGAACAGAGTTCAGAAGCGCAAAGTGTGTTACTTCGCAAATTCAATTTTTAAACGAGTTCCAAATTTTTACTTCTCATTGAATTTTAAAAATTCAAGGCAGTGAGACCAAAAAATTCTTAACATACATATACGCTAAACGAAACGAAACACTAAATTTGCAGTTTTAGTTTGTTATTTAATTGAAATTATTATATTTAGAAACAAAATATTTTTATAATTTTAATTATTAGTGATGAAATTTTGAAGCCTTTTCGGAAACCCTTTCCCCCACTTTGCTCAAACAAGTAGTTCAAATCCGTTCTTCAGTTCTCTTTTAACAGAAGTCCAATAACACTTCACTGGACTTAGTTTGGAGAATTTTATTCTTGTACCATTTAAGAGTTTGTTTACTATAGCGACAGGATGCCAAGTCGGGCCAAAAATAAGTGGACATTATAAAATCTTATGCATTCAAACAGCCTTTTTATAAACATATTTTGATGTAAATTTCTTTGTTTATAGAGCCCGTTGTAGCAAATATGATATAACCACAAATTGCTCGCCACACCAAGATTTTTGTCCAATTTAATTGCTTTTAGGACGGGGTAACTACATATTCATTTCAGTGCTAGAATAGCGGCGATGTATACAAAAAACAAAAGGTTGTATTTTGGGGCGTGGCAAAAAAAATATATTTGCATTTCTGAAAAAAAACATCAACTATTCATTCATTGTAAGGGGTGACTGGAACAACAATTTTTTTGTATGTAAACCGACCCACCCTAATATTCACTTATTTGAATTAAATGTTGTGATAGAGTGGAAACCAAACATCAAAGTTATTTACTTTAATTCATTTAATCAATTTAATCTGTTTCTACTTCAAATCCTTGTACATGAACTTATTCTAATATATCATAGCGTATGAGCAATAATGATTATTTGCAATTACTATATCAAGTATACGTTACAATAACTGCAATACAATGAATATTTAATTTTTATTACTTACTATTCATTACCTAAGTGTAGTATGACTTAATTTTTAAATATATGTTCAACAAATTACTTTAATTTGCAAACCTAATCAAATGTACTCAGGTATTGCAAAAACACAAACAAACAAAAAAGGGGAAAATGTTTATTATATTACTAACATACTTTTAACAAATCCCCCAAAGTATTACACTATATAAATTCCCACAAAATGATGCAACATTTAGTATTAATGTGTAAAAGTGTAAAGGAACATTAATACATACCGACAGATATTTAATTACACATTAACACAAAACACCGTGTTAAAGATACTAAAGATAATAAGAATTTCCTTGGAAACAAAATACAATAAACTGAAACTAAATCCATCTATATAAACTCACTTATTTATCCATATGTCCATCCATCCATCCATCCATCCATCTATACTGCCAGTCAGTCATACATACTGCTTCATAATGTTTAGTTCATTATCATTAGTATTATATTTCTCAATTAAAATTTTTATTGACGCACATGTTTAGTTTGTTGCGTTCATTCATTGCGTTGCGTCGTGTTCTAGTACTTTGTTGACGTTTGTTTAAAGGGTGTTTTGTTAGTTCTAGTATTCGGTTTCATTCAGCTTAAAAAACTTAAGTGATACCGAATGAAATAACTAAAATAAAAGACCATGTGATATAATAACGATTCTAAATATAAACAGGTAAAAATGCTTTATTCGGCTATGTCGAATTTTCAATACCCTCCAACAGATATGCTTTTGAAGTAAATATGTTATGTTTCGTACATATACATTCACACATACAGTAACAAATGTACGCAACATATAAATTTTTCCTTAAATTCAACACATGAACACTTAATGAGTCAAAAATTTGTTATGTTTTTGGCTACAACTTGTTTTCTACTGAACCGATTTTGATTATTTTCAGAATGGTAATGAAGTACTTATAGTTTAATATTATGGCCCAATTTCATTCCAATTTGTGTGTTTGCTTTAACGAAAGTTTTTGCTTGTATTTAGAGGTTGTCTCAGTTATCGCACTATATTTTGTAACATAATTAACTGATTTTTCTGGTTTTAAATAGAAATCTTTTTAGGATTATAGTAAATACTCAGGCCAAATTTCGTTGAGCTCTGTCAGTTATTATGAATGAGATCATGCCAATAATAGGCAAATGGTCAGACAAAAGGACATAGCAAAATCGATTCAGATTTTAACTTGAGTCTTAGATAACTCCTTCTTAGCGTTACACATGGAATGACAAAGTTAATATACTCTCTTCATCGCTTGTGCTGGTGGAGGGTATAAACAGCAACAAATCAAATATCAAACTCAATTTAATATAAAAGTGATATAAATTAAACAAAAGGAGAAATATCTTTTATCTTTGATTTTCCAAGAATTTCATTTGTTAATTTTATAAGTTTTAATTAAAAGAGAAAAAGAAAACAAAAAATGTATCAGATACTTTCAGTGGAAAATTTATGTAAGTTTTTGTTTTATTGTTAAATGAAAATTGTAATTCGTTTGACGTAAATTCTTGTCATCATCAATATATCCAACAATGGCATATGCAATGTTACTGGTGATCATTGATAACATTATCAGTGGATATGCAGGAGTACAAACTCCTATCTGGTCAGGGTCGTAGCCACCTCAGACATGTTACTTACTAAAGTTGTTGAATATTTTTAACAAAACCCAATTTGGTCCTACAAAATGTTGGTCAAGCATCCAAAGAACTTGTTATCATGGGTTATCAAATCCATTTTTTATAACAGTGAGTTTTCAGTAAAATTAACCATAAAAAATATAACAAAAAAAATATCTCTCTTTCCATAACTGGCAATAAACAACAAACTAATTATGAAAACCTCTAAAGTTTTAATGTTGTACGTTGTTGTTGTTATTGCTGCTGTTGTTATTATTGCTGCTTTTTGCACACCCATAAAATGCTTTAATATTCAGAGTTGAATGAATATTTGGTTTGATTTTTGTTTCCGGTATTCGTGTCGGTACACCATTGTAGTACACATGTACCAATACGCCACTAGAATATTTATATATTTATGTACTTGTGAATGATTTCTGATTGTGTTCGTGTATGTGTGTGAGGAATTTTTATAATATACACATAAATATATAAAATCTGTTTATATAAACATCTTGACCAATACCATGGAAATAATATTATCAACATATATAGAATAGGATGTGTGAATAAATGTATGCATGTTTGTATGTATGTATGTATGTATGTATGTATGTATGTATGTATGTATGTATGTATGTATGTATGTAAAGTATAGACTAAATACGACGAGACCAATTTTGATGAGATTTTTACAAAATGATCCTAATATACCCGGAAATAACATAGGCTATAAAAATTCTGATAGGACCAGGGGGAGGGGTACCACCATAGAAAGTAAATATTATTACCAAATATCTAAAAAACTGTTACAGCAAGACATCTCAAATTTGGTCCCAACAACTTTCGCAAAGAACTGTTTTACTGGACACAACGTATAAAGTATAACACTAGGGGGAGGCGTATCGCCCGTACAAAGCAAAATTTTTTTGGCAAAATGAAATTTACCGGGTTTGGTAGTGTGAAATAAAATTTCTGAATAAAAACCATAAATACAGTGTAAAATAAAATTTTATTATTATTTGTTATAATTTTTGTTGTTTTTGTTTTATTTTGTTGTTTTTGTTATAGAAGCTTCAAGTAAAAATTATCGAATAAAAGAAAAACTATAAAGAAACGTAAAAATAATATCATTCATTAATTCATCTATTGATTGTTTATTGTTCTATAGAATTCATTCAGAATATAAATATTATGTTTTAATGTAAACAAATCATATATGTGTGTGAGTGTGATCGGTGTATAAGTACTATGGGTTTAGATTGAAATAAATATAAAAATAATTTATTTAATTTTTAATAATTGGAAATAAACGAAAAAGTAATATTAATGAAGTCAAGTATTGAAATTATAATAAATTACAACCCATAGTGCTAATTGCATTAATCACAAATTCAGAATATCAAATGGACTTAAAATATGGACAAATTTAGTATTCGATTTTATATATACAATTAATAAAACATAGTATTTGTGCAAGACACTTTTCAGAATAGAAGTGTAATCTTTCGCTGACAGAGACCATGTATTCTTCTTCTTGGAGCTGAACCGAGTTTTATATTTATCTAGCAGATAGAAAGAATCACACTTATTTGACTAAGTCCTTATGAGGGTTTTGATATTTTCCATTCAATATCTCGCTCTAACAGACATAAAAAATTAGATTTATTTTACCGACCAATTTCTTTCCATTTCACCAGAGCTTATCTTTTTATTAAACTGTTTAATACCATACTCACCAATTAAAGAAATTTGCAGAGCTCTTTTATCTATATTGTTGATCTGGCAGCTCCAGAAAACTAACTGAGTGACACTCCCCCAGAAAACTAACTGAGTGGCCCCAATGTGTTTGAAGTAAACCAAGAAAGAATAAAAGAAATAAGAACAAGAATAGCAGAAGAATAGACAAAATGTATATGTAACAAGATTTTGAAACGATCTAAAAAGAAAATTTGCTCACAAGCCTAATCCAAGTTGGTAATTTTTTCCAAAAATTAAATTCTGGAATCAGCTTTATATTATCCTTAATATGTAGCCACATATATAAGATCAACACCCAACCATCATTTTGCATACCCCACATCACATTGTTAGCTATTAATAGTGACTACAAAAAGTTATGGAACGATCCCCGTATAATTTGGTATTTCGGATTTTTACTAAAGAGTTAAAATGTAAATGTACTCGGTTTTAACTGTTTTCCGGGAGTCTTATATAGGTATGATGGAAATTTTAAGGCCGACCCTCGTAAATGTTCGAACATAGATTTCTGTTTATGTTTATCATATTAAACCAAATTTAAATAAAATATATGTACTTTAAAAAGGTTGTAAGGGAACTAAAGGAAATAATGGACTGATTCTAATAAAATTTGGTACGTTGCTTAAGAATCGTGTCATATTTAGTAATTTTATGGGCCAAAAACCCTTATTTCGGTAGGACATTGGTATGGGTCCTATATGAAATAATGGACCAATTAAAATCAATTTAATTGATAACGTTCTTGTGCCAAAATAATCTTACAAAACTGAGACCTGTACTTTGCTAACAAGTTAAACATAAACCGCCAGACGGACACACGGACGGACATGGTTAATTCAATTCAGGAAGTGTTTTTTAAGTCGAACGGAATACTTAATAGAGATTGATTATTTCTGCCCATTAAAAACATCTGCATAAACGGGTTCGGATGCTTGATTATAGAGGTTGATGAATAAATTAGCAAATATAATTCAGAGGAAAAATATTTAGTTTTGCAGTAACTCATGCTTTAAACCATAAACTTATATCCAAAATTCAACATATTTTATTTGCTAATTTTATATCTAAAATTTCATTTGATTTAAATGAATCCTGAGATATAAAAAAATCAAATTTTTATAAAAAAAAAATCAATTTTCCTAAAAAATCCACAACAATAAAATTCTAAAGAAAAATGAAAGAAAACTTTTACAACATAATAAAATAAAAAAAACACAAAAGAAAATTCAAAAGTCCTTTCATGCACTCACACATAAGTTTTGCACCAGTTCCAAAAAAAATTCCTCAACAAAAGCGAAATTTATTTACAATAATAACTTTGCATTCGTGTGTTTAAGAATTCTTTTGCATTTTATTTTGCAAAAGTTTCGTCCAACTGGACTTGAAAAAAAAATGAAATAAAATAAGAAAGAATGATATAATCATTCGAATCCGTAATACCCTCCACCACAAATGAGTAAGGAATAAATACATTATACGTACATACACACTCTCATATACACTCCCAAATGACATACAGCATATGAAAGTATTTCTTATTTATAACAATGATACATTAATGTCTTATAAAAAATATAACTTTTGGCTATAATTTTTGTCTACTGATCTGATTTTGATCATTTTTCGAATAGTAATGCGGTACATATTTTGATATTTTAGCAAAATTTTATTTTAATTTGTCGATTTATAACTGATAATTTTACGAAAGTTCTTCGCTTAGACTTAGAGTTTGTATTAGATATTGGTCTATAACTCTTTACATACTGAACCGATTTTACCGATTTTAAATAAGAGGCTTCTCAGGATTATAATCAATATTATGACCAAATTTCATTTATCTCTGTCAATTATTGTGGATGTGAGCCATTCAAAAACAGGGGACAGACAGAATGGCAAACAGACGGACAGATAGATGGACTGACAGACGGACAGATAGATGGACAGATAGACGGAGGGACAGATAGACGGACAGACAGACAAACGAACAGATAGAAGGACATAGCAGGAATATATATATACATTATGGGGTCTAAAATAATTCCTCTTTAGCGTTACACACGAAATGACAATGTTGATATATCCTCTTCACCAATTGTAGTGGTGGAGGGTATAAAAAGAAAGAGAAAATACTAAAATATAAATTTTCCTTTTGTTAACTTTGTCCATTAAATATTGTGACTGACAGACATTGAGTATTTGGGTTAATGACCCAAAAGGTGGTTTTATATTTTATTTTTTTCTTTTATTTCTTTTCTTTGTGATTTTTTTCTTTTCTCTTATTTTGCCTGCTGTTGTATTAAGAATTGTAAGGATTTATACCCCTCCCCCACCACCATATGATTTAAAAACAACAAAAATGATTTAAGTGGTGTTGAAATGAAATTAAATTAAATTATGTTTAGTATTCTTAAATGTTGGTTTAATGAGAGTGTTAAATGTTGTATTTAAATAAAGAATATGAAATTCTTTAAATATTCACACAAATCAGGTGGGACAAGATGTTTTGTAAAATGAGGACAAGAATTTTTGTTAAATGTTTATTTTAATTTATTTTGTATTGTTTTTTATTTATTTAAAAGAGCCATTAAAATTTTACTGCATATTTTAACTCGTAAAAATGAGAACAGTACATTAAAATACGTAGGTGGACATATAAAAAAGTTATTACTAAAATTAAATGAATTTTTTAAATTTATAGTATTTACATGATCTCTCAAACTTATGAAGCTTCCTCTTTGTTGACAACAGAGAGGAAATGAGAATTTAGTAACATTTTCAGGATATTATTAAATTCTGACATTTTTGGAATGTTTAGATGTATTTTAAAGAAATATCTTGTAGCTCTTCCATCCATATCTCTGTGCATTAATTGCTTCCTTAAAGACCTGCTACACGGTGGGGTCAGAATTGATTATTTTTGGAAATTAATCTATAATTTTTAATAAGCATAAGATTTAAAATAATAGCTGACAGTATGGCATTATAACTATCGATGCTCCATGGGCGGAGTTGGAGGAGCGCAAAATTAATATTCAGCGTGTTTTAAATACCTTCCAAATTTTTATTTCTTATTCAATTTCGAAAGTTTTTATTATCTTATTGCCCTCGACGTGAACTTCGAAAGAGACTTTACCAGAACTTGAATCAATTTTTTATATATACTGATGCATATTTCTATAAACGCATTTGATTTTTTATTTAATTTTTGTTGTTCTTAGCCAATAGTTAATGATACTTTTTTAAAGTAAAAAAAGGTTTTTGTAGTCTGTTATCGTTTTTATCATTTAAAAAAAAAAAACATCGTCCGACAGACTAAATGCCTTAAGCTTGAAACATAATGTTTGCAATGTGAGTTCCTCTCCCATTTTTATTATTTTTCTAAAAAGAGCAGAGGAACTTACATTTCAAATGTCATGTTTTCTGTTTAAGCCATTTCGGCTGTAGGATGATAATCGCTCAATCAGGTGTGAGATCGAAAAAGTTCCTAACATACATATCTGACACTTTAATAACTTTGCTCAATCAGGTAGTTTATCTCCATTTAAAATCCACCACACTTTTGTTTATCTTTTTTGTGCTTTTTTGATGTTAATTTATGTATTTAAAATGTCATTTTATTGGATTCTCTGTCGCAACTGCATACTACCTGACATACCAAGAGCATTTTAGATATTTTAACTGATTTTTTCTTCAATATTTTTTCTCGCGCTTCAGGAACATAAAATTTTCGAACAGGAAGTTGTGAATAATTATCCAGAATATACGCTTCGCCCTATTTTTGATCTCTTAATTTTAGGCAGCGTTTCTGTCAGGATTTTTTTGAGCCTTGTATGTTCTTAATCTGCATTAGCTTTAACCTTTCATAACAAAAAGTTCGAGGACTGATTTAACTGGGCTGCTTCCTACCGGATTTGTTAGAAATTATTTTAAGAATGCTTTCTATTTTTTGCTTAAAGAATGTCATACGAATCATTCCTTCCACGTAAATCAGGTTTCTTTTATTAACGGACAAGTTTTCCCGATACTTTTTATTAACATTGGAATCATTTTGGTGTCAGACCAATTTTATGTAAAACCAAGTAGAAAATATTTATTACTTTTAGTTCGTACTTTTTCTGGTCACTAATTTTAATCAGATTAATAATTGACAGGTGTATGACGTTAAGTATGGTCTCATAACTGCATTTTATCTTGCAACAAAATCCACGAAAATGATATAAATTGTACTTAAATTTTATTGCTGTTTAATTGTTTTTACCTTTAAAATTAAAAGAGACTATAAACAAGTCCTTACTGGATTTTTTCATTCTTAAAATAATTTTCCATTGATAAATTATAAGCGTAAATCCAAGGAATTACTCTACTTGTAATACAATTTAAAGTTGAAAGTCATATTGAATATAGTACGATCATAGTATGAAATCCACTCTTTCGAACATATGGTTTCAAATAAGCATCTCCATCGTCCTTTTCTCCCTTTTCATTTAATCCACAATCCATATTAAATTACTTAAATGTAAATGTACCAAAAAAACAAATAACTCAAAGTCACGTTTCATTAATGTCAATATTAAACTTAACAAGTAAGAATGTCATATTCGGTTATGCCGAATCTTCAATACCCTACACCACAAGTGCATGCGAGAAAACACGTGATGTTTCCTACATATACGTTACGTTATTTCATATATACAACACATGAACACTTATTATTTTGGCTATAATATTCTTTCTACTGCACCGATTTCGATAACTTCTTGGAATGATAATGAAGTACACATAACTTTATATAACGACCAAATCTTGTTTTATTCTGTCGTTTTCTGATTGACATTTTAGTATTTTTTTGCTGGAATTTAAAGATATCTGAGACAACCTAAATCTTTTGATATGTTGAATCGATTTTTGCTGATTTTAAATAGGAAATTTCTCAGGACTATTGAAAATACTTAGAACATTTCATTAAGCTCTGTCAATTGTTTTGGATGTGAGGGCGCAAACAACAGACCGATGGACTGAGAGACAGATAGACACACAGACGGATAATGTATACATTATAAGGTCTGATATGATTTATGCTTAGCGTTACACATGGAATGACAAAGTTAAAATACTCTTTACACCACTTGTGGTGGTGACAGTATTTTAACTTTTAAAAAATTTATATTTTTTAATCTCCATTAAATATTCATTATACGTTTAGGTGTTTTGAATAAAAATGAAGGAAGTGAAAACAAAATCGAATACTTAATACAAAATTAATATTCATCATACGTTTCGATATTTTTTGTAATTTTTTCGTTGTTTCATTAAAATTAAATTTAATATTCACATTAAGTATTTTCTTTTCGAAAAAAAACCAAATACTGAAAAAAGTAAACTTTAAATAAAAACGCACTTGCAAATTATAATCACTTTTAATTTTATATAAAACAAATAAATAAAGTTTCATATATTTTTTTTTTCATTTTCACTTTTTTAATGTTACACCGACAAAAAATTATTGTTGTTATCAAATATTAAAGCACTTTTTTCCTTTTTTCTTCTTCTTCTTCTTTTCATTTTCTGTTATAGCTAAAGAATTTATTTCAGACATGATGTATGTATGATAATGATAATAATAATGATGATGATTATAATAATAATGACGTGCATGAATTAAAGAAAACTATATAAAATTATAAACTTTTTTCTTTCTGACTTTTTTTTGTTCCTTAGAAATTTTAAGTGTCTTGAAATGTTAAATATCATATTTTTTTCTGCTCTTCATATTTCTCTTTTATTGCTTTTTATTATTTGCATGCAAAAAAAAAAAATAAGAAAATAAAAATACGAAAATTAAATTAAAAGAAAAAAACTTCATGATTATGCACATAATAAAAATGATGCGTTTTGTAATGGAGTGAACGTCAAAATAGTATTTTTCTCTTTTTTTTATTTCGTTTCTAAAATAAAACTTCCGTTGATGAAATTAAAATGCATTTTTAATACACATTCGTATCCAACTTTACAGTTGCCTTTATAGTTTGGACAGTGGGCATGAAACGGAATTAGCTTATGATTCGCTAGTTCAATTTTTTTACCTCGTGGTAGCTGAAGAACTTGTTAATATAATTTGAAAAAAAGAAATCTCGCAATATATCCCGACTGAAAATAAAAATCATAAACGAAAGGTCCTGAAAAATTCGTTACGTCTCACATCGAAGTATTGGGATTTTTGTCAAGCCCGTCTATGTAATACCCTACACAACATTGTTGGTTGGAAATAATTTCTACGAAAAATTTAGAAACGGTCCTCGTATAATGTGCTTTCCTTTAGCTTGGAATAGATTATTATGATAGTTATATTTATGTGAAATTTATAAATTTAAAAGGATTTTTTTTTGGAAGATTACATGGGAGTTAGAAAAAAATTATGGACCGACCCTCGTATAATTTCGCTCAGTGATTTTGGCTGATATTTATCTTAATTTGAGTAATATTATTCCAATACTCATGCATTTGTGCGACTTTTGCGATTCTGACTTTCAAAGAGATATGTGGAAGGCTGGTTGCATGGTTCCTATGAGAAATAATGGTCGGGTACTCGTATAATTTGGCACATCCTTTTTATATTTCTTAAAACTTATTATTGTATAATTTAATCGAAATCGTTTTATATACAGGAATTTTATGAGCTAAAAATTCCATTGCGGGAGATATTTGTGTGGTACCATTATGAAAAGGTGGCACCGTCCTTGGACCAAAATACGTACGTGCCTATACTTTGCTAACAAGCTTATATGGACGGATTTTGAGTCGAACGGTATAGTTAAATATTGTAGTGTGACTATTTTTTCCATCAAATAGCTACACAATGTGTAATACCCCTGCCCTTTACAAGCATCTGCACAAACGCCCCAATTTTTGATATTTAATGAAAAACTGACTCAAAACCTCATGTAAGTTTGAAAAAATCTGTACTTGTCCAAAAGAATTCAATATCCTCGGTACCATATTTTGCACACACTTAAGCATATAACCATGGATCTCCAATGTGATCGAAACTGCCCAAATTGTGATTTGAAACTCCTTGTGTAAAATATCATGTAAATACATCCTTTCGATCAAAAGTTAAAAATTAAAAAAGAAAAAACGATTCTGCTGCTCGTTCTTGTTGTTGATTTTTCTGCTTAGTTTTACTTTCCTTTATTATTTTTTTTTTCTTTCCAGTTAAGCAGATAACTACTTTATCTGGGACCCACGATTTCGTATATATCTTCGAAACAACGCCATCTATATGTGGAGAACGTGGCTAATTCCACATTTCTTTTATTTTCATAAGAGGGCGGATGGCGAAATAATTGTCTATCCTTTGATACATTTTGTTGAAGTTTGCCGTTGGATTGGCCATGAGGGCTCTATAAATCAAACCATCATGTTGACAATTTTTGCATGCGATCGGTTACCAAACTTGAATGCTTGTTTTGTAGACACTTTAGCCACTATACTAAGCTGCCCTTTAAATTACTTGAATATTTTTGACACAGTCACAAAGGTCTGTTATGTTTCAATCACTACTCCTGTTTCTTTTTTGACATCGTTTTCAACTCTGATTATAGGCAGTCCATCAACTCTAGCATCGAAATGTTGTTTCTCGCTCGAGCTCCAGGGAGGCTATCGGAAGCTAAAATTTTAGTTAAAATAAAATAGTAAATTTTTGTCGCGATTTCTAGAGATATAACGGTTTAGATATAAAGAATGTCGCTCATTTTAAATATAACAAATGACTGCCTTTTTATTGATCCTATATGTCCAAGTTTGGTATTGAAACCTCTAATTTGGCTGCACCTCTAATACATACTGTGTAATTTTATTGAAATCGGCCATTATAAGAGCTATAGGAAAATCGACTGTTTATTTTTATTTTAATTTAATCAAATACCAATGTATATAGAAAATTTCGAACTTCAAAGTGATATTCGAAAAAGGCGATTGTATAAGAGCTTTCTCGTAGCTCTGAACCTTATTTGTGCCAAATTTCGTAAAGATCACTTTATATTTAGGAGTTTTATGAGACAAAGATGCTCTGTTAAGTTAATATCGTTGTATGGGAATGCGATATTCAGTAAAATTCTATATAGCATTGTTAGTAGCTCTCTATGTAGTTACAAATTAATTGACAAATATTTCTTATTTATACCCACTGTGCATTAGCATTCAAATTTACTATTAAAATACTTTTTTCTTTTTCTCGTTCTCTTTGCCGGTTGCTGTATTAACGTTGAAAATAAATGATTATGTGAATGATGATTGTGTAAATTTACAGGACATACGAATAATAGAACATCCTAAAGCTGCACAGTGTAATGGGCGGTTTATATAACTAAAATTTGTATCTTATTTAAATTTTTAATTTATTTATTTGCTTTTAGATTTTTTAAAAATTAACAAAAATTTTATTTAATTTATTACTTGAATGATTTATTTCCTTATTATTTCTTGCATTCCAACCCACTGTGCATTTCTATTATGTTTGACTATTTGCCATTATTTTTAGGAGACCATATTGTGCTGACAAACGATGCCATAATTTAAATGCATGAAATACATAAAAAATAAGTTATTTAAATAATTTTTTTTAATTTAATTTATTTTATTTCTTTACGCTAATTTCATGTTCATGCATGCATGATATTAAAAAATATTACAAATGTTCTTGTTGCTTTGATGAAAATAGTTTAAAATAGAACTGAAAAAATAGTTTAAGATCTTTTTTGAAAATTTTTATAGCCTTAAGAAAATTTTCCTAAAAGTTTAAATTTCTTTTTTTTTTAATATAAATTTCTTACAAAACATTGTTGTTTTTTAATGAAGTCACCTTTAGAAAAATATGTTGGATTAAACTTTTACAATTGCCTCGAGTGTTGTCAATACTAATGTATTTTGTTAAGTATCTGAGAGAATAAAAATATTTGATATTTAAATAACATTTTAGTAAGTGGGAATTAGAGATAACAAACGGGACATTTTTTAAATCCCAGGATTGGGGATTTTAAAAATCCAAAAACAAATTAAATTAGGCCGTGCAGAATTTTTTATACCCATCGCCTTTGCTTACATTGATTTTTTAAGCAAGTCCCTAATATAAATAGGGTTTGTAAAAGAAGGAGAAAATGACAGCCATTTTTAAAGCTTTTATATGAGTCAACATAGATTCTCTAGAGCATGCAAAATTCGGTTTAGATCCCGCGTAGTTTTCGCTCTCACTAAAACTATACTTTCCAAAATAGAAAAGATTAGTGAATTTATGGGCCGATTTCGAAAATTAAAAAACCTAAATTCACGAAAAATTAGCTATTTGTCTGCATCAAAATTAATTCCATATCTCCCATAAGAGGTTTAAAATATCGGAAAATATGTTTTTGCTTATAACCCGGAAACTAATGGACCGATTACTGCGACGTTTTCAAGTCAGAAGTTCTCCCAACTATTTCCGATCTTTTAGTACAAAATTACACACAACAACAACAACAACAATCAAATGGGACAATTATAGGAGTTAAATTTTTAAAGAAAGAATTGACCATATGTCGGTGGTTTATGAACCGATTTGAAAAATGAAGAAGGTTAAATTCGAGGAAGAACTAGTCAAGCAGTGCCATAACCTGGTCCATACATCACATAAGGGGGTACCAAATATTAGAAAATGTGTTATTGTCTATAACTTCGGAACTAGGTGTCCCATTTCATTTCGCAAGTTCAGCGTAAAAATCCGCTCAATTAATAGAAATCTAACTAAATAAAATTTTCGAAATCTTATAAATTCTTCCAAATATTGAAAAAAACCCGAAATAAAGTTTGAAGTACCTTCAGTTTTTACTTACATATGCGCCATTTATAAACCAATTCTCCAGGATTTCGACAGCAAAATTCTCAAAAGCATTTTTATGTCAATTACAGGTTGGCTTCATAAACTTGATTTCAACCGACACACGAGCAATTTCTTTCTTCATACCGATCAAAAATATGTATATGGGTATCTTAGTCGAATATTGTAGAAATTAAAAACGGAATGACAAACATATTTATACCCTTCTGACCTACTCAGGTGAATGGTATAAAAACATATTTTTTAACTAAACATTTACATCCAAATTTTTTTAGTGTTTTTCATAAAGGAATTTAATTTGGAACAAATTTATTTTTATTGGCCGAAAAATCTAACACCGGAACGAAATGTATTAATAACCATCCATATTCTGTTAAAATGGTGTTTGAAAGTTATAAAATGAAGTAAAATTAGTATTTTTACTTAACATCGCCCCAGATATTAAAGTAAATTATATGAAAGTCTTGTCTTGTTATTTTATTACAATAAAATTTCTTACATTGATGGCCAAGGCGTAGGCGATTTAGTTTTGATCTTGAACCTAAATAGGACCACAGGGTCCATGGAGCCTACAGGGTGCTTAAGTTGGATAACTTGAGTTTTAAAAATATTTAAAACGTTCCAGATTCCTTATATCTGAACTGATTTTGTAGACTTTACAATGATTCCATGAAGATTTTTTTCTTTGAGTATTCGGAAGAAATATCTGAGAAAAATCGGATAAAATTTGGATCCGATATAGCATTAAAACTTCGATTAGGTAAGACAAAGAGTAAAATTTTTAAAGTCAAATATCTCTGTGCCAAATTTTAAGACCATGTTAGTTTCCCAAAGTCCAATCTCAAAACTTAGGCTCGCTTGTCTATCACTATGAGAAATTTCATTAAAATCTAGCAGTAAGTTACATGTTTAGTTCCATTTCATTTTCCTTTTGAAACACTGTGAATGGTTATGTGACACCAACAGCGTATGCAAAAGATTCATTAAAAAAGGTATGTCAATGAAAGGCGTCTTGGATATGCTACTATGAGACTAGATTGGCCATGATAATGCTAGGTAATGTAAAAATACTTTTCATTTCAGAACAGGATCTAAGAAATTAACTTCTAATCTGAAAACGGTTTTTTTAGCACAGATACCCGAAAAAGGTAAAATATCATTTATTCCATCATTAAGGTTGTATTTCCCATATACATTAATTTACTTGATCAGCAGTCATATTCCAGATTGAAGTGGCTTTAATTTCATTTTATTTAACCAGCTAGAGGTCTCAAAAATCCAACTAAATGTATGTATAAAGAATCTACTCAATCGGGTCAATCCTATTGAATTACGTTATCATCGTTCATTATTTCACATAAGCCTTATACAAATGTTCAACGAAATGTCGTTTTTATCCAGAAAATATCTTAAATCTAGAATTTCAATGAAGATTGGAACAAAAACGTTTGTATATTTTTTGAGCAGTGCCCTAAATTTTACGAAAATCAGTCCATTATTTGCAATAGCTTTCAAACAAGACCCACGTCCGACTATCACTCTTATATACGTTGGTCTTGTTTTTATATTTGTGTCAATATGGCAAATATAACTAGAAATCTTTCTTCGATTTGACGAAGTTTGGTTCCTAATTTATCTTTACTTCCATATAACTACCGAAAAAATAGAACGTTATAAGCTACATATATGGGCATTGAACCTTCAAGTATATCAAAAAATCAAATTATTCGAGGGTCGTACAACCAATTATATGGTGTAGAGTATTTTGCACTCGACTTTGGCAGAAAACTTTCATATAAATGTACTGCAGTAATGGAGCTTACGCTCACGAACTCAACTTCAATCGAATTGGGAAGCATAAATTTCGTATTAGTCCACATTCTGTATGGGGACTAAGATATAGATGTATCAATAATCTTAGCACTCATATAGATCCATATCTTTAAAGTAAAAATATCTCAAAAATACTTGTATTAAGACAATATTTCATGTACCTAAGTCTTATACAACCAGAAAATGAACCAAAATTATAACAAATTCGGTCGAAAATTAATTTTAGGCTTCATATAATCCCACATTCAAAAATCTCAAATGTGAGTGCAATGAAAATAATTTCAATATGTATACATTATACAACGAGGGTCAATTGATAATTTCTTATGCCTGTGTAATGGTGTGTGATATTATATAGTCTGTTTTTTACATGCAACAAAATTTATTTTCTAAAAATGCCCACATCGTCCAACAACAAAAACCAAGTTTATAATTTTTGTCCAGAAGCTGATTTTACACTTTTATATTTTCTCTCTAAAATTTTCTAACCCAACAAAATTTATCTCACTTATTTCATAATCAAGTGGCAAAATTTACTTAGATGCCATTTTAAAGCCAAAATGTATTATAAGTTATTTAAAACAGAAAGAGCTCTATTTTGCAAGTTGAAATTAATTTTTACGATTAAATATAAGAACAATTTTAATGGTTTTGAAAATTATAAAATACTTCTCATGTGTTTTACATTTCATACATATTTCATGTATTTATGTTAGAATATTATGAATTTTACTTTTGAAAATGAAACGATTTTTCGAAAATGTTGCATTATAATGGTTGAACAGGAGCGTAGATTCGAAGGAGATATAAAATTTTAGGGAATGGGAATTCAAAAGTTATTTTCACAATTCTAGAGATGGTTTAATTTATTTCAATATTTCCAACATCCTCTCAATATTTTTGTGCATCTACGCTGATGTAAACTTCTTCATCATTTTTGGTTATACTTATATTATGTACTCTTGCACTCAGAATCGTTTACTTATATAAAATGTATTTAAATATTCATAATGTTTTTAAAGATCTACACATGTATAAATCCGTATATGTATGTGTGGGCGTTTTTGCTTCACAACAATGTATGGTATCGAAGAGAGATGTAACTTCATTAAGACCTTTTTTAAAAGGCCTTGAATTTATTTAAATAGAGAAGAGGAACTTTTTGCATTCATTATCCTAAAAGATGTATTTCACTCCCTGAGACAAGGACTTCCATGGAATTCTGATTATGAAGGGAATGTTTTTATAAAAATCTCATTAAAAATATTTCCAAACTCTCCTCTGGGCCCTATATTCCTACATTTTATACTGTTTAACTGCTTAAAGGAAAATGATTAAGGATAAATTTTAAAACTTTAATATTTCTGTAGATTTAACATATGTAGCTATAAGTAAAGGTTACCTGCATCCAGTCTACGGTTTGAGAACTTAGCACAGGAGTTAAATATTTCCTTTTTAAAACTGAGCAAATATGGATATGGTTTGTGGGCAGGTCTTTGCTCCAATCTCATACAGCTTTAGTTAGCATAAATTTCCGTTAAGATTTCTTTAAAAAACGAGAGTGTAATAGTCGGTTAAGCCCGACTATATAATATCCTACACTAAGATGCACGCATGACAAATTGTATACCGAACCGTTTACCATTTAAGATGCTATATGGGTGTTATAGGGACTATAGAAGCAATGGGCTGATCATGGGAACATTTGGTTTGACGTTTTATAATTTTGATTCCGGAAAGCCATTTTTGGGAGCTACCTGAAATTTAGGATGCAACATGATTAGTCTCAACAGCCTTTATTTTTGATATTATATGTATCGACGTGCAGAGGGTTCACAACCTTTACATGGACAGTTAAATCGACTGAGAAAACTACATTGTACCCTACACCCATATTGCGAGTAATAAATTGTAGATGTGAATAAATACGGGGCCATTTCATAATTTTCACAAATTTTTTTGTATGGGAAATATGGACTGGAAAAATAAAATCTGCCCCAGTATGCAATATTTTTAGGTTGAGTAGACGATACAGTTAAAGATCCCCTAACGGTAATCATATTAATTCGGCGTATTGTGTATTCACTGTTTAGACAGATATCGCACCTAGACTATCATGTCTGTAAGTTTTCAAATCTCTAGAATCAATATCTATAAAGTAAGACATGTTTGATAAATAACATAAATTACATTCCATTGTTTCAGTTACTTCCCTACATGCATCAAACTCATTGTCATCGATGACAGTAATATGAGATGTTGCCATAAAGTGTTCTGGAAATTTTCATCAACTGTTTCAATATTTTGCTGTGCTTTGAGTGATCACCCACTTCTGTAGCTTTACTTTTGGTGAGGTGAAAGGCACCATATTTTTCATGCTCACATTCGGGAAAAATATACTTTTTTCGATAGATTTTTGTAGTCATGTCCAATTCTAATGCCCAAATGATCTTTGGCTTTCACTAAAAATATATAGAGCTCTATGTAACAAGTTTTATGTATCTCAGATATTGCCTGATCACATTTATACCGCTGACAGGACCGTAAAACGATGTCTAGTTGTATAGATTTCCAGTCCAGTTTTATCATGAGCTATTCGTGTTGTCCTCACAGATGACTGTAGTTAGATTCTATATGACCATGATTGATGAACAACAAAAAAAAAACTAAAATTTTCTGTTTTTTATTTAACATTCAATATGAAACTCACCACTTCATATAGGGCCTTTATGAAGGCCTTATAAATCTCTTTATATACTTTTGCTAGCTTAAAGACGCTCATGTATATTTTACAAATACCTTTTACTTCCTTCTACCACCAGTACTTTTCTTTCCATTACATTATTCATAAAACATGGCAGGATTTTTTTTATTTCCGGTTATATTACAAATCTTAATTTTGTTATCAACTCACATTGAAATATATTCACTTTCACTCTCTGTATGGATTGATGTTAAGGGAGATTTCGGAAAACATTAAAGCATCTTTTCTGTACAAAAAAATATACATAAATTATTTTATTAACGAAGTAAAAAAAGTTAAAAAAAAGAAATGACGAGTGGAATTGAATGTCATGTCAATTTTAATATAAAAACTAAATTAAAGTCAGGATTTGATGGAAGAAAATATTTCAACGAAATTTATTACATAAAATAATAAAAAACTTTAAATTATTATTTAAGACAAGTTCTCAGTATGACAATTTAAACATCTTTTCTTTTAGATATTCAAAATTTCACTCAATGAAATTTCAAAATGTATTCACTTGTTCTATAAACTGAGTCCTTACAATAAATCTCCCTTACACTTGAGATATGAATGTTTGTTTTTGTTGCTGCCACATTTCTGTTCCTTTGAATAAATTCAAGTGACTCTAGACTTTTTTCGGAATTTTATCCTTTTCATATCCTTTTATTAAGATTTATTTATAAACACACATACCGACACAATATCTAACTAAATAAAGATACAATAAAAGTTAAAACAAAAAAACTACAAAATATTCTCGCATCACACAAAAAAAGACACTTGACACAAGTTGTGTGGCATATTTACTGCATAAATTCACTTAAAAAATAAAACTTTCGAAAAAAAATAATAATTTTCAATAAACTCTCAACTTTAAACAAAAATTTCTTTATATTTTTTAATAAAACATAGATCGTGTGTCCCACTTACAGGTGAAAAGTGTATATAAAAATAAATTCAACAAAAATTTCTCTTCAGCAATAAATTTGTTGTCTTCAAAAGGCTCAAAAGGGCACTACGAATGAATGGGAAGAATGAAGGAAGTATATGAACATATGGCAGGCTGAGAATAAAGCAACCGTTGCCATATGTCTTGTGTAATTGTAAGCCAAACGAGTTCGGAAATGCACAATGGTAGGGAGTTGAAATTGTTTTACTTGGAAATAACTGTTAGGGTTTCAAAAGTCAGGACCACTTTTCCGATAATGCATTTTTTAATGTTTTAAAATTTTCTTTTCTCAGAAATAAAATCAATTTGTGATCAAATCTTTTATCGTTTTGTATGATACCAAAAATCTCAAAAACGGCATTTTTAATAAACCGGTTTTCTCTTTTTTCAAGAAACTGCAACTTAATATAAACTGGTTTTCGGCTTTTAGCTAATAACCGGTTAACCGGTTTTGTAGCAAAATAATAAAACACTTAGAAATAATAAGAAAAAGGTTTTATTTATAAACAACAGTTCATTCCGTGTATAATACCAAAAAGAAATCATCTTAGACCCCATCTGAGTCGATTTATCAATATCCATCTGTACGTTGAAAACATGTTCACGTTCACATTAATTATTCGTTAATTTAGCCAAAATCTTTCTTCTTGCCTAAGCACTTTTCCTGGTATCATTAAAATCGAATAAGAAGAAACAAGTTATAGTAAAAAAATTTGAATGACTTTTGCAGAAGCTGCATGAGTGAAGAGGAAGAGGAAAGTATGCTTCATCTTTTTTTCCACTGCCCTGTATAGTGGCTTACCAATGCATTTCTTTCTTTGAAAGTGGCTCAATAGAATCTTTGACGGATTTAGCGTCAGCTGCTCTGAGAGATACAGAAATACGACTAGTTTGACGATGTGAATGATCAGACTCCATCGCAGTTTGTGTGGTGTGAAAGGCTGGACAAATTAAACAGAAACTCTTCTTTAACATAACTTTACTGCAACTTGTTTTGTGGACTTCTAATTTAAACTCTCAATTTATAACCTTATTTCCACATCTTTTTTTAATACTTTTCTTTTAAGGTCAGAGTTTATATCTTTAGATTCATATCCAGTATCTTACATATCAGTGTTGGAAAATATTTAATGAATGCATCACTCGCAGACAAATTTCCAGTACTTAAATATATTAGCGAAGTGTTTAAAACTTTGAAAGTAAATACTTTTAAAGTTTTTAATACACTAAAATTAAGAAATAAAACTTTTGGAAAAAATCAGCTATTCGAGACGGTTTCATCGATATTCGAAAACTGACTAAACCAAAATTACCGCTTATAACTGGTTATTAAAAACCGGGCCGATCATTCTATTTTAATCTCTTTATTACACTTCTATATCGGGATTGGTTTCTAAAGTTTTGGTTAAAGAAATAGTGTTTGTGGGTTTTAAGTCTTTGTGATATAGACGTTATTTCGGATTGGGCAGAAATATTTTTTAATTTTCAGCCATAATCGAATGGCACAAAATAAACAAACTGCTGGCATTTTGGGGGATCTGGAATTTGGTCTCACACCCCACCATTGGCAAAGAAAAAATGGTCAAATATTATTATAAGTGACTGCTCACTGTGTTATATTTTTAAAAAACTTCGGTAGCAGCAGTAGTATTATTAAAAAATAGTTCAGTTGCTCCTACTTTAATCCGGTATTCTATTTCTGCTAGATCCAATTTTCTGGGCTGAAACCCAGAACATTAGTGTTAGAAATGAAGTCCACTTGGCAGCGGATTTGTTTGGTTAGATAGTAAACTGAACCAAGATCGATAGCAAAGTTTTAGAATGTACTGGTTGTATAACTGGTTATATAATGAAAATATCTTTAAGAGAAGAGACCTTATTGGATATCTATATATTTTGGAAATTATAAATCTTATAGTCAACAATAGCTTCCATTGATGGTTAGTGTATTACGAGTATGTATATGTATGCCGTTCGTCTCAGATTTAACGATGTTTATACCTACTTTTTGCTATCTGACTGTCTGTACATGTAACTTTAAGAACACTACAGGTATTAATTTAAGAGAGATTTGGATGGAAATTTCTAAGCATTTTGGACTTAAGCCAAAGCCTGATTTAGCTTACTTCGATAACTCATCGACTTGTTTTTTATAACTTGGTCTAGTTGACTTAATATCTAAAACAAGAATTTTCCTCTTTGTATCATTCACAATCATATGCATATGAAATTCTATGTGCAACACCAAGCAGAATTAATCCAAGACCCCATAAAGTATGGGGCTTAAACAAATGATCAAAATCGAGTCAGAAGTAAAAGTCGAATATAATATGCTTTATCGTTATAGAATCAATTTCTAGTTGTTCGGAAATATTTAAAATTAAGATTCACTATAATTGTCGCCCTTAAAAATGCTTAATTAATTTTTAATGTTTTTTTAGGCCTTAAGATTTGTTCGATCGCACTTCTTTGTATACTGAAAACTTTAAACTGTGTTAATCATACTCCATAGACTCATATCTTTTGCCTAAAAAATTTAAAAACCTGCCTCATTGTGTCATATTTCTGTTGTTCTGGCTTTAACGCTCAAAGTGTTGCACACAAAAACATCTGAAAAATTTTGACTTTAAAAAAGTTTTTTTTTCCTGATATAAAACAGAAAGAAGCTTGAGTTGTTTTTTATGAATATTTGCCAGCAGCTTTTTATATCACGAGCATTTTTATTCTTCCAAGAAATGATAATAAAATAAAAACCAGTAAAATTTTATAAAAAAGGAAACAGAAAAGAAAATAATATAAATTTGACTCTTTTGTGCAGCAGCAGTATGTTGCACAGAAACAAGTGTGTTAAGTGGCAGACAACTAAATTTATTCTCTTTTTTTCATTATTTTCGCTTTTATATTTAGTCTCTATAAAATTTCTATTAAATTTAGTTTTATTTTCTTCAGAATTTTTCCATAAAACTGATGTGTGTTAACTTTTTTTGTTCAAATATTTTTGCGGTTGTAAAAATGTAAAATTGCAATTGACATGTTTTTGTTATTGTTAGATATTTTTTTGACATTTTCAATTTAAAATTTATTTTTCTACAAAAAATGGGAGAATACAACAAAAACAAACATTACAGAAGAATGAAGAAAAAATATTTATTTAAATCCACAAAGTTTTTAATGAAAATAAATTTATTTAAATTGCAAATCAACACAGTTTTGGATTTAGCCAGTCTGATTATTGGCTGAATGATTGAGTGACTGACATTTTGTTGGTTTGACTGCTGTTCGAACGAGAATGATTATGAAGATGATTTGTTTGTGTTGAAACATTGTAATTGATTTAAATGTAATTTTATGCAATTTAAGTCGATGAAAAGAAACAATTTTTTAAAGTTTTGAATCTGGCACATATTTAGGAATATTGTTATCTATATTTTATTCGTTGTATTATTATTAATTTTGTTGTTATATCAACAACGTCACACAGTGGTTCACATTTTTGGAAATAATTTTGAGACTTTTGAACTGTAATTGGTATCTAAATATAATTTAAATTTATAGCAGCTGAGGTGTTGTCTTTTAATAGAGTATCGCATTTTCGATTTTTATATATTGCACAGTGAGACAAAAAAATAAATAGGTATACATTCCAAAATTGTATACTTTTCCGAGTTTAATATCCCCTTGACCTTTAATAAAGGTGCAGAATATGCATTCCACGATTTAATCGCATTAAGCATCTATGGAAACTCAAACTAACACAACAAAAAGCTTAAAAAATTAGCAGTGAAATTTGGGTGTTTGAGGTAGTAAACGTTTATTCGGTTGATGAAATATTGTCATATATTTCTTAGGAGACTCTTAAACAAAACTTTGCAGGAATTAAAATTAAAAACAGGTTTTTGTCGAAAATTTTGAAATTGTCGCAGATAACCGATATACAATAACAAACAATCTGGCTAAATTTCATTTAATTCGGAGAAGTATTCTAGACGTCACAGTATTTTCAACAGGCAGACGGAGCGACATAAGGACGTAACAAAATTGATTCAGATATTGATTTGTCGCTACTCATGGAATGACAAAGTTAATGTACCCTCATCACTACTTGTGGCGGAGGATAAAAAAAAACTTTAGTACTAATTTTAATTAATAATTTTAATTTGAAATTTTAAAAGTATTGTATAATGGTCTCAATGTATTTTTATGGTTAAAGTGCAATCTTTGGTCCATTTCTAACATCTTTCTGAAATCAGACCTTTTTTCAGATTGATCTCTCGAAATCGTGTAATCACTTTTAACTTAAAATTCATAAATGTCATGGAAATATGCTTGAAATCTTGTTATAATTACATTTTTTTATTAATATTAGCAGAGGTACGGAGCGCTTCGATATCCGAATCACAGCTTCTTTTCATTTGATCTTATCCACTGTTGACGTTTTTCTGTAAATAATTTAGGGGTTTATTAATACATAAATAATATTTGTTGTTTATGTGTACACACTTTCCCTTGACCCTATCAAAGACTTTATCTTTAGATATGTGATATATAATATGTTCTCTAATGAGAGAATATATATTTTATTTACTCAAGTTTTTATTAAAGGCAACTTGAGACAGTAATAAGGCTTTTGACTCTCTACAGTTATTTTAACTTCTTCCACCCTATCGGTGGTTTAACGGTCTCACAATGATTATTTGCAATGATGTCGATTTTCTGCAAGCGTAGTAAGCATTGAGCTCTTTCCTGAGTCTTTCCTTTGTATTTCTCTTATAAGTCAGTTTACTATGTAAATACTTAGCGTGTTCCGCTAAGACCAATTCCATTCCCTCTAATATAGGAAGTTTAAATGTCCAATTTTATACCTCCATTTAAACCTCTATCCCATACCAATGAATACATACTATCTCCTATTGAGATAATATGTATAGTATAATATATGGTAACCACATCATCAGCATAAACAATGACCTTCTTTTCTCTCGCCTCAAAACCAAAGTAGGGGTATCTCTCCATGTGGTATTCTCCTTATCACTAGTTTTCTAACGTGCGTTTTATCGACTCGATTTAAAACTTTTACCCCTAAGAATTTCGGCTATAACTTGACTAGGAAGCCTCCAAGATTTAGTCCTATCAGTATCTCAATTGTTATTTAGTTATTTCAAATATGTTAAGAAGGATCTATTGCTTTGGGCATTTATAATCCTGCTCAAGCTCAAAAAAATAACACCTTCACATGTTTATAAATCGATTTTTATCAATTTTGTAATTATAACCTTCTACATTTAACCTTAAATACGATGAACTTTGGTGCTTCAGATAACCATTAACCAAAACCCATAATTAACTGTTTCATGTGAACTTAAATTGATAAATGAAAAATGTTTTAATTGGATTTTCACCAATAATTACTCACACAATACAAATGATAGAATTATTGTAATACTCATTTTATTTGCTGTTTTTTTCAAAAAGGAATAAAAACTAGAACACACAGTCTACGTAAAATGAAAATAAAAAATATTTTTCTTTTGAAATTAAAAAAAAAAAAACTTGATTATCTTGCAAATGACCAGGACAATGATTTCTAAATGACATTTAGATGGATTAATACCCTACAAGGATTTTAATGAATTTTAAGTAAAAGAGCAGAAATTGTTCTTTTTACAGTGGACTTTAAACGTGTAACTTGTAATTTTAGTATTTAAGCTAAAAAGAAAATAAAACAATGGAATGTAAATACACTAGAGCCTCGACTTGCAAACAAATGTTTATTTTTGATAAATAAGAAGTATGAATATATTTTTATTTATTTCATGGAAGATGCTTAATGCCCTGGATTCTCTCTCATTTTTAACAAGTAAGTTCTTGATGGTAACTGCCTTCAAAAAATACCTGTTTTGTCGGCATTCAAAACCTGCTTAGTAGAATACACTTGTCTTTGAATTATGGCTTTCAGCTCAAACTTAAATTTGTATGCACCTGTTGAAACTGCAGTGGCTGACTCTCTTTTTAATGCCAAATTTTGAAGCCATCAAAATTTCCCTTACTACCAAATGAAGTGTTTTTCTTAAATTTTGAGTAAATAGAAAAAGCTATTAATTTTATTACGCCCTTGCTCAGTAGCATTCTTTCCATTCCATCATAATCGAAATTCCTGCTATAGTATCTTGTTAAGATTGGATTGGCTAATTGATTTATTTTATCACTATCTTTTTTGCAAATTGTTCTTGCTATTGTAGATTCTAGTTTAAGTGCTCTTCCTGTATTAACAGCTTTTTCTACTGATTTTAAACATTTTATTACGCCTCATTTTAATCCAAACTTATTACCTGTCTCTGACGAATTTATTACGTTTTTATGTACTTTGTCGAATCACACAATATATTCTTACCATAACCAAACACTTGTTCTTACCCCAACTTAAACAACCAATGTAAGAGAATTCTCCATATTTCACGCAATTTCAAAACTTCACGTGCAGGTGATGTAAAGTGATGCTAAAAAAGGTAAAATCCACAAGTTACAGTAAAAAAAATTAACATTTTCTAGCGTCGCAAATTGAAATCAGAATGATACAAATAGGACCGACGGAACTGAAATTTCATTTAAGTTAATTGACTTTTTTTAGTTCCTAAAAAACGACGCAAATCGGGGCTCTCATGTATTATTTAAAACCTTAAATACAACATTTCAGAAGATCATTATGTAATTATGTTTTACTTATGATAATTTCTCTAACATAATAATACTTATTGTTAAACAAATTCCAAATTACCAAAAAATAAAAATAAAAACATTTTTGATAACAAACATTTATTTTTTTCTACGACAAACACTTATGCATGCTTTCCCTTCTCTCCGTTTTTTATTACTTAACATGCTGTTTGTTAGAAACCTTCTTTTACCAATTACAATTACAGTAGGTTATCATTAGAGTCACCATAGAGAATATATTAAAACATACTGAATAAGTGAGTTTGCTATTGTTGTAGGTATATTTCCATAATGACATGATTTCAATTCTATAACTAATGTAGACATTCAACTTACTCGTGCAACCACTTACACTTACATTCACATTTACATTTACATAAACATTTTCATTTTATATGTATGTAATGGATAAACTGACAAACGAATAGATATTTTACATGTATAAATGGGGGAAAAAAAGGATAAAGAAAAACTTTCATACAATTTACCTTTGGTAATTGTTGTAGTAGCTTTTGTCATCAATGTCTAAGTGTAGTCACAAACATACATATTAGACAATGAACAATAAGTACAACTTTACTCCCACATTTATAGGTGAAATATCAGTGATGATTTGGATGGTACCAAATGTACATTATTGGTATTAATATAGGATAATGGTCTTAAATATGTTTCACGTTAAGATGGAGCAAGATAATATAAGACATGATGCAAAACTATTTCATATAAAGAAGAATTAAGTCTTAAAAAGATATTCAACATTATTTTGAAAAATAATTATTATTCATTATTTGAGTTGTTATTCGATATATTCCCTCTTAATAAAATGAATTAGAAAATGACAGCTGCGATTTCTGGATATTCCACTCCCGAAAAAACTACTGTCTTTATTTGTTATGCAAAAAGTAGCTATTTTATGTCCCATCAAAAGAATATATGTTGTTATTAAAATTATATAAAAAATATTAAGTTTTTTCGAAGCTGTAAAATAATTTACAAAATAAAACTGTTTAGGATCACTGTGCAACAGAATTTTACGACTACATCGGTTATGCGGTGGCGTAGATATTTTAGTGTTGCGTCTTCGGTTTTTCCGGGGATTTTCAAACTCAAATTCTTAGTAAAGATGATTAATAGATATCATCAATGAATAACAACAACATTCTTTGTATGCGAACGGTACTAGAATTGCCCCACAGTTGTTTGCAAACATCCAAACTGGTTTCAACACTGATGATGACTTTGATTCTATATTTTACCAACCAATGAAGACTAGAGGCTTTTAAATGCATACGAAGTCTCTTGGATTCAATATGACGATGCCAAGTGAGACGCCTGTTCAAATGGATTCCAACGAAAGTTACACAGTCTGAGTGTGGTTTAAATATATTGTTAAGTGTGACTGGTTGAGAATCTTCCCTTCTAAGAGTGAAAGTTATATGATTGATCTTCAGTTCATTTACTAGTATACGCCAGTCTTTTAACCATATCTCCATATCTGAAGCAATATGTGGAATCTTATTGCAGCTTAATATTGCAGCGTCATCGCAAATGTAGAGATAGTCGAGTTGTTACGTACTGGCAAATTAGAAGTATATATATATATAATAAAGGTGCCAGCACACTTCCCTGAGGACACCAGCTTTATTACAATTTCCTCTGTGATGTGATCTTTATACTTTAATCTTAAAGTGCGGTCGCTTAAATAGGATGTGCATTAAACGCTTACGCCAAATTTTTGTTTACTTTTAATTAGCCGAAACAATTTTAAATACTTTTTATAATTGGATCACGTAATACTAAATTATTAAAAAAAATAAGATACGGGATGTATTAATAATTTTCAATCATTGGAAACCTTTTTGATATGTTGAGTTTTAAATTTATGTCCAATCTACTATAAAACTATTCGAAGTAGAGCTTTAAAAACTCATTCCACTGAACCGAACTTTTCGCAAGAAATATCATTTGAATGTTGTGTATAGTAAAATTATTCCCAAAAAGATAAAATTCTAACTTGTATGCTCCTATTACAATATTGTACTATTCAGCTGGAGTAGGCTTTTTTTCCTCGATAATCTGTCATAAGATGCTAAAAGCAGACTTGCAAAGGGTTGTAAAGGCCCTTTGGAAATGAATTCTTTTCAAAAATTTTGCTGCTTAAAAAGGAATTACTTTTCATCATCTGGAAGATAATAACTTGAAGAGTATCAAATTTTTGAGATAAATAAGGTTTTTTTTTTTAAAGTACCCGTTCGGACAAATTCTTATTCAGTAGCACCAAAATCCAATTCTAGTCAAACACTAATACACTTGTATTTGTAGTCACATAAAGCTGCATTATCATTGTTAATGGAAATGATGAGGTTAAGTACTCTCCACAAATTGTGTGTTTACTATGTTAATGTGAATGTATGAGTGTATATTTTGCCATTTGGTTCCATCATCACATTTCTAGATTCAATGGTTGCCTTTGCTAGATTTTTAATAGTTATAGTCATATTTAGTAGTTGTGTTAGTTTCGAGTCGTTGCATCCAAATCCAGCTGTAAATGAGTTGGTCGGTTTGTCGTTAGATGATGCCTTTTCTCTCTAACAGTTAAAGTGTCTGAATAACAGAACATATTTTTGTCAGTTGCAGATACAGATACAGATACAGATACATAGACAATTTTATCCACCTTAAACATGACTGTATATGTAGTATGGTGACTGTTGGTAGTTAATAGTTGATGTAGGTGTTTGTGTATTTGTTTGTATTTTACGGTTTTAGTTTTTTTTTTAACGAGCCTTAAACTAGGAGTGGCTCAATTTATTTCATTTTTCATTTCTTCTATAGTTTTCTCCGTTTTTTTCTATTTCAGAAACTGAATGAATTGAGCATTTTTATACGGTTGAATATAACTTGAATTCGTTGGTGTCTGTTGGCGAGTTATATATATAAATGTAAATGGATTGAAGGGATTGTATCTAAGATACATATTTATCTCCTGCTGCACTAAAGAATAGCAGTGGCATGGCAATGACATTAATGCCGTGTTTATCACTTGTGTTGCACGTTTACTGTGACACAAATGTGAATTTTACATATTTTTATATATTTCAGTTTTTCCTCTTTTGCAATTGGGGTTTCAATTTTACTGCTACTGCTGCTCTGTGTGTGGTATTGAATTAATTTAATTTATTTTATTTTCGTTCTTTTTTATTTAGTTTTTTCTTCTGTAAATTATGTCTCAACTATCTAGAGATTCGTCAAAAATGGAGGGAAAATTGCTTAACCTCTTAATGTATATAAATTAAAATGATAAAGTTAAATTTTTCCTTAGACTAAGTATATAAATAGTAGACCTGACCTTCATTGGGTTTAATTTTAGTAACCATCCAAACCAGCAACATTAAAAAAGTGAAACAAAACTAAAATTGTGGCAGGTTGGGGTGTTAATAAATGAATAATTATTTAAATAAAACTTAATTGCAGCTATTATTTTTATTTATTACACACTTATGAAATAATTAATTAAATTAATAACTGTTGACCTTTAAAATATTTGCTAGAGTTCCTCAATAACCATGATGATGTTTTTATATAGAAAATGTTAAAACTCAAAAACTATATTATTTCATTTAATAAAAATACTTTTAATTAATACCCCAGACATTTATAATCATTACCACAGACAGTAGTAACAGTTGTTTTTAACAAGTGCACAAAAGGGCAAAATCGAATTTTTTTGAATGGATTTGTGTTAACTATAATATAGATTTACTTGGGAGTTTGAATTCACTTAAATTAGAAGAATAGAACTTTTGACCACTTTATGAATTATTTTTTGGGTTATAAAAAATATATATAAATAAAGATTTGGGTCTTGTTATTCTAAATTAAAGTATAAAAAAGAATTAATATTTTAAAAAATCTAAAAAAGGTTAATTAATTGGAGGTCGGAAAGAAGACATTACCATAAAGTTGGAAATACATCTTGGTTTTCAAAACTGCGTTCTTTTTTAAGATTCTGTCTTGAGAATTTTAGGAAAAAAAATTACAATAATAAAATATGGTCAAATTCGAGAAGTTTTGGACTTAGAGAGACTTAGAGAGTTTTTGAATACGAAACTCAAAATTGAGCTCTCTGTATAAAGAAGCCCTTCAAAATAATATAAATTTCATATGATTTACAACAATAATAAAATTTTAGGTAAAAATAAATGTAGACAAAAAAAGATGTCATTGACAGCAGAATTCCTTTATTAGAAGAAATTGTAGACAAATACCAAGAAAACAAAGTAAAGTTATACTACTATGTGCATCTATATATACTTCATTACAATGCCGAAAATTTTCAAAATTGGGTCAGTCATAAATATAACACATTACATTACACCCAACATAAGTATGTTTGCCATAAGAAAAAATTTGTATTTTCCAACGTGTTTTTGCTCCACTTCAGATTGGGAATTAATAAAAAACAACAACTAAGACTATGCCAAGTCCTTAATATCCTCTACTACAAATGCCTGTGAAATAAATACATTTTGTGTCGCACACATACTTACACATACACTTACAAACGTATACAATATACAAGTATTCCTTCAAAGTAACACTGGAACCCTTAATGAGTCATAAAATAAGTTATATAGACACGATTCATCTAAAAATTTCATAACCTTAAACACCATGGAGGTTGAATGTATGTTACTATTTAAAGTCCGCCTTAAAATTCAAACAAAGAAACTATATTTTTTTAGTTAAAAGTAAACGTTTAAACAAATTGTTTTTATAGTATGCAGCTATCTTTACTTCATTACTAAATCGGTTCACATAAAGTATATAATTTACAAAAATCGGATCAGCTACAGAATTGTTTTCTCAAATATGAAAAATTTTCTGACTTTCAATACTTAAAATGTACGATTCCAATATATTTTATTCAACAAATCCTTGCTATTGAAATGAAGAGTCCGAAATGGGGCTGAATTGGCAAGATCCTTAAATGTCATATTACTGGCATTATAAAAATTGTCATTGACTGCAATATGGAAAGAATAAAGTAAAGTTTTCTCAGCGTTTGGATTAGAAAAAAATATTTTTCTTCCATTGTATGTTGGAAATAATCTCATTTATTCATAATCATACCAACATAAGAATTTCAATGAAAATTGTTCAAGTTGATAATTATAACTTTTCTTAATTGGAATGAAAATATACTCTTTAATATTTTTGTAAAGCCTAAAGATTTATATAACCGGCGAAACTAAATTAAAAAACTAATCAGTTTTTGAGATTAAGAATGAATCAAACCAATTTTTGGCCCCCTTCTGAAGTGGAGCTTATTGCAGTACGGTCATTCCGCATCAATCGAAACAAAGTGTAGTTTAAAGAAGAATGATTATTGTCTAAATAGATTTGGACCACTTTAAAAATATGTAAAAATATGTATGTCAAAAGTCCGTATGTCCTGATGGCTTTTCGTTGAGTGTTATCTTTGCATTACTTTAAATTCAATTTATCAAAAAGGTACATCTGAGCAATCAAAATACTGTTCATTTAATATTTTTTCCAACTCTCTGGTACTGAACTTGCAAGATTAAGTGAAGTATATTTCAGTAACAGTATTCCGAATTCATTGAAATAAATGTTAATCAGAGGGGGAACTTTCCCATCCATTATTATTCAAATTGTTTTGAATCGGTCTAAAAAAAGTTAAGTTTAAGAATGATTAAGACTTCGCGTGTCAAATGGTCGAATGTACTTTTGGTGTTTCGTGAAGACTTTTGTTACTATATGACTCGATTTTTACTACTCGTTTACCAAAAAACCCTTCCAATTCCATTCCATATAAGGCATTGCAGTCGATGGTCGATCTAAAACACTCTTCCAATTTCATTTAATATTGACATCTTGGATTGGTTGTTTGGTTGGTCGATCTTTATATATAACTTGTCAAAATATATTCTTTATTCATCACTAGTAAAAAGTTTATACAAAAATCCCGATATCCCCAAATATTTTTCAAAATTTATGGTCTCTCCTGTCCAGATGTACATTTATTAAAATTATAACTATTTGATTGTTGAACCTCCAAAATACCATATTTGTCATAAATCACACAAACTATTTTTGATTATCATGTGTGATAGATTTCCGCAATATCGGTCCATACTTTATATAGTTCCCACACACACAAATTCTTCAATTCGTTATAGCCAAATAATTATATTTTCACACTTTTAGCTCATATGTTTTATGTTAAATACTCTATAATTGAATACGTTTTTAATTTTTTCGTTTCGTTAATGAAAACTTACATTAAATGACAAGCTGTCATAAGAAATTTTTGCTTATAAAAAATAAAAAAAGTTTAAATACGTATGTGTAATAGCAAGCAAAAATATGACAGTTTTAAATATTTATTTATTTATTTATTTACATACATATCAACACACCTGCTATTTAACTAATTTTTTTCAGTTCCGCAATTTAAATTCTTTAAAATTTTAATTTGAAAAAAAAAAAACAAAAATTTAAAATTTTTAGGCCAAAAAACTAAAATCAAGTACTTAAAAGCAAAGAAAAAAGAACATGCACATAACTGTTGATTTTATTTATGACCACAGAGCCGAAAAAATGCGGTTATGTGACATGTGTTGGGTTTTAATCGTTACATTTCCATAGAAGCTTTTTTGCTTTTTAATACTAAACTTCTTTTATGGGATTATTTTTCAACTTTTAGAGATGTGGTTTTGATTTCTAAACTCTTTACCTGCAAAACGTGACATATTTAACCTTTTGGAATTAATTTAAAGTAGTTTTCTTTAAATCTATTAATCTATGTAAAATCTTTAAGTGGGTTAAAAAGTAATGTTATTCAACAAACTATTTATGCCCTAAGTGGTTGAGTAATTATGCGTTTGTGCATATGTTGGTAACGGGCAGAAAATATATTCCTATCACTACTTTTAAGTATAACGTTCTACTCAGCTCTTTCTTAGTCAATTTCACCATGGTCGTCCGTCCGGCTGTCCATGTAAAAATTGTTCGCAAAGTACATATCGCAGTTTTAAAGATATCTAAATAAAATTTGGCACGTATTATTTTGACCCCAGGACGATTCCTATTAAAATTGGTTATGTTCCCTCCATTTTTTTCATGTAGGTCCCATAGAAATGTCCCCCGGAATGAGATTTTGGCCTATAAAATTCCTAAATATTCATCGATTTTAACAAAATTTCCGTATTACTTTATAATAATTTCACTGCGGTAGGGGTAGCGAAGCATAATATTATTATATACCAATAATTTTAACCGTTCTTTAGAGAACACCAAAACATTCTTATTACGTATATATATATATATATATATATATATATATATATATATATATATATATATATATATATATATTTTTTTTTTTAACATAAATATTAATCACACGTCACCTAAAAAGTTAACTAGAGATTTTTAATTATCTATTGAATTAACATTTTTTTGAAAATAATTTAATGAAATTTAATATGGACATTCTTGAGATGTATTTCAATTCATTTGGTGGAGCACGTATCCCCAGCGGACGAGGAATGGACGGCCAAAGTCCAATCCGCGAGGCCGATATCTTACTTATGATTTAATTAGAAATACACATATTTAGCGTTCTATAAAAATGGCAACATGTTTGGGATAATTCTCTGAAAGCTTAAGGGATATTTAGTAAAAATAAAATTTTGACCCATTTTTAGATATTTTTTAACTTCGTGGGCTCTATTTGGGCAAAAAACAACAACAACAACAATAATAATAATAATAATAATAATAATAATAATAATAATAATAATAATAATAATAATAATAATAAATAATTATATTAATTATATATTATTATGTGTGAATGAAGTTTCAATAACATTAAGATAGACACATACACTCTAACACATCAAATACACAGCACACTAAGCTTCAACTTACATTTCAATTCTCTTTTAACAAGAGCTCAACATCTCTCCACAGGCCTTAGAGCTGGAGGATTTTTACTCTCTGGATACAAATACCACATTTTTTGGAAATATTCCTTGATATAAATTTCGGTACTTAAAGAGCCCGTTGTATCAAATGATTTTTTAGCAACTGAATTTTGCCTGCCAAAAGAAGATTTTTTTTTGAAATTTTGACTGCCTTTGGGCCCCAAAGTTTTCTTCAATATTCCCTTGAGCATCACAAACATAAAATTCTTGCCCAGGAAATCTGCCAGAACATATGTTTCGTTATCCAGTATGAAGCAAATATAGATTTTATTTTCAAAAAACTTGAGCTTAAATTCCGCGCTTTGTTTTTGCTTCAAAATTTTTAGCAGCGCTCCTGTCAGGAATTTTTTTTAGCGCTGTATGCTTTTAAACTTGTGTTAGTTTTATTTTTTTCGCACTAAGACTGATTTTTCTAGCACTGAGTTAACCGGGCTGTTCTTCTTTGAAAATGCTTTTAATTTTTTGGCCTTAAATATATCATGTGAACTATTCCTTCTACCAGAGCCAGGTTCTTTCAGGTAGAAGGAATGGTTCTTAAACAAAATGTGAAATATTTAAACATAATTTAAAATAGTTTTTAATTATTATTTTTATGCAAAACTTTTATTAATTTAATTTAGAAATAAACTTATGATATAATGAATTTTTAAATTATCAACATACCCGAAGTACCTGATCAGATAAGAGCTTTGCTCTTTCAAAATAATTCGAAAACAGTTGAGCATCATGTACAATTTCATTAATATATATGTGAAAAGCTATAGAATTATTAAAAAAATAGATTTGAATTTAACGTATACTTAATATTTTAATGTGTGTTCAATATTAATCATACGTTTTAGAACATTTGTATACATTTTTCAAGATTTTCTTATTTTGATTATTGGTAATTTCGATATCAATGTTAAAAATAAATTAAGTACTTTTAAAGTTCAAGAAATAAACATATCGTAAATAAATAACCAAAATTAACAAATTTTACAGTAATGAATTTGTGAATTATTACGCTTTTTTCTTTTTAAACGCTTTTTACATTAAATTCATAAATAATTTGAAAATATCATGTCTCAAAAGTAAATAGTCCTTGAATTTTATAAAAAAACGAGTAAGAATGCATTTCGGTTATGCCGAATCTTCAATACTCTCCACCACAAATGTCAGTGAAGTAAATAGATTATGTTTTCTACATACACACTCATAGACAAAAGTTTCTTTTTTTTTAATTTAATACAAAAACACTTCACAGGTAATAGAATCAGTTATTTCACCAATATGATTTATTTTATTACAAAAGTGCTTAAGTCATAAAACTGTTACCAATATTTTTTTATTTTTACAACTTTCTAAAATAAAATTACAATGAATACAAAAAATAATATTTAATCAATATGGTGTGACAAGTGTCAATAACATTACAACAAAAAATATAAATAAAAATAATTTTAATAGAAATAGAGAAATAGAAATGTAAATAGAAAAAATGAAAAGTTAGAAAATATCATAATAAAAATAACAACTCTTAGAGCTGTAATAGCAGAAAAAGCCAGGTACAAATGCCATTGTGCAAATTACTTTTAATTCGATATTCAATTAGAGGTTATTGTAACGTAAAACGAATTATGGAGAAAATTTTAAGAAAATATTGAAAATATTTCGGAAAATTTGTTTCTTAGTAGAGGAGTATTTTGGATCTTTATTTCGGAGCCATTTCAGTTAGAACTTTACCGGTGCATGTACACTAGGATGGCTCAAAATAATGTTGTGTCTGTCATCCCCTAGAATGAAAGAATAGTTAATTCTGTTTTCAGAAAAGCAAAAATTATTTTCTATCTTAAAGGGAAGGATCCCAAGTACCAGAGGAGAGTGCTTGAAGATGGTGCCAGATTTATAAACTATCAAAACACAAAAATTAGAAGGTTTCGTTGGAGAAGTGGTCCCTATCTAGTCGGTGACCCTTTTAAGTTAATCGCTTCGTGTATATTAATTATTTAAAAATTTGTCAAAAAATTACTTATAATTGAGATAAAAGAAATTTTGTGAATAGATAAAAATAAAATAGATAAAATACGCATATATGTCTTATAGATTCCAAGATATTTAAATTGAAAAAAGTCTTAATCCTCTGTCAGGCATTGATTCTATCGATTACTTAAGAAAATGGGATTCAGCTTTCTGCCAAACTTGTTTTAAGTTTTAGCCATGTTTAAGTCAAATGCAATTGTTTGGAACATTATTTTAACAAACTTTAGGAGACATTTATTCTCACAAGTTCTCTGAAGTTCTGAAGCAAGTACTACCGCCGAATATCGTTTAATATCAAGTCGAGCCAATAACATGTGTATGTATCAGCTCATCGGCCTGTTCATTACCTTAGTGATCCAAACTACTGTAATGTCAAGTGTACCATGTAGACTTCTCAATTCTTCTCTGCAACAATCGAGCAATACGGTTTTACTTACATGGGCGAAAGAAATGCCATCGAACGATGACAAATATTCCGATACATTCACAAACATTTCTATCATCCAGAAATATTTCTATCATTCATAAATTTGCATACCATGTTGTTAGCAAATATATCAGCTAGAAAAATATTGCATTAATCCGGAAGACACTCGTCCTTTTACAACAAAGATCGTAGTTTTATGGTCCCTGATAAGATAACTCCTAGTCCGCTAAATGCTGGAGGGTATTTGAAATTTGAAGGATATGTGATATGTATATGATAATTTGAATTCAAATTCATTTTTTCTGCACTGTAACTGTAACAGTATCTCCTATGCAAGTTGACCTTGGTACCTTATGCAGTTGATCTGCCACTTTGAAAAACAAACTGATTAATAATTATTCATTGTTTAATATAAATCTGGAACAAGGACCTGCCCACAAGTCCTCTTCAAATTTGTTTAATAAAAAAAGTATTTTTTGTTAAGTTCTGCGATTGAAAATATGAATGTATCCATAAAATATAAGTGGCATCTTTCTCTGTGTGTTTGCTATAGCCCTTTTTAGTTTGCTATTTAATCAACTATATGGAAGAAAGTCAAACCTGATATCTGAGACATCTTCAAAATGTAGAAAATGTCATTGTACTTCATTTTCGCACCAAATATCATCAAAATCGGATCAGTAGAATATAAGTTATACAATACAAAATTTTTATGCAAAAAAATTATTATCCCAATTATTTCTCAACTGCCTTAAATATATTTTATAATTTTTTATATATATATTTAGAAGTACTTTAAACCAAACGCCCTTTATAACAGCTGAAAAAAGTCAAAAACAAGTTTTTGCTGATTGGGATTTTGGGTATTTCCGTATTGAAATTTAGGCATGTTTTAATCGTGTGATTTGGAAATACTTTATCATGTTGTTCATATTACCATCACAAAAATGTTGATTCTGTTCCACTGTAGTTAACTGGGTTCAATTTTACACATTGACTATAACAAAAACCATGACGAATATAAAACTATGAAAAAGAGCTTTAATAAATTCGTTTCAGAATATATAATTTATTTCTTATTTCATACCAAATAAAATTTCTTCAAATCTAAAATTATTATTATTTTCAAGGTCTCGCTATAAACCCAAGTAACTATTGAAGTCACTGTCTAAAATGTCCTCAAAACTCCAACACTTTCTTGTTGATTAAATGCAAAAGTTATTTATGAAATTAAATGCTGTTTACTTTTATTAATAAAGGTTCACAAATAACTCTTCTTTTACCAAAAAACGAAGAAAATGAAAAAAAAAAGAGGCGATATTAAATAAATATTATTTGGGAGGTCTTAAAGGTGAAACCTTCTATTTTACTTTTCTGTTTGTTGTTTATTTTGAATGTCATTAAATGAAAATATCTATTTTAGTATCACTGAGTCATTAACAAAATTTGCCTTAATGTCGAAAATGTTTAACAGATCCAAATTCTGATTCACATTCATACTGACTGACGTGTCTATTATACATAAACATACTGAAATTTGCATTCATATTAGTAATTTGCTTTGAATTTGATATGATATGAACACAATAGCAGGAATTTGATTTATTTGAATTTTCCTCTTTTTGTATTCTTAAAGCAAAAAAATGAGGAAAAATAACAACAAACATTAGAGTCAAATGTGGTAAAATTTATTATTGTTCTGGCTTGTATGTTTGTTTGATAATTTAGATAATGTTAAGGATTTTTGGATGGATTTATTTGGATGTCTTTATTTGCTATAATTTATAGAGGGCTGAGTTAGGTTGAAGGATAATTATGTGAAATCATGTACCAGCATAATTTGTACTGACAGGAAAAATTATTTCAGAAACCTTGTCTAATAAAGAAATTTATATCTAAGATAAGTCTGACTTTAAGAGACTTTAAACGGTCAATAAAAAATCCAACAAAGGTTTTTTAGCCCTTTTTCAATTTAAAGCAAACGGATTTAAATATAATATGGAGATTATATGCACTTTTATATAGTATATCATTGTGCCAAAAATCATTAAAATCGTTTCAGAATTAAAAAGTCAATGTCATAAATAAAACACATTGTACAGAACCCCCCACCTATGTAAGTATATTCGCAAATCTATCAGAGTGCGTGTGTGTTGGTTTGAATATGGTTTTATTAGGGCACACTGTCTTTATTACCACATACATTTTTACCGCATGTATGAAGATACGGTACGGCAAAGTATATATTCTAACTTTTATACCCTTTACCACAACAAGTAGTTAAAAGTATCATTCTATTTGTTACAGAAAAAAGAAATACGACCATAATAATTAACGATTCTAACTTTATTTGGCTTGGATATTTGGTGTAGTTCTCTTTAGTTTAGTATTAAAGTTGCAACCTAGGTTCAGTAGAAAAAAGTTATAGTTCGATATCAAACACATTTTCAAAATTTACAATAATACGTTATTGTACTTCATTAACGTATCAAAAATCATTAAAATCGTAATATAAAGTTCATAGGCTTAAATATGCAACATATGGATACACCACAATAACTATAACCTTGTAAAATTTCTTTAAGATATTTCTGAAGGATTACAAATTATTTAAAAAAATCGATTTGTGCTCATTGAGTGGCGCACTATAACGTATACCTAATAATATTTAGTATATTTGATATTAATCATACGTAATCATAATATTTGCATAATTTTGTTAGATTTTAATAATTAAAAATGAGGTCATTACAAAATAAGTATAAATTATTTTACTGATTGGATGAATATTGCTCCATATTTTGCTTTAGCTTCCACATAAGGCCCTTTTCAATACTTACTAATTTTATGAAAAATTTACACAGTTATTTACAACTGTCTTTCATAAACGTAACTGAAGAAATCGGTCCAGTTACCAATTTGGTAACTGCTTCATATACGATCGAGACCTGGTTGAAATGTCTCGTCATCTCTTTAATGTACAGTTTTAACCTGATGAATTTATTGTCAAGGACATATTGCAACTGACTCATTTGCGTTCATAAGAATGTCACCACTATTAGGAGGAACTGTTTCTCTTTAAAAGATGCCACATTTTTATTCTTTAACTTTATTTATTTTAACTTTTCATTAGAAACTTTGTCCTTAGAAGCTTTGAATAAACTGAGAATTGTCCTCTCATCAGTGTATAACAGAACACGTTCCTAAGGTACACTAGCCTTTAGTATAGTATTCTAGTACTTTGTGAGAGATATTCAAATTAAGGTCTTTATACCGTTATGTATTCATAACTCCGTGGTTTCCTCAGATCATAAAAATATTGAAAACTTTCCTGATTCATATGAAATGATAACAAAAGAAGGTTATCTGTGAAATAGCGTACTCATTTTTAGGTTGGTTTAGATATAACGAATCTGGATCGTTTAAATAATCTTTATGAACTGAGTCTTCCATGTTTAGTACGCTATGAATCCATCAGTTTCACAAAACATAAACTCGCTTAAGCTTTTACTATCACTAGATGAAAGTTCATTAAAATAGACTATTATACTGTCTGTTTCTCTGTTTCCTTTTTTTCTGTCTCTCTTTTCCTTTTTCTAAAACATTTTTTCTATATCATTACTCTTTCCAACACATCCATAAAAATTGACAGAGATCAGTGAAATTTGGCTTAAGTTTTTGCTAAAGTCCTGTTTCTTATTAAAGCAAGCGAAATCCGTTTAGTATATTAAAATATATAAAGCGATATTTAAGGCAAACTCTTCAAGCCAAGAACTTTCGTAAATTGTCAATTATAAGTCGTTTAATTGAATTGAAATTTTGTCACTATATTAGGTTATGTGAACTTCATTTCTATTCCAAATATTATCAAAATCGCTTCAATCGAAAAAAATATTATAGATAAAAATATAAGTAATAATTTTAAGACTCATTTAGTGCTCCTGTGATATATTTAAGAAAAGCGTTTATATGTACGTGTATGTATGAAACCTAATGAAATCCACGAATTTGTTGTGGAGGGGATTGAAGATTCGGCATAGCATAATTACTTTTTATATATTACATTTTCTTATTTTTCTCCACATTCTCCAAAAACTTAAAATTATTTATTAAATCTTTAAACTATATAAATCGACTTATTAAATTCATTACAAACCACTTTTGTTGTAATTTAGCCAAATTGTTAATGTATTAATAAAGCGAGAACAATAGATCTTTTTACACCCTCTAACTTGCGCGTTCGTTCACTCACGAATTATCTGAAGAATGTATTTGTATTTCAAAAATAATGACACACGCCTCAAATACAAACGTATTGTTGTATTTGTGACCATTTGTTTGCTTCATTGACTGTTCTATTATCCATATCATGTTTTATTGCTTTTGTGACGTTATTCGCATTTACAAAGTATTTTCCTCTTATTCTTATATACAAAAACACATGGCATTTGGTAGTTTATAAACGATTTTGACATAAATAAAAAATATGATATTCCCTTCCTCCCCCCGAAAAAAAAGATATAATTTATATGAAGTAAAAAACGGAAGAGATTGTTTTCGGTTCTTTTTAAATTCTATAAAATCCATATCAAAGGAAATGAACGAAATGAATGTAAAAATATATAGAATGGGAGGTATTTTGAGGCGGTGGTAACTAAGAGACAAACAACCAATTTTATGCATGCATAGACATGTAATTTTACATACGTCACATATACTAAAATGGATTTTTATGTTTACATGGTAGTTGAAAAATAGAGCACAGTGGGATGAATATTATTAAAATATAAATATTTTCTAGTTATAATACACTTTTTTATATAATAACAATTAAATCTTCTTTCTGGAGTTTGCCGAATATCTGAATATATAAAAAGAAGATGAAGGCGTATGAGGAATAGTATAATTTATTTAGAGAAATTCAAGTTAAGACACCTTTTTTGCTTTTCAATTCTCTTTTAACAGGAGCCCAATATCTCTTCACTGGCCTTAGCTCTGGTAGTTAGAAGGGTTGACTCTCTTGGTGCAAATACTATATTATCGTTCCATAACATAGCGACAGGATGCCAAGTCAGACTAAAAATAAGTGGAAACATTGTGAAGTCTTATAAATGAAGCAGCCTTTTTTGCAAACACTCATTGATGTAGGCTTATAAACGCACTTAAATTTGTCAGTCTCTATAACATTTTTAATAATGGTTCGATGATCTTTTGTTAAGGATTACGTAAAAATACTGGCATTTATTCCACTCATTTATTAATAAAATCCGTGCCAATTTTCTCGCACACATGCTTTATTTTTACTTTTTGCATTGTTAAAGTCATTATGGTTTCTTTTTGAGTATAATTTGAATAAACTTTACGGACCATGTATCCCCACTATTTCCCCATTAGGTTTAAGTTCTATCAATGATGTTCGTTAAAACATGATATGAATCTTCATCCATTTTTTTAACCAAAGGAGAGTAATTCGGTGTAAACGTTTCTATTCATTTTTGTTAGAACAAAATAAATTTGAAATTGGCCAACTGCAGAAAATGCTGGCCAAAAACTATTACTGCTGAAATTATGTTCAGACATATAAACATCATTTGATATCAACTCGTGTCATTATCATGAATATGAGTCAGGACCGTCAATTTTTTTTTCGTCACAGAAAATTACCTTTTTCCATTCCCTACCCATTTCATATATTTTTGTGCAAAAATTATGACGATTTTCCTTTTGTTGGTTTTGAGCATTGGATTGCACTTTAGATTCTTACATTTTCATTTTCACCTCTTCATGAAATATGAGCATCCTTTTTGAAAGTCGCCCGAAGATTAAGTTAGTTCTTTATTTTTGTTGAGTTCAATTTTAAGCAGGCTACTTTTTATTTTGTAAGATTAATCTGTCTGTTTTTTAAATCTGTATTTCCCTTGATAGGTTTCGGGACACCATTACTTTGTCCGCATTTAAATAAATTTGGAACATTTTTGAAATATTTAATTATACGACCAATTTCTATAATTACCAATTTTTGGTAATTATATGTCTGCGTCTGTAGAAATATTCCACATAAAAAAGGTCTTAGAACATTTGATTGCATGAATAATGCAAATAACAAGACTAAGAAAAAATCTGGTTTACATTAAAGAACTGCCGCTATGTTGCTTCAACTTTACTTTTGAATAAAGGCAACAAAGATAAAACAAAAATAGATAAAATGCTAAATGCGTTAAGAGGAATATTCTTTAGTGTATATAGGCGAAATATTATAATTTGAACAGACAACCTCTATTGCCCTGAAAAGAAAGAGGACTGTAATCAAACCAAATCAAATTAAAAACACCTCGTCTGTATTTAGGATAAATTTTATTTAGATATTTTCTTCGGTTCAAAAGTTGTAGAATTGATTCCAAAAAATAGTTTTTGGTCAAAATATCTATCATTCAACTTTCCTGGATTGCAAGAGTCTGCTCGAAAGACTGATTAATACATTTTCATAAATATATACCAAAAAGGTGAAAAAACTTTTCTAGATTTCCTTACAAATTTGTACAGGGTCTATGCCGTAGTAGTGTAAATTTTATCACACATTAAGTTGAAATTACCACCTCCTGGCAACATTTAGACAAACAATTGTTTATAAATATTATCCTCTCAATTATTTTAACCACCATCCCACTGTGCATCATCATATAAGCATGAAGTTTGTAGTTTTCTACAAAAACTTTTCCAAAAAAAATATCTAAATAACTAAAATAACCGTCAACACAAAATAATGTGTCAAGAGCGTTTATTCCCATTTGTGCGTGTCCATCGATGTCCTCACCAAAAACAAAAAACCTGAAGCAGGTGTTTTTATTTTCATTTCCATTCGATTTGGTTTTTACTTTGAACTTTATTCTCACTCTTTGTTCTCGCGTTTACCTCTCCCAACGTTTTCATCTAAAGGCCAGTAAAATAGTTTTATGGTCATAAAATAGAAACAAAAAACAAGTGACTAAATAACAGACACATACATAATAGTTGGGTGTGTATATTCTTCTGTATATTTTATTACTGTTGTCTCTATTTAAAACGTTCATTTTTGTCCGTCTGTCTGCCTACAGCTTTCTATTTATTACACGTTTTTTTTTTTTCAAACTAATGGGTTGGATATGTTTGGCTGTGATGAATTTTGAGTGCACTTCACTACAAATGCATTTGAAATAATTGTAAAAAGGAAACAAGACATTTCGTAGATGCTTTACCTTCAGGACCTATACACTACTTCTATGGAGCTGTTTCTAAAGAAATTCGTCTTAAATTTTTGCTTAAAAATCATAGTATTACCATTTTGAACAGTATCGAATCGATTTTTTGGATATATAATGTTGTAACTTTTGAATTGTTGAAAATGATATTTCGCTCGGTTTGAAAACTGAGGCATTTACGAGGTTATTTGAAGGAGGTCAAGCCTCTGTCTGGTCGAATTATGGTTTCATATATTGAAGTTCAGATATCGAAGTCGAAAGAAAGTTTTAATAATTTTTAGCCCAGTTCCCTTTTAGCGCTTTTAAGCCGGCTTCATACTTATAGTTACATATCGAATAACAAACTTAATGTACCCTCATTTATCACATGTGTTGTTTAGGGTATAAAAATTAATTTATTATTAAAAAAAAACTTAAATTAAAAAAACCACAAAAATGAAAAAAGTTTAGATTAACCCATTTATTTTTTACAAAGTGTTAAAGGGTAAATATTTAAATGGATGATGCCATTTAGTTTAAGTGAAATTTTTTAAATATTAAAACTAACAGTTTGTTGTGAAATAATATTAAATCACGATTAATAAGATACTTTGATTTGAACTAATTTTCTTTTATGAATCATTAAAAGTTAAAATTTTCATAAATCTGGTTTATTTTTGATAAAGAAGATATTAAGGATACGTTTTGAAAATAAAATTTAACTCAAAAATGTACACTGAACCAAATGTTGTCGGTAATATTAACGAAAAATTTTCATAGAACGAAAAAGGTGTGAAATAAACAGATTTTTATTCTTGTTACCATAATATTTCTTTAAATTGAAAAATTTTCATCAAAAATACTTAAAAAATGTAATAAAAAAATAGTAAAAGATGTTAAATTGAATAAAATTTCATTAAGAAAATAAAGAAATAAACAAAATATAAAGAATAAATAATATAATAATAAATAAACAGATATTTAGTAAAAACGGCAGTAACTCATCGTAAGTAAAATAACACACAAATTTATTCAATTCAACTCTATATTCTTTTCGATTTAAAGGAAAGTTAAAAAGAATTTTCTTAAAAATATATCTGTTCCGAAAAAGGACAACAACATAATTCATTTTTTTAGGTTTCATGATGTATCTTTGGAATTCAAGAGGAAGTGTAAAAAGGTTCCTTAGTAACTTCTAAACGTCTCATATTAACATTTTTGTCAGAGTTATTATAAGTTAATTTCTTACTTTTCTAATTTTGCAAACTTTAGTTGCCTGAAAGATGCTTAAAAATTTCAAAAATGTTGTTTGTTGTTGTTGTTTTTGTAAAAGTCAACAAAAAGTAACAATTTTATATCCAAAAACCATTAAGGGTTAATTCAAGATTCTTTCGAATCTGAACCATATTTTATAAAAATTTAAATTTTAACAGATGTATTTTGAATCTTAAATCGGAATGCAGTTTTTGAATCGCTAATATGTTTCCTTGGGCGCAATGTTGGGCTTGTGATAAATATAAAGAAACCCAAAGAAATGAGAATCAATAACGTAAGATAACATCATGCTGCTGGGCTAAACTATATGGACAATATAGTGACAACAAACAGCTGTGAAAATGGAAACAACCGCTTCAATAAAGCTAGAGCAGCATGTTAATGACTGCAATCGATATAAAGATGCTAAGAAATAAAATAGGAAAATTTCACGTAAGACCAAAGTAATAAATTCTCAAATCAGATTAGTGGATCATATTAATTATTATAAAAATAGCTAACAGATTAAAAGCTGTTTCAGTTGAGAAAGGTATTGAAATCCATCCAGAAACAATTGGGAATAGCAACAATAAACAGCTTTGAAAAAGACATGATACGATTTTTGACTCTTTTGTTTATTCTTCAAATGTTTAATTTTAATTTTTAAAAAATAATTTTTTATCTCTCTTCGATCAAGAGTTTAATTCTAAAAAATAATAAAAATCATAA